>CM032456.1:93949702-94047202 GCA_019049505.1 Pachyrhynchus sulphureomaculatus
CTAGTATATTTAATGATGAATATACTAGTGTATTACAAATGATGCAATTATTAAACCTTGTAATTAGCCCAAGCGTGCTGTGATTTACCGAGAATTTGGATTCTCAACGAATATCTATAGCCAATATGAGAGCCCTACAGGAGACTGTAAAGAGCTGCTCAAAAGGAGTCGGAGGACATCTCGGCAACAATGGAAGACCTCATGTACGGTCCAGGAATCGCAGATTGAAGGTAATTTAACAAAAAATATTTGATTTTAAGACGTTGACGCTGTACTGTTTTTTCTTTTGCGTTTTTTATAACACATATTCTTTATAATATTATTTATTAATAGGATTTTTTTGATTGGGTGCTACGTTCATAAGTTATACAATCTAAACTGAAAACTTTGATAAAAATCAGATTTTTTTTTCAAACAGTCATTTCTACAAAAAAATTTGAAAATTTTTTCCTATCTACATCTTAGCTATTACCTTCCTAAATAGGAAAAAAAATATTTATTATTTTTCAGACGTGCTTGACAGAGAAAATAGAAACATCATCAGCAAGGATTTTCAAAAGAGGGTTCTACTTGATAGTTCATATCTCCGGCATTTTTTAATTTTTTTTATTCGTTATTATTTCAAATTATTCATAAAACTACTATGTATATATGCAAAAGAAAAATTATTTTATATATTTAATAGCTGCGACAAAAAATGTTTTTATTTTTATACCTATTTTTCCGAGCGAGAGGTGATGTAACCCCTTAACGGAAAATAACAACTTGGTTTAAACTAATATTTAGTGGGACCGCCGTTAGCCTTGATAATCTCCTGTGACCTTTTTGTGATACTTGCAACCAGCTTTCTAGTAACTTCTGCTGGCATCTTCTCCCATTCGTTCAATATTCTGTTTCTTAATTCTTTTCTATTTGAAATATTATGTTTGCGAATGCGCCGTTTAAGTTCCTCCCATAAATGCTCGAAGGAGTTAACATCGGGTAATTGCGGAGGTGTATGAAGCTCCTGTCGCACATTATGGATCATCCATTCTCGCACCAAGTTTGCGATATATTTCAGATCATTGTCCTGTTGGAAAATGTATATTTTTTTGAGTGCTAATATTTGGACACTTTCTTTTAAATTGTCTCTCAAAATGTTCAGATAAACGTGCTGATCAATGGTACCATTAATAAAATGTAAATTTCCAACCCCTCTAGCGGGCATGTATCCCCAAGCAGGACACTGCCACCCCCTTGTCTCACCGTGGAATAAATGTTTTTAATATCAAATGAGGTATTCTTCTTTCTCCAAACTTTAGTTCTGCCATCAGACCCAAAAAGGTTAATTTTAGTTTTATCACTAAAGATTACGGATTCCCAAAATTCAAGAGGCTTAATAACGTATTCCCTAGTAAAAGCTATCACCTTTTTGCGATTAGCTTCCGAAATTAACGGCTTTTTCCTGGCTGCACACCCCTTATAGCCTGCCTTGTGTAAACAATTTCTCAATGTTTGTGAACAAACACTTTTCGAAAATAGTTCCCGTACTTCTTCTTTTAATTTTGGTGCACTTTTCTTGGGATCTATAATTATTTGTCTAACAATACTGGCCTCTTCACGTGGAGTCAGTTTCTTGGGGCGATTGGAGCGTTGTCGAATTTTATAGGAACCCGTTGATTTAGACTGGTTTACAATGTACTTAACAATAGCATGCGACTTTTTAACAATTTTTCCTATATTTCTGTACGATTTTCCATCTTTCCACAAATCAATTATGATCTTTCGACCTTGAAATGGAATTTCACAATTTCTCTCGCTCATTCTTAATACTACTTTGAAAACCAACTTCAAAATTACTAGCAACAAGTGACAGATTATAAAGTATTTCCCAAAATTATTCATTTGCAACAGATAGCTTGATAAAATGCGGCTAATTATAATGTGTTTTTTCAATGCAGTTCTTGAGTGTAGAGAGATTTTTTTGACATTAATATTGTTTACATGTTTATAACAATGATGTAACTTCTAAATAAAATGTTCCGTACTTGTTTTAATACTAATCCTTGTTGGCTAAGTTTCAAATATTAATTTAAATATGTTTTCTCATAGCTCTAATTAATTACCATAACCATAATAGAAAAATAATATAGGAAGCAGGTGGTGTATGGAGACTTTTTGGACCGACTATATATATATATATATATATATATATATATATATATATATATATATATATATATATATATATATATATCCAAGTGCCGAAATTGCCATCCTGGGCGACTTTAATGTCCACAATATCAACTGGCTCAAATATTCAAATACTACCGACGAACAAGGTCGTGAAGCTGAATCATTCTCAATCAGTTATGGCTTAACTCAGCTTATTGACGAACCAACACGGATCCCTGATCGAGACGGGGAGTTCGCCAGTCTTCTTGATCTGTTTTTAACCACCAATCCGGAGATTTACACGGTCACCGTAAATCCGCCGTTAGGTTCTTCCGACCATAAACTGCTTTCGACATCGAGTATCCTGCCAATCAGTGACAGAGAGGCGCCTAGGCCGCGCAAGATTTGGCATTACAAATCTGCTAAATGGGAAGATCTCATGGAATACTTTCGAACTTTCCCTTGGATGGACGTTTGTTTTCGATCCGATAACCCATCTGACTGCGCCAGGGAGGTCTCCGATGTTATTTTGGCTGGGATGGAAGCTTACATCCCTTTTTCGAAGAAACGCTCCTCCAACGGCAAGCCTTGGTTCGACCGAAAATGCAAAGAAGCTGTTGCTTCTAAACATATTGCCTACCGACAATGGTGTGAAAATCCTAACACCGTAAATCGAAACATCTTTGTTCATGCCCGGAACAGATGCAAGGGAATTATCGACGAAACCAAGGAGGCACACAATCAACGAATTAGAAACAAACTTCTCGCTTGTCCCAACAATTCCAGGTCCTTTTGGGCAGTCGCTAAGGCAGTTAGTCAAAATTTTACCAAATCCACCATACCACCACTCACACGGCCAGATAATTCCATTGCAACCACACCTGTTGAGAGAGCGAACTTGTTGGCTGAACTCTTTGCTTCACATTCTACTGTCGATTTCCAAGGAAAAACACCACCTACTATTCCCATATTGCAGTCAAGGATGCCCGATGTTGTCTTCAGACAGCGCATCATAAAGCGTATTTTAATGAAGCTAGACACCAAGAAGGCTTCTGGCGCTGACGGAATACCAGCCATAGTTCTCAAAAACTGTGCAAGGGAACTAACACCAGTTTTCTGTAGACTTTTTAACCTATCCTACAGAAAGGGAATATTTCCGTCCTGCTGGAAATGTGCCACGGTTCAGCCGATACCCAAATAACTACCGACCAGTTGCACTGCTTTCAATAATATCGAAAGTCATGCAAAAGGTTATCAATGAGCATCTTCTAAAATATCTTGAACGATTCAATATTATTAGCGATCACCAATATGGTTTTCGTAAGCATAGATCAACAGCACGATCTTCTGACTTATGTAACACATGGTTGGAACAACGCAATTGAACACTTTGGAGAATCTCGAGCGGTTGCTCTTGATATATCCAAGGCATTCGACCGTGTTTGACACGATGGACTGTTGGCTAAGTTGCGCTCTTATGGTATGTCTGAAAGGTTCTGTTTGTGGCTCTCATGTTTCCTCAGAGAGCGTTCTTTACGAGTGGCGGTCGACGGATTTCTTTCTAACACCCTCACTATCAACGCCGGTTTGCCCCAGGGCTCCATACTGTCTCCTACTCTCTTTCTCATTTACATTAACGATCTGCTGGAAAAGACCGGGAATCCAATCTATAGCTTTGCAGATGACAGTACGCTTGTCTCTTCATTCACCTTGAACGCTCGAACATCGGCTGCTCAGGCGAATATCCGCAGACAGCAGGAGGTCGTTCAACTTAACAAAGACCTGGAAGCAATTCTATCTTGGGGTGACAGTAACCAAGTGGAATTTAATGCTACAAAAAACCCAAGCAGCAGTTTTTTCTAAAAAAGTTAATGTTGCTGAGCCCGACATAGTTATGTCGGGGCACCCCATTCCCCTAGCTTCGTCGCTCAATTTGTTGGGCGTTAGTTTGGGAGCAAATATATCTTGGCATGAACATGTTGCAGGCATAGCAAGGAGAGCTTCTCAAAAGTTGGGAATATTATTTAGAACCAGAAAGCGTTACACCCCATAACAACTGTTAATTCTTTACAAAGCCCAAATTCGACCAACTATGGAATACTGCTCCCACGTTTGGGGCTCCGCTCCCAAACATACACTGCATTTGTTGGATTCTGTTCAGAGAAGAGCGGTCCGTCTGATTGGGGACCCGGAATTGACCGGCGGCCTTGATTCGCTGGAACATCGAAGAACGGTTGGCGACTTGAGTCTGTTCTACAAGTATTTTCATGGAAAGTGTTCGAAGGATGTAGCCCGCTTAATTCCTCCCAAAGCGGTGCATGTTAGAAATACACGTCGCGCTGGTGCTTCGCATCCGTATGAGGTTCAGCTTGTTACTCCGCGTACAACGCTTTTCAAGCAATCTTTTATATGGAGAACGTCATCCCCTTGGAATAATTTGCCCAGCGCTGTGTTTCCCACCGAGTACAATTTACAGCGATTCAAGAATAACGTGAATCGCTTTTTCCGCACTCGTGCCGCTCCTGGAGCGCTTTAGGGACTTCCCTGCAGCACGTGTGCTAGACCAATAAAAAAAAATAAATAAATAAATATATATATATATATATATATATATATATATATATATATATATATATATATATATATATATATAAATATATAAATATATAAATATATATATATATATATATATATATATATATATATATATATATATATATATATATATATATATATGTATGTACGTAGGTATAAATTTTATGACTTACTTTTCAACGTACTTTAAAAAAAAGCTCAGATGAACATTGTAAAATGTGGACGAGAAAGAAGAGTTTTTTGATGATATGAAGGGAAATGGCAGATTTTTCAGACAACTCTCAAAGGAGGTATATTTTATTTGTGTCATGGAAAATTGTTGGGTGAAATACTGCGAATTGGTAAAGAAATATATAAAGTGTTTAGTGGTGTAGCTGGAAGTTTAGTGACGATTAATTTTAATTAACCAAACGTAGTATTGTGTACATGATATTTTTTATATATTTTTTATTGAGGAGTTTTTAATTGTTGGAGACAAACACTTTACTTGTTTATTACTTAGTTTCATAAATAGCAGTTAATTGAATTTGTAACATCGATAAGTAGTTGTGAGGTTTATAGTCAGTCAGATAGTGAGTTTGTTTCACGTGTTATTCTCGGAGAGTGCTGTTTATCAATATTTTACTGCAATTTTTGTAGCTGTAGATGTATTAGCCTATTTTCCAAACACATTTTTTTATTTTTTTTTTCATACGTCATAAGATACAGCAAAGAGATATAGGAATAAGATTATCTTTGTATAAAGAAAGACTTATTGTGAAGATGTTTCCTATAAAATCAAAAATAAAGGTAATTCATAAATATTAAGAAATTTTCTGAACTCGTTGATGAAAAACAAAATGAATAAACAGCGAAACAAAAGCTAACCAAGTTTTTTCATTAAACTCGCCTATATAAGCGGAAACTGGAAGTCACCCGGGTGCATATCTATAAATCGATCCACCGCTTCAGCTCGCACATTCTACATTCAGGAAATGTAAATGAGTTCGAAAACTTCATAAATCCTGAGAAATATTCTTCGTGACAGCTGATAGTGTATGATATCTAAAAGCGTGGTTTGTTTCCATAGTTTTGTTAGATCCATTTTTCGACTCACGTAAATTAGGTCATGTGATTTTTATGTTATAGGGCGAGTTTCTCATGATGACGAATTTAATTAATATATCCGCATTATGAGGAAATTTTGCTTTGGAATGGTCGTGGTAGTAATTCAATAAATATGTACGTTTTTTGTGCAACTTAAGTTAGCCATTGCACACAAAAAAATATATATATTTTGTTTGAGATGACTGACTCCCCCTACTTCCCTGCATTTTTGGCCGTTGAACATGATTCCGATGTTGGATTTGCCCCATCACATCACAGTTTTTTTCTAACTTCAAAATTCCACGAATTCCACATGTCATGTTCCGCAATGTGGGTACAGGCTTACAGCGACTGAAAATGGTCACTCTGATGTATTACCATTTACATTCTTATGAATCTCGAGCCCCTGAATCCTGACTCGATAGAGAATATGATGAATTAGACGGTGAATTGTCCGGAAACTTGTAGAAAACCTCTTTTTGAGGTTAAAAAAAAACTGTGATGTGATGGGGCAAATCCAACATCGGGATCGTGTTCAGCAGCCAAAAATACAGGGGGAAGGGGGGTCAGTAATCTTGGACAAAAAATTTCTTTTTTTTGTGTGCCTGTATTATTAGAGGATACTCCTTGAGTAATCCATAAAGTTGGAGCTGTCTAAAAGTATGTGGTAAAGGCACCAATTTCTCGTAGTAAATAATGTTTCACATGTCAACTCATTGCTATGTGTTAAGGTTTACTACTACCAAAATGTTTCTTTAGGAAAGTTGTAGAATCATTCCCGAAATGATGACTTCAGCATGAACTCTTAGACCGGTCTAACTTAATTAAAGAGTGCGAAACCCGAAAAATGAAAAAAATTGACTGGTCTATAATATTGGATGGGTTTTAGCCATGTAGCTATAGTGGTAAACTTGGAAATCAAACTATATTATTCTATTCTCTTTCAAGCTGTTCGATATTGTAAGAATCTTGTGAGTCACTTTAAATTTGTTCATATCTCGTGCAAGTATACGACGATCGTTCCAAAAGTTCTCAGCTTAACAAAGAAAATGCACGATTAAAGATAATTTGCTTCTTATTTTTATAGATAGTCGCTTTGCAAACCAGTTCATTTAGTCCAACTTTTTAATATTCTCATTATAAGAATATTTGTCCAACTCTGCATAATAAGCCTCCGTCTCAGCTTTAACTTCATTACTCGAAGTGAATCTTCGTCCAGCCAGCCTTTTTTTCAGGTTTGGAAACAAGAACTAATCGTTGGAAGCTAAGTCTGGCGAATATGGTGGATGTGGAAGCACTTCGAACCGAAGATCTAGTTTTGCAGCAATAATCCGACACGTGTGTGAAGGCGGATTATCCTGATGAAATTCACTGGTATTACGTTTAAGCAAGTTTAAACACTATTCCGAAATGTTCATTCGAATGCGTTTTTAGTTGGTTGTTAACGAGCGATCATTTCGTATGCTATGGTGAATTGTCGGCACAATCTCGTCGGTCGTAAAGGTTTTTGGGCGTACTGAGAGTTTATAATCTTGAATGGATGTATGACCACGCTTCAATTCAGCATCCCTCATCGTCGAAAACGAAGTGGGAGAATTGTTTAATGTGATATGTAACTCTTTTTGATTGTCCGTAGGAGTTAAATCTTTTGAAAGGAAGTATTTTATAACACCTTACACGTCAATTTTATCAATTTTTTAGAAAATGTTAATATATTTGTATATATATATATATATATATATATATATATATATATATATATATATATATATATATATATATATATATATATATATATATATAAAATAATTTTTCTGTTGAACCTTTTGTTTACATAAACTTGATTGGTTTTTCTTGGGTACTTAAGTTCTTTTGGAAAACACAAACTAGTTTATTTGACGTTTCGCCTTATTTTTTTTAGGCATTTTCAAAAATTCTTTATTTTTTAATATTCATTCTAAAATTAGAAAACACAAGGTTAAAATCTTTTAAGTCAAATTACACTTCTCAGAAAGTTCTTTTGTATAAGGAAGTGGTAAAAATTTATCACAGTTTTGTTTACTATTTTTGGTGTTGTTTTTTGAGTTATTATAAAACTTGTATATTCTCTTTTTTATTGTTCGATTGATGTCATTCTCTTTAAAATTGTTTTGTATTAAGACAGTTTTTACTTTTTTTAGCATGTCTGGTCTTAGTTCAGGGGAAGTCAATTTTATTGCTCGGTCTGTTAGGCCCGCTATAACGCTGATTTTCTGGGACATTGCATGACTAGAGTGAAAATTCAAATATCTCCCTGACCAAGAAGGTTTTGTGTACCACTCTGTAAGGATTTTATCTTGCTTTCTGATAAGAGTCAGGTCTAGAAAATTTATTTTACCATCCTTTTCAATTTCTGATGTAAATTGTAATTTTTTGTGGAAGCTATTAAATTTGTATAGAATTTCGGTAATTTTATCATTTTGGGCTGCTAATAAAAAAAATTTTACCACTTCCTTATACAAAAGAACTTTCTGAGAAGCTGAAATGGGTCTTGAAAAAATATAACATTATAGTTTGCCATAAAACTCAAAATAAACTAAGTTCATTATTTACAAACTTAAAAAGCCATATCCCCACAATGAATGAATCTAATGTTGTGTATGCAATACCGTGTGCGAATTGTCCGAAGAAATATATTGGCATGACTTCTCAGTTACTAAAAAACAGACTAAATGGACACAAATATACTAGGAATGCTTCCACTGCCCTTAGTAAACACGAAGCAGAAGAAAAACATGACTTTAAATTCAATGAAACCAAGGTCCTCTGCAAAGAGCGGAATTATGCCAAACTACAAATCAAAGAGATGATTGAAATAAAAAAAGATGAAAACACTGTGAATGATAGGACTGACATAAAAGGAATCAGTTATATCTACACAAATTTAATTAAAAAATAAACATGCTGGCATGCATATCCTCTTAATAATACAAAATGGTATGTATACTTAACATCAATAACAGTTATTTCGTTAAGACACCCATTATAGATAATAAAATTTTAAAAAAATCAGTAAAAAATACGAGAAACGATATGCTGAAAGAAATACAGAATTTGAAATTCACAAACACACAAATAGTTGACTTTCAGGGTATATACACGTTGGTAAATTGTTTTATATTTTTGTTATGGTGTAATATTTTAAATGTCCGAGTGTGCGTAAAAATGCTATATGTTTTTAAAAGTGTAATTTGACTTAAAAGATTTTAACCTTGTGTTTTCTAATTTTAGAATGAATATTAAAAAATAAAGAATTTTTGAAAATGCCTAAAAAAAATAAGGTGAAACGTTAAATAAACTAGTTTGTGTTTTCCAAAAGAACCTAAGTACCCAAGAAAAACCAATCAAGTTTATATATATATATATATATATATATATATATATATATATATATATATATAGATATATATATATATATATATATATATATATATATATATATATATATATATATATATATATATATATATATATATATATTAGTTAACACATAATTCGGTCATCTTGGCGCCATATCTGTATCAGGCAGAGAACTTTTGTAACGATCCTCGTACATAGTACGTATTAGATAGCATAAATCACAGTCATATATTGTTTTAAAAAGACTTAATAAATCTTCAATAAGTGCGTATTGTTGGCAAGGGTGAAAATATGTCCAAATGTGATAGGAAGAAGCAACTCAAAAGTATGTAAGATAAATAATTATGGGTCACAAACAGATCTTGATAGAAAATTTGTTCAAAATTAATTTTTGCAAACTGACAGGTATACGGTATAACCTTTATATTTAAGTTTAGCTAGTACTATGCCATGATTAAGAGAATCAAATGGTTTAACATCGGCTACTCATGTAAATATCCACAGACAGTAAGAGGTCTTTCAATTTAACAAGGAGCTTGCAGAAATTCTATATTACGGCGACTATAACCAAATAGAGTTCGTGCTACAAAAACTCAAGCGGCAGTTTTTTCTAAAAAAGTTAATGGTGCGAAACTCGGTATAGAAATATCGGGTCACTCCATTCCTCTAGCATCGTCACTCAATTTGCAGAACGGTAACTTAGGGGCAAATATGTCTTGGCATGCATAGAAAAGAAAGTGTCTCAAAAACTCGGATATTATTTCTAACTAGAAATCTTTATAATCTACAACAACTTTTAATTCTTTGCAAAGCCCAAATTCGACCAGTAATGGAATACTGCTCACATTTTGGGGCTCTGCTCTCTTCTGGTAGCCTGTGTCTCCCGGCAGGTCGGTTATTTATTTATTGATTTATTTAAGTCTATTTGGCCTGGTCACGTATATGGGTGAATGCAATTACGTCTGTTGCAGCACTACCACGGTGTCTAACAGATGCAGTGAAATAGAAAAATGTATGAACAACGTTGACGGGTATTACGACCTCCTCCCCGCTATCCTTAGGATATGAAAAAGGGTAAAATCATTACTCAGGCGGGGAGACGAACGATAAAAAAAAAACATACTGTTGGATTCTATTTAGAACAGAGCTGCTTGTCTAATTGAAGACCTCACCCAGCAACCTTGATTTCTTAGAATGTCGAAGACCGGTTGGTAAGTACTATACTTTCCTGGGAAGTGTCCGATGGATGTAGCCCGCTTAATTTCTCGCAGAGTGGTGCATGCTAGGGATACATGTAGCGTTAGTACATCACGTCCGTATTGGGGTCAGCTTGCCATTCTTCGTATAACACTTTTCAAGCAGTATTTTATATTGAAGACCACATTCCTTTGGAATAATTTGGTTAGAACTATGTTTCCCACCGAATATAATTGACAGCGACTCAATGCCAATGTAAATCGCTTTTCCCGCTTACGCGTCGCTCCTGTAGTGCTTTAGAGATTTCCCTGCAGCGCGTGTACTATGCTTACATGAAAAAAAACTAGGAAAACTATGCTAGTGTCAATACTTGAGGTTTAATCACATCATCTTTAATTTTACCAAATAGTTTACTTGTGTTATTTTATAAAGATATGCTGTATTTTATTATTAATAATTTAATTTGCCTTACCTTACGCGCATCTATTTCTATATTGTTATACGACTTTGCTTTTCAAAATTACACGTAAAATAGAAATTTTAAAATACTCCTATAATATGTAGGTCAAAATTACAGCGGTTGCATATGTGGCCACATACTCTAGGCAGCTCTAAAGTACTTTCGCCCATCATATTATACGAGATATTTTTAGAGATAATTTGTTGATGTCTAAAATTTTGCTCTTATTTTTGGTATTATTTAATTGTGTTTCAGATAATAGTGTCATTTGGATTTTAAGAATTTCATACTCTAAGGGTTTAATTAAATTATTTAAAGAAATATATTTTTAATAATTTATCACTCTTTATAATAATCGGAGTCTAACCTTCCTTAGAAAATATAAGGGTGTAACACATAGTGCTAAAAACGTAGGAATGAATAACTTATTTCTCTTTGTTAATAATATTTTAAAATTCCGAAAAATATACAACTCATAAAAATAAAGGGCTTATAAACTTTAAAGTTTCCAAGTTCAATATTTGCCGGAAACTATACTTTCATAAAGTTATAAAAAATATACAATAAAATTCTATCCTCAAAAGGGTATTTTTACGGTCTACCACATGCTGACGACTACGTCAAACCGTGAGAAATAATCAAAGTACGTTTTAAAGCAATTTTCTCCTATAGTATAGAAAAATTAGAGAACAAAAATAAATTTGTGATTATTCGTTAGTTTTGCCATAGATGTAAAGGGAAGCTTTAAAGTGTTTTTTCCCTTTATCGCACTAAAAGATTGGGAGAAGAACAGGAAAAAGAAGATAACGGGTTTTTCTTTCAAACACTATTCGGATTCTCTTAGTATAAGCTTTTAATTTAGGCTTTTCATCAAATATTGTATAAATTTCAAATTAGTTTTAGAATAAACGGCCAATCTTTTTGTAAAATAAAAATATTTCTAATTTAATACTTCTAGGGACACATAGTTTCGAAAGGAAACAGCTAAACAAGACGGGTTGCTTTAAGATTGAAACTCGTATGGTTAACCACTAAGAAAGGGGAAGATTTCAGTTATTTGAAAATTTTAAGAATTGAGTCTTGTTTTAGATCTGTGTTTTAGTTCGGTAGATTTTCGTTTAGTATCTTGAAAGGTTTTTGCTAATTTAAATAACATTCCTTATATTTTAATATTTTTGAATTTTTACCAAAATTTGGTTTGGAATCAGGGGATTCTCCTATGCTAAAGAATTTCTCATTATTAAAATTGAAAGGGATTTTGAATTTTAACTTTTTTAATTTTGATTTTATATTTTTTCCAATTATGTTGTTGCGATATATAATTTGGCCATTAGTTTGGCCATTGCTATTATTCGGTCGTCTCTTCCTTTTGTTCCTAATTTGTTAAACACTCTTTTCTTTTTATTAATTATTGTTATAAACAGTTTAAATATTATGTTTATACAGTTGGTTGTATTATTTCTATATCTGGCTTGTATGGAAGATTACATTCCTTTTTCGAAAAAATATCCTTCCAACGGCAAGCCTTGGTTTGACTGAAAATGCAAAGAAGCTGTTGCTTCAAAATATCTTGCCTACCGACAATGGCGTATAAATCCTAACACCTTAAATCGTAACACCTTTTTTCGTGCCCGGAACAGATGCAAAGAAATTATCGACCAAACCAAGGAGGCACACAATCAACGAATCAGAAACAAACTTCTTGCTTTTTCCAACAATTCCAGGTCCTTTTGGTCAGTCGCTAAGGCAGTTAGTCAAAATCTCACCAAATCCACCATACCACTACTCACACGCCAGATAATTCTATTGCAACGACACCTGTTGAAAAAGCGATCTTGTTGGCTCAACCTTCTATTCCCATAGTGCAGTCAAGGATGCCCGATATTGTCTTTAGACAGCGTATCATTAAACGTATCACCAAAAAAGCTTCTGGCGCTGACGGAATACTTGCCATAGTTCTCAAAAACTGTGCGAGGGAACTAACACTAGTTTTCTGTAGAATTTTCAACCCATCCTACAGAAAGGGAATATTTCCTTCCTGCTGGAAATGTGCCACAGTTCAGCCGATACCTAAAAAAGGGAAGAAGACCTACCGACCAGTCGCACTGCTTTTAATAATATCGAAAGCCATGGAAAAGGCTATCAATCAGCATTTTCTAAAATATCTTGAAGGATTCAACATTATTAGCAATCACCAATATGGCTTTCGTAGATCAACAGGAAATCTTCGGACTTATGTAAAACATGTTTGGAACAACACAATTGAACACTTTGGAGAATCTCGAGCGGTTGCTCTTGACATATCCAAGGCATTCGACCGTGTTTGGCACGATGGACTAGCTACGCTCTTATGGTATATCTGAAAAGGTCTGTTTGTGGCTCTCAGGTTTCCTCAGAGAGCGTTCTTTACGAGCGGCGGTAGACGGATTTCTTTCTAATACCTGCACTATCAACGCCGGTGTGCCCCCAGGCTCCATACTATCTCCTACTCTCTTTCTCATTTACATTAACGATCTGCTGAAAAAGACCGGAAACCCAGTCTACAGCTTTGCAGATGACAGTACGCTTATCTCTTTATTCACTCTGAACGCTCGGACATCGGCTACTGAGACGAATATCCGCAGATAGCGGGAAGTCGTTCAACTTAACAAAACCTGGAAGAAATTCTATCTTTGGGTGACAGTAACTAAGTGGAATTTAACGCTACAAAAACCCAGACGGCAGTTTTTTCTAAAAAAGTTAACGTTGCTGAACCCGACATAGTTATGGCGCTACTCAATTTGTTGGGTGTTAATTTGGGAGCAAATATGTCCTGGCATGAACATATTGCAGGCATAGTAAGGAGAGCTTCTCAAAAGTTGGGAATATTATTTCGAACCAGAAAGCTAAACGACTGTTAATTCTTTACAAAGCTCAAATTCGACCAACTATGGAATACTGCTCCCATATTTGGGGCTCCGCTTCCAAACATACACTGCATTTGTTGGATTCTATTCAGAGAAGTCTGATTGGAGACCCGGAACTGACCGGCGGCCTTGATTCGCTGGAACATCGAAGAACGGTTGGTGACTTGAGCCTATTCTACAAGTATTTTTATGGAAAGGGTTCGAAGAATGTAGCCCACTTAATTCCTGCCAGAGCGGTGTATGTTAGAAAAACACGTCGTTCTAATACTTCATATCCGTATGAGATTCAGCTTGTTATTCCTAGTACAACGCTTTTCAAGCAGTATATGGAGAACATCATCCCTTTGGAATAATTTGCCCAGGACTGTGTTTCCCACCGAGTACAATTTACAGCGGTTCAAGAACAACATGAATCGCTTTTTCCGCACACGTGTTGCTCCTGTAGCGCTTTACGGACATCTCTACGGCATGTGTGCTAGACCCTTAAAAAAAAATCTATATCTGAAACATTGGCAAAAACGCTTTCAAGGGAATTTTTACCGCTTCTCGTTTCAGCAGTGGCCACAAAAGCAGTCCAGATACCCATCAAAAATCTAGTATTTTGATTAAAGTTCGAATGTAGAAAGAAATAAAATTCACTAACCCATTTCAGATTCAACGGTGACCCTCAACGTAGAAAGCTTCTGTCTGCAGTACCGTGTTATTTAGTTCTTATAGAAAAGCTAAATATACAAATATGGCAATACTTCTGGAGTCATACACACTACCAGTGTTAAAGATTAAACTTTTTAGAAACACCGCTTTGGACTCTAGATGCATATATGAAAAGTCAATCCGTTTTAATTGGAAGCAAATAAATTTATAGGTTAGCAAGAGATGATTGTCGCTGACATTTTCTACCTTATCAAAAGAATGAGGGCGCTTATTTAGCGGACTTCTGACGGACTACTCGAGACCCGTTTCAATCTGTTGGATCTACTCAGCTAGGTGCAGGCTAGGCAGTGTCGAGCATACTGCAGTGATGACACAGCAATAGTGACAAAAAGCAGGTGTAATAATAATGATATGAAATTAATGTTCATTCAACCATTTTTTTTATAAACCTAGAAGATTATGCTGTTCTTATACAACTTTTTAAAAACAAAGGCTGACGACTAATTATTAACAATTCGAGGTTAAATTTTATACTTCACATCCAAAACTAAACTTTAAACTCTCTCTCTCTCTCTCTTACTTCTAAGAAAAAAAACAGAATATTCTTTTTGTGTCTGGAACAATTTGAGTTCTTTACTATCCAAAATGAAATAAACCTGTAATCGCAAATACCAGCATGTTCTAAATTTAGAAACTAGCTGCAGTTTAACTTTTTCAAAAAATGCCCGCAGATTTATGTTTCAGTTAGAAAGTTTAAATGGGTTTGTAAGACTATAAAAATAAAATTCCTCGACCGTGGAGGATATAGTAGTTAAAACTAAAATAATTGTTCATAAAAAATATAAATATTTAACTAACAATACATATATATATATATATATATATATATATATATATATATATATATATATATATATATATATATATATATATATATATATATATATATATATATATATATATATATATATATATATATAACATATATATATATATATATATATATATATATATATATATATATATATATATATAAAAGCATTGCGTAAAAATATTAATAACTAGCGGTTCCGTTTTATAACGGAAAAATTCGACCCTCAAGAAATTAATAAAATGAAAAAATTGTTTTCACTCTGCCACTGGTAAACCAAACAAATGAGATATACAATGTTGCCGAGGTTTAACTAGAAGTTTTATAATAAATTTTTTATAATAAAAAAACATAAAAAAATAATTGTTAACTTTCCAGAAATCAGTTATAATTGATGTTTTTCGTTTTAAATCTATAATAACTCTAAAATTTTATTCAAAGATAAACTGTTGAAAAAATTCACTACCCTAAACTAATAAGTTCGCACTTTGAAAATAACTTAATAAATGAGTTAGGAAAAAATGCACAACCTAAACGAGTAGTGTAAAAATTATTTATTTAAATATCGGCCACAACATGGAAACCGTTGATTTTATGGGTTTATTGCAAAATAATTAGAGTAGTACTCCGAAATCAACTGTGACTTCTTTAAAATATAGATCTAGCATCGTACTTTTCCCGTAATAATTTAATACTGGTATTTTAACAGTTCACTTTGTAATTACAAATAAATTTAAACCAGTAATATTCGTAAACAGTAATTGTCAAAAGCAGCTGACTGAAATTGGACAGATGTTAGTTTGCATGTTGAAGTTAGCAACGAAATTATTTGATATATCGTCAACGAGTTTCCACTTTATGGAGGTTATATATATAATAAGTTCATGGATTGATGCTTAATTGCTATTTCTTTCAAATTTTATACGCAAACGGGTCTTGATTTAGAAAATTTAATTATGAATTTTTGTAAGACACTCAGAAAGCAAAGTTTAAATATGAAATAAAAAATTAAAAATTATGCACAGAGAATTTCTTTCACCTTAACCTCTATGCACTTTATACCATCTAAGATACTTTAACTAGGACTTATACCATTTAGTGCCTTGTACTTTTGATAAGGTGATAAGGATCTCAACTCCCCCCCCCCATTCTAAAATCATTACAAAAGTTTAAAAAAATATACAGAGAATTAGATCCATCTTGAGTTTGATATAAGGTTTACCCCTTGGGACATTTTACGTGGTTATACAATTTTGCATTTTGAACCCTTGGTAAGCTTGTAAGCTACCCTTATTAGAAAATCATTATTTAAATTAAAAACATACTTCAAGGATTTGTATTGAGTTTGACAAATGTGATACCTCTAGAGATAGTCCTGTAAGTATGTTTCTTCAAATTTTTTTTTTAATTTTTGAATATGGGTAGTTTACAAGCTTACAAAGGGTTCAAGAGACGTAGCTATATAACCACTAGGGACAATGACTGTAGTATGGATGAAGTATATTCTATATCAGACTTAATGTGGAACAACTTGTCTATGGGCATATCTTTGAGTAGTTAATGATTTTAGAATAAGAGAGGTTGACACACAGGGTTCATATTCACACACTAAGTTGTATAACTACTAGCTAACAGGAGAATTTTTCTTTATTGTTCACCTCCTAAGGGATTTTATCCTTTTTTTCATAACCTAACGATATCGCCGGGGATGTAATATCGGTCAACGTTGTCCAAGCCGAAAAATATATTTTTGTATTTCACAGCACCGTTTAGGCAACATGATAGTGCTGCCACGGACGTTATTCCATTTCTACAAACAACTACTACCTATGTACGTGGCCAGGCCAAATACACTTAAATAAATTAATAAATATACAGACCTGCCCGGATTTGAACCCGAGACCTTCTGTACCGCTAGCAAGTACTACGCCACGGAGTTACGGACCGCCACAACGTCTGTGTGTGTGTGTACAATGTATCATGCTCAAGGTCGGAGAAATTCTTTGTGTATATTTTTTAATTTTTTATTTCATATTTAACCTTTGCTTTATGAGTCCCTTACAAACTTATCAAATGGAAACTCGTTGTGACTTTCTTGGTGGCCTCATGTTTGCATAGTCCAAGGATTCCCAAATTAGTCTTTCAAAACTTTTTGGTGAAAAACAAACAAAATTAATAGAACTTGCATTTAGTGTGTAATGTAAATAATAAAATTTTTATAAAAATAATTAAAATAACCAAAAAAATAAATCGATTTTACGAGCATGCCAACAAGTAATAATTAGTTTTATTGTTGCCATATTTAACTGGTTTTGTGTTATGTTATACGAAATAATAGTTTTAAATTAATAAATACTAAAACAAGGGTTTTAAACGGTGTGTTGTTAATATCCGATCGTTGAACTATTGGTTCGAGACCACAACAAAGTTAGTAGTTAGTAAGAAATTATCTCCATCTCTCGAGTTAATATTATTAAAGATATCTCTTACTTTTTCTCTCTCATTAATAAATCTTTGATTTGTTACAAGAAAATTGTTTACCGTTTCGATATTGCTCTCGGAATTGTTATTAGAGTAACTTTTCTCAAATTTTGATTTCATTTTGCCCAAATCTGTAAGGTGAACTTTTACGTCAACATCATCTGTTAAGGGGCAATAAGCTGGAAGAGGTAGAAACGACACCCTGTCAGGCCTTATTAAGGGGTATCTTTTGAAATATAAGATTGAAACAAGAGAAATATTCTTTGGTATTATTAAATATTATTTTGAGGTATCAGTATTATTTATTATTATTTTATCTTATTATTAGATAAATTGTTTCTCGAATGTGGATATTTACAATTATTGAATGCAATCCTGCATTTGCCGACATTGGGAATTTACTATATAATCCGAAATATAGCAGGGTACTCAATAAGGTATTTAATAAGGTAGGCCTCACCTTAGTCTATAAGTCATCAGACAATCTGAGGAATATCTTAGGAAATCTCAAAGCTAAGATTCCTAATTGTGAGAAAAGTGGAATTTATGAAATTAGTTATAATGATTGCGACAAAAAGTATGTTGGGCAAACTAAAAGATCAACTAAAACTCTATTTAAAGAATATTTAGCACATTTAAAATACAGTAGAATAGAAAAGTCTGGCATTGCCGAACATGCCCTTGAAGCTGATCATACTGAAACATTAGATAGTCTAAGATGTATGTAAAAATGTATCTGATAGGAGATTCTCGAACGCCTACGAAAGTATGGAAATTACAAAATGTAAAAGTAGTTTAAATAAAGACCTTTGTTAAGTATTTTTCGTCTTCTTTAGTCTAATGGCAACCATTGACCTGATGTTAAGTGTGGGTTGGTTTGGCGGTAAAATCCGGTTTTGTCCTTTTTTTAGTATTCCAAATATGTTCGAATTTACAAAAAAAAAGTATTAACACGACTACACGACCAACTAGTAAATATTTCAATATATTAAACGATGTTCATTCCAACCTGTATAAATGTATATGCACTAATAATATAGAGATTGGAAAAATTTAGAACATAAAAACTCCTTTTAAAGCATCCTCGTTTACACAATTTATCAGCGTAGCATTTTGTCTGAAACACCGAAGCTGACATTTTCTTGCACCCTCTTTTATTCTTTTGTTTACTCTCATTCTTGGAAAAATGTTTCTTTTAAACTAAAAGTCGCGTCAAGTTGTGCTATTTGAATTTTATTAAATTTTTTTAAGTAAAAAAATCTCGTCGACCTCTGTAAATAAATATGCCCTTATTGGATATATGAAAAATATCATGAAATAATTTTCAGTTTAGTAATAAATAAATATATTGTTTTAAGAGATAAATTTTATGATTATTCTAAATATCTTTATATCTCTCCAATTACTAACAATAATAACTAGAAATGAAGTTGAATTCTCGACAATTAAATGTTCTTATTACATTACATCATTTCATGACTCGTCAGCAAAACTGGGAAAGAGAGAGCAGAGATCTAAAACTATTATTTTATCTGCGTTCCTGCAAAATAAATCAACTGGATGACCAGGAGCAAAAATGAAATATATCCACGAAATCTACAAAAGGCTGAACAGCAACAAGCTACATTTGATAGTGAAATCTCCGTCAAAGTAGTATTCTGGCATTCATAAATATAAGAGTAACCGCTCGATAGCGCCACTGTGGCAGTATATGATATTTAAATGTTTAACTGAGCATTTTTTGTTAGGTGCATTTATTTTATTTTGGGATGATAACAGCTTTAGTACGAGCCTGTTCTTTCAAGATTCTTTAATATTTGTCTTCTGGCAATTATATCGTAGCTCATACGTTTACTTTATTTCTTAGAGCTGCAATATCTGACGGTTTAAATGTTAAAACAATCTCTTAAAGCAGCGAAGATAAGTAATTGTTCCTTAAATTATAAGCTAAAATTTCCTTTTCATAAATTCAACATCGAAAATATAAAAGTGTTTTTTCATTTTATAGTGAAGAGTAAGACCAACTTCAGTTAGTGTTTTCTTTCACTGTTTTTGGAAGAAGTTTCTAACTGTATCTTGTTATCAGCTTTATTGAACTTTTGGACTATTATCACACTAAATCCAATACAGTAGGGAAAGTGAGTTCTAAGTTGGGGAAGAGATGTTGACGGTGCGTGCGTTCACGGGTCCCTCTTTTAAAATGGCCGGTCAGTGTTATCTGATCTCGAAATCGTTTCTTGATGTCACTGCAGTTTATATAAATTTAAAGACAAAAGGAAGAGAAAGTTTGTATAGAAAGAGAATTAAAAATTTTTGTAAGTAAAGAGAATCGAAAAGGTTGACAAACAATTTATATAATAATGGGGAAAGAAAGTTATTATTGTTCCGTTGACAATTGTAAAAATAATTCAAAAAGTACGCCGAGAGTGAGTTTTTTCTTCTCCCCCAAAGATGTTAAAAGGTAAGTGATTTAATTAAAGAATATCAATTGCGTAAGAAATCGTACGCAGATAAATTGAATAATTCTGAGAAGCTATTTCTCTTATCACATTTTTTTTAGTTATAAAGTAAAGATTTGACTCGCCGCAACCAAACGCGTCATTAATTGTCCAATTGAAATAATAACAAAGGTAAAGATCCTTATAAGAGTCGTATTTTATTATAGTTACAACGAGGCCCTATCAGGCCCAAAAACATTCAATTCGTATTCGGATATAACATTCCTTGCTGAATTCAAATATGTATTTAAAAATTTGGCTTTCAGCTTCAGTTTTCACTTTTGAACCTTATGGAGTTTCAATGAAGCGTTGGACCCAAAATCTGATATGCATATTCAATTCTCTGGAGAAAATGCTAAATCTTTCGTATGTACCTTTTTTCTGAAAATGCCAAGTATTTCACTTGTAGCGCTCCATTCTTATTGTTTTTTATATTACTTATGCTGCATTTATTTGACATGTTATAAAATCATAAATTTTCAAAAATTTGTATATCTATGATTTTAATGATTAAAGTTTACACAGTAACATTATTTCTATTTAAAATTTCCCGCAGGTCCCCTTTTTAATATGGCGGACTGACGTGACCTCTTGAAAACTGAGATCTGTTTTTCTTATACGGTTACTCCCAAGTTTCCCTACTGTATTTGGGTTTACTTAATCAATACCAGGGTCGTTCCAAAAGTTCTCGGTCACACAAATATGGTGCCAAGATGATCAAAATATTATGATATTTGTTAAGCGTTATCTACTTTATGGCTTGTCGTGAAGTTTTAAATACGTGTGTTTAGTTGTTTTTCTTTTGCGACCGTGTAAACAAAAAAGGTTTGGCATTTTCTAAAAAATTGATAACATTCTAAAATACTTCGTTTTAAACGATTTAACTCTTACGGACATTCAAAAGAGTTAACTGTCACTTTAAATGAACCTTACGTTGCGTTTGTGACGACGAAACTGGGCTACTGAATTTAAAGATGACAATCGATCAGAACTCCTGAAAACCTCTGCGACCGACGAGATGATGAGAAAAATTCACAATAGCATACTCCATGATCGCAGGTATGTTGTGTGCTGACATTGTAAACATCTCGATAGGCCATGTCAACCACATGTTACACGATATTTTGGATATGAGTAGGCTTTCCACTAGATAGGTGCCGCGTTTGTTAAGAATCGGCCAAAAACGCATTCATATGAACATTTTCCAAAAGTGTTTAGACTTATTTAAACATAATTTCAGTGAATTTTTTGGACGTTTCGTAACAGTGGATAAAACATGGAGTCATCATTACATGCCATAGATGCAGCAACAGTCGCGATAGTGGGTGGGAGCAGGTGAAAATGCGCTCAAGAAAGCAAGAATGATTTCATCTGCAGAAAATGGTGTTGTACTCATAGGCTACCTGGAGAATATCCACTAGTAGATTAGTTAAAGGGCGCTATTTAGACGAAATGTTCAGAAAGTGCTTTTTCTTCACGATAATGCGCCTTCCACACATCTCGGATTCTTGCTGCAAAGGCAATGAAAAAATGACTTGCTGGACGAATATTCGCTTTAGTTAAAGCTAAGAGGAATGCTTATTTTGCAGAGTTCGATAAATCTTATTATAATGAGGGTATTAAAAAGTTGGAGAATTATTGGACTAAATGTATTGATTTGCCAGGTGACTATAGCGAAAAATTTAAAAATTCGTTTCCTTTGTTAGGGAGAGAACTTTTAGAACGTCCCTAGTATTAATAAAGTAAATAAATAATACATCTTGAATAAACTAATTAGATTATAATGTTAAATTTAATGATTGGTAGGCACGCTACCTTATATATAGTATACAGGGCGAGTCTAAATCCCAAATATGGGCATATTGTTGTAAGATAATAGCAACAGTAAAAAAAACCGGAAGTTTGTTTACAAATTATGCTGTAAAGATTCGAAAAATTACACAAAGGCATGTTTTTTGCTAAGAGGATTTTATTTAACTTGGGTTTTCACGGAATTTCTCATGTTTAGCAACGGATTTGTAGTGAAGGAGTATTCGAAGAAATAATATGACGATGTTTTATAATGTTTGGTTCAATCAAAACTAGATTGCAAGTGCCTTTTATTTGAATAGAATTCCCTGTATATTATAACTACTTTGGTTCTTATATATTATTACGGACTGATTTTTAAAACAAATAAACTGTCAGGTGCAAGTCGAACTTGCACAATTAGTGTTCCGTACCGTGATTGCTTTTAAAATAAAAATGTTTTCTACGCAGGTATAAAATGATCAGTGATTTAACAAAACACACCCCAAATGAGTTTTCAAATAACAATAACTAGGATTCGGACACAAACTTGTTTGTGATGGCTAACAAAACTTTCTACAATAAGGAAAATTGCAAAACACATTGTTTATCAAGGTTCTATCTCTAGTAGAACTAGTATCTCTTATTATTTGTGTAAGCGTAATGCTATTCAGATAGGGACTATTATGAAAACATTCCTAAAAATTTATGTTAAAATCTCCCACAATAATTGTCTTAGATCCTTGTTGTTTGTGTCTTTATACTTTTGTCCATACATTGAATAACATTTTTCATTAAACAGAATGAGGACTTGTGTACAAGTCTTCTTCTTTACGTGCCTTGTCCATTGCGAACGTTGGCTATGAACATGGCTATTCTGATTTTATTTGCGACAGATCTGAACACTTGGGCAGATGACAACCCGAACCAATGGTGCAACTTCTGGAGCCAAGAGTGTCTTCTTCTCCCGGGTCCCCTCCTGCTGTCTATCTTTCCTTGGATTATTAACTGAAGTATCCGATATTTTCTGTGCCTCATAAGATGTCCAAGGTATTTCAACTTTCTTCTCTTAATAGTTATTCCCACCACTCTTTCCTTACCGATCCGACGCAATAGGTCCTTCTTAGTGATGTGGTTCTTCCAAGATATTCGCAGGGTACGTCTGTACGCCCACATTTCAAAGGCCTCGGCCTTTTTCATGAGCTTTTCGGTCATTGTCGACGCTTCTACTCCGTACAACAGCACCGGAAATATATAACATTCGGGCAGTCTGATTTTAAGAGGTAGGGTTATACTGTTGGAGATAAATATGCTCTTCATATTATTAAACGATGTTCTCGCTCTTTCTATTCTCACACGTAATTCTGTTGCTTGGTCCCATCCTGAGTTAATTCTTGTTCCCAAATAGGTATAAGATTCTACGTGTTCAATTCTCTGGTTGTTTAGTATTAATTGTCTTGCTGGTTGTTGGTTTTTACTTATGAGCATCCATTTGATTTTCGCGAGGTTTAGGCTTAGCCCATAATCTTCATTTGTTCTTTGTAACCTTCCAATCAGGCTATTTAGCTTATCTATGCTGCTAGCGAGTATTACTGTATCGTCAGCATATCTTATGTTATTACCTGTTTCTCCATTTATCTTTATGCCTTCAGTACTTTCTTCTACTGCTATCTTAAATATTTCTTTGGAGTAGATGTTAACGGGGAGGGGAGATAAAATGCACACCTTTCTTGATATCAATATTCTTGGTTAACGCAGACCCTACTTTCACTTTAGCCGACTGTTCCCAGTAGAGATTCCCTATAGTTCGGATGTCTATCGAATTGATTCCGATCTGATGGAGTATTTCTAGCAGTTGATCGTGCTTAAAGTTATCGAAAGCTTCAGTGTAGTCCATGAAACACAGATATACATCTTTATTTAAGTCTCTACAGTGCTGAATAAGAACCTGTAAGTTGATGAGCACTTCTCTTGTGCCAACGGCGTTTCGAAATCCAAACTGTGTATCTCCGATGTTTTCTTCACATTTTTGCAAATTCTATTGTATATAATCTTGGTGAACGTCTTGGTGATGTGGTTAATCAAGTTTATCATACGGTGTCACAAGATTTTGCGTTCGGTTTCTTAGGTATGGCCATAAAAGTTGACTGTAGCCAGTCCTCAGGAAATTCTCCGCTGTTATATATATTATTGAAAAGCGTGGTGAGGGTGTCGAGAAACTGGCTGTTCATTTTGCACAAGATTTTCAGAATTTCGCCCTGAATGCCATCGTTGCTTGGTGTTTTGTTGTTTTTAAGAGTTAAGATAGCCTTCTCCATTTCCGCTCTTAGTATGGGACGACCTGCATCATTATCAACCTTCAGTGAACACCCACTAGGATGATCAGCGTCAAACAGTTGCTCTAAATAAGCCTCCTGAATCTTTATGATCTGTTTCAATATTTTCATTAGCGTCGGCTAGGCTCTTCGATTCTTCAGTGTATTTCTTCTTGTTTGTCAGTTCTTTTATCTTTTTATGCATGTTGTGGTAGTCATATTTCTTTTCGCACTGTTCAATTTCCTCACACCTCTCGTAAAGCCAACTTTCTTTACTTTTTCTAATTTTTGTTCTTATCTTGCTGTGAATTTCTTGGTATTTTGTTCTATCTGTGTTCTTGCGGGTCCGTCTTTCTTCCATCCAACTCTTTTTCTTTTTTCTATCCTGTTTAAAGAGTTTAGTGCTTGTTGTTTTTATCACTTTCCTAATATCATTCCATTTTACTTTTATTGCAGTATCACCTTTAAGGAGTTTTGTTACTTCCTTGTTCAGATTGTCCTGTATCTGCTGTTTAATATTATTGTCAGAAAGCTTCTTTATATCTAACTTTTCTGATGTGTTCTTCTTATTTACCCGTTTTACTTTGACTTCAAAATTGCATACCACTGGGTTGTGATCTGATGCGACGTCCACACCTGGGTAAGTTTTTACTGATTTAATCGAGTTCCTAAATCTGATAGGCGCAGCGATGTAATCTATTTGATTTCTTATTACCTTTTCTGGTGTATCTGCTGGGGATTTCCAGGTGTAGAGTCTGCGGTCCGGAAGCTTAAAAAAAGTGTTAGTGCCAAGTCATTTTCCTGGCAGAATCGAATAAGACGGTCTCCATGTTCGTTTCTTCATCCGAAACTTTTCACACTCCTTTCCACTTTTCCTTTGCCCACTTTGACTTTGAAATCTTCTATTATAAGTATCCCTCTCCTCTTTGTTGCTTTGATCAGAGTATCAAGCTGTTCGTAGAGCCTCCTATTATCTTCTTTATTGGCTGTAGGTGCGTATGCTTGTATTATATTCAGGTAAAATGGGGATGCATTTAGTTGTAAGTGAATCATTCGGGCCGAGAATGCTGTATAGGCTTTTATTGCTGTTCTTATATGAGGTGCGACAATTATTCCAACTCCATTGTTGTGTTTGGAGGTATCATTGCCGGAATAATATACGGCGTGGCCAAGAATATCACACTATCCCGAACTGGGCCAATGGATTTCGCTGATGCCCATTATATCTATTTTTAGTTTTTTCATTTCTTTTACGATGTTGTGTGTTTTGCCGCTCTCGTACATACTTTGTACATTCAATCTGACGGTTCGTAAACACCTCGGAGCTGCTACGTGTTTCTTAACTATTTTATTAATGCTGCAAGGATTTCGCAGGGTGACGACCGAGGAGGCCTTGCAGTATGAGTTTGTGTATCCTCCCATGCCGGATTTTGCATTCCGAGGTCCATGATCAGTAGTGGTTTCATTATCTCTCTTTACAGCCATAATTTTCTTGGGAATTAAGTTTAGCAGTGTGGTTTCCCGTTGGCTTCACTGCTTTGTATACAGCCGCCGCTAACCTGAGGTACAGACGCTAACCATGTTGCTGCCTACTCTAGGATAGTCGCATCATGGGTTTTCGTGGTGCTAGTTTTGGTCCACCCCGAGTATTTCATTTCCTCAGTACCACCCATATCTGGGAGGCATCCGCCTATTTACCACCTGAGGAGGCGCCCGATGGAGGACTAGCAAAGCCCACACGGGTTGCGTACAAGGTCGAAAGATATATTAAGATTATATTTATATACCAGATAAATCATCCATCGTGATAATTTTCATTCAATTTACTACTTATGGAGAATATTCCAGCATATTTTTGAAAGTTTTTAGTACTCTTAGAGATGGGGTGAAGGGACAGCGATTTTTGGCAATTTTTTAAATTTAGTATACAAAAAATTTTGTACGAGTATTACATCATATATATTTTTGAATTCGTCTTCTTACAAGTGTTTAATTTGACACCCCACTCAATGACTTTGATTTTTTTTCACTTCCGATTTTACTCCCCAAAACTAACCATTTAAGCCAAAATTTAACATCCAAAACTATATGGCTGTGACTGGGCCTTCAATTCTTATATTTGTTTCCAATTTCAGCTTTCTATTTCAAATCGCTTTGGAGCAAATTGGCTGTGATAGACAGACATCGAAGTGATTCTATAAGTGTTTCGTTTTTCAATTTTGATACGGAATACTAAAAATAATTAAATTGTTGACAAAGAATATTCCAACATGTAAATTTTGCATCTAACAATAATCTTCTGTGTCTTATTGCTGTTTTGTTTCTGACGTAGGAGATACCAATGGCATTGCTGATATTCCACGTAGCCCTCTCTTCACTGCATTGCCCGCATTGCCAGAATCCAGTTCTCGCATATAGCACGCCCTTAAAAAGTCAACTTATTAGTCTATGACTAATTTGACTATATTAATTTTTTTGTCTGCTATAAACTCGATAAATCTAACTCAGTTTGTAGCCGATATGTTATTTAATATCCTAAAGTGTTTCTGACAGGATAAAATTAAAGCAATATTTTTTTTGTTAACTGTGTTTTTTTTTATTTAAAATATACCAAATAAAAGTCATCACTTGATTCGTATATAGTTGACCTACTTTATAGGTAGATTTATTTATTTGCAACGCTGTTCCGAATTTTTTCCGAAAGAAAATTTTAATAAAATTCAAATAGCAAACACGACTTTTAGGTTAGAATAAACATGGCTGTAAGCATAAAAGTAAACAGAAAACACAAAGAGGGTAAAAGAAAATATCAAGCTTTGGTGTTAAGGGTAAAACGGGACTCTGTTTGAACTGCTAAATTGTATAAAAGGGGATGTCTATAAGGTGTCTTATGTAGTTTGGATTTACGATATAAAATCACTGAAAATATAAAGTTGTAAAAAGCAAAAACGCGTAAAATAACCTTAATGAATGGATATATTTTTTTTCTTATAAAAGACAAAATTTGGCAGGTAAAACTGTCTTAGTCCTTTTGTACAGTGGTTTAGTAGTAACTCATTATATTTACAGTCAGTCAAGAAACAACGTGTCTCCTATAACTTCTAACCGGTAAAAGAAATTTCTTTTTGTTTGAAGTTATTGTTGACACCCCTGCAAACAATGCTTCGTGGAAAGAGATTCATTTGTAAACTTATTTATGGTTAAATAGTACATTATGGAACATGAGTGCTGCATAAGCTTTGCTTTTCGAGGCTGCTGTGTTATTGTGCAGTCATGAAGATCCGAAAATGATGCCTACAGCAGTTGCTAGGTGTATGGGCAAGTCAAAGGCATTATGGCGCAAAGCAAGTGGGCGAAATGATACTCTCTGTTAAAAAAATGTTGCTGATCTACCAGAACGTGGTTCGAAAGGAAAAGTATCGGACAAGGAAGGTAAAATGAATATTAACATGTTTTCCCCAAATTCTCAATTAACTTTTTGCCAAGGGGCGCAAAAACTAAAACACAAATATTTGGATATTGTAACATTCATTTTTTCCTAGATTTTAAGATCATGTTACGCCACTATTTTTCTTCCTATAATTTATATTTTATTACATTTTTATATTTATTGCAGCGATTTCAATTTTTGAGCAGTGTAGCTTCGAACAGTGGTTTAAATCTTTGAGCAGTTTAATTTAAACCGGCAGTGTGTAACGCGTGTTGCCGACTTGACTTATTTAGTTCGCATTGAATGCGTTGAGATTTGCATGCCGAGAAGTAGACTTAAGGAGAAGGGACAAAGATATTTAAGCAGCTATTACGAATTTTTAAAGGGCTTTTTTCCGCCAGTAGGCCGTAGTGACTTTTTTTCTCTACAGCATGCCAGACTGATTTTTTTAGTGATGCGGTAGTGCAGTAACGGTTTCTAGCTCTCAAGTTTAATGCCTTTTTCCTTTCTTGAAACATCCGGCTCATCCTCAGGCATTTCGGGTCAAAAAGTGTTTAGCTACCCAAATGAAACTAGGATGGTAGAGGCTGAGACAATATTTTTATGAGAATCTCACCAGGAGAGGCCAAGTAACTTATGGAAAACCCACGAGGAGAAGCCAATCAGTAAGTCATAAGCACACCAGTCTAAATATCTCACTTCCTGTCTACAAGTGTGTTTGCAATGTCCACTCAACACGTGTAATTCGCGGAGTTAATTTCACCAATTTTTAATATCGTGTTTTATCAAGCCTTTTATTAAAAACTTAATAATCCTAATTTAAAAACTCTATGCCATAGTGTACACTCTTCTAGCTTAAGGGGTTTTTATTTAGTAGATGTAATTTTAAGAGTGTAATAAGAGAAAGAATTTTTATTTTGGTAATATATATACTTTTTTTTATTTAGGTGCAGCGTTTCACTAAAACTCCTACTCTTTCTTTCAGGAAGCAACGGTTGTACGTAAATTAATTTTATTTCAACTAAATAACTCTTCAGTATTTTTTCATTTTTTTAGCTGAACTTAGGTTCTTGTTATTCTAAAATGAATAATAATAATAATAATAATAATAATAATAATGTCTTTATTGTAATTTACAGAGTAAAATCACAAAAGGCGAAATTGAAGCCAGGCTTCCTCATTTAACCTATACATATATATAATAATAACTAAATTTACATATATCAACTAAAAACTAATACATAAATAAACTGTGACACAAATGTTGTCTGAGACATGGTAAAAACACAATAATACATTTCGACGCAACGGTGACATAAGAGACCGGATCAAAACAGAAAGCAAATCATGCACGGGATGGCAATGTTATCAACATGTTGCGTGCCCTATGTTTAAACGCGGTGGGTTTTAATTGTCTTAAGTCTGCAGGCAACTTATTGTAAGATATTGATATCTGATAGCTAAATGATCGTTCAAATAAAGTTGTTCTATGATAAGGAGGAGTGATGGTAAATTTATGCCTCAAATCTAAAGCATGAGCATCATATCTAAATTTAATTTTCTGATACAAATAATTGGGAATTTTTTTGAAAATTATCTTATTAAATAGAACCAAACTATGTAAATGCCTTCTTTCGCTCATAATTAGCCACCCAATCTCTTTCATTCCAGCACTTAATCCCCTCTCATACTTTCTTATGCCACCAATTAGACGCACACAACAGTTCTGCATACGCTGTATACGTCTGACATCTCGTTCTGCAAGACAGGGTCCATACACAGTGTCGCAGAATGCAAAGTGCGACAGCACCAATGATTCGCACAAGGATTTTTTCAGAGCGGCATTCAAAAGGTGTCGTTGGTTAAAAATAAGTTTTAAATTTGCAAATGCTTTCCTGATACAGTGGCTAATATGTTCTGAGAATCTCAATTTAACGTCCAGCCATAATCCCAAGTTCCTGGCAACACTGGAAACCTGTACTGTGTCATTATTTATACTGACATGTATCAGATCCCGATATTGATCCCTACATTGCTCTCGTCCAAATAAAAGTAACTGACTTTTTTTAGGATTCAATTCAAGGCAATGGTTTTGCGAAACCTTCCGAAGATGCTCAAGCTCATTCGAAAGTTTATCATTCGCCTCCAGAATTTGTTCGGGTCGAAATGACATATAAATCTGCGTGTCATCTGCATATAGGTGCGTTGAGACGTTCTTCAGGTTGACAGTAAGTTGAGAAGTGTACAATGTGAAAAGTAGAGGCCCAAGGATTGACCCCTGAGGCACACCACACTTAGCGACTACTTGACTTGATTGTTTACGATTAAGTTTTACACGCTGTGTTCTGTTCTCGAGATAGCTCTTAATAAGCTCACAAGCATCTCCCCCAAAGTCAAGAAAACCGAGAATGGCCAAAAGCAAAGTATGATTTATTCGATCAAAAGCTTTCGAGTAGTCCAAGAGCACCAAGGCAGTGAGCTCACCACGGTCCGCTGCCGATAGAATATCATCTGTAACTTTGAGAAGTGCAGTAGCACAACTGTGATCCTTGCGAAAACCAGATTGGAAATCTGGTAGGAGCCCGTACCGCTCAATATGCTCCCGCATTTGCCGCTCCATCACTCTCTCAATGACCTTCGACAGCGTTGGCAATATGCTTATGGGCCTAAGATCCTTCAGATCCTTGGGAGAGGTCACCTTCGGAAACGGAATTATAAAGGAACTTTTCCAAATGTCGGGGAAACAGTTAGTTTCTATACATGAGTTAACTAAATGCACAATAAAAGGAATTATGCGTGGACAACAGTTCAACAACATAGTTATACCAATTCCATCAGTACCCACCGCCCTAGAGCCAATAGAAAAAAGTGCCTGCTCAATCTCACCAGTTGTTGCCACTCTAAAATGAAATGTACTTGTGGCCCGTTTTTTATTTTGTAAATAAAAGTTTAAGGTTTCTGGATCTGGAGCCGAAGAGCCAGCAGCAGTAACAAAAAATGTGTTAATATCTTCTACATTCCCCAAATGTTCAGGAACAGAACTAGATACTTTAGAAGAAATATCCAAATCCCTCAACAATTTCCAATTGTTTTTTTGGATTACTAGACCGAAAATTACTTTCTAAATACAACTTCTTTTCATTTTCCGTTGCTAGTGTAACATAATTCCTAAGTCGTCTATAACTTTCCCAATTCTCCAGTGATTTATTTTTCTTATATTTTGTTAAGGCTTTGTTACGAAGACGCATGGCATGCCTTAAGCCCTGATTTAGCCACGGGGCTTTCTTCTTAGTGATACGTGCACTTCTCAAAGGAGCATGAACATTGAATAAGTTAAGTATATATGCATTAAATGTGCATAGTTTTTCGTTTATATTTTGTATATAGAGGTATCTCCAAAAGATCGCTGTAGAATTTTCCTTCATCGAAATTTTTAAAGTCTCTATATGCTACCAAAAATGGTTCAGACTTTGTCACCCGCAGTCTCAGCTCGCACCTAGCAAGGAAATGATCAGATACGTCAAAGCATGTGTCAACATTACTGTTCAACACAACGTCACTATTAGAAACATATTATAAGGTCAATAAGTGACGCGTTAGTAAGTCCACGCCTGGTAGGTTCATCGATAATCTGCTTCAAACCGTATGCATGCAGTAATGCAAGAAACTGCCGAGTGTACACACAGTCAAGATTAAGCAAATTGATATTGAAATCGCCAAGGCAAATCAAATTCTCGCACTGCAACAAAAATTTAGACATATTATGTTCGAATTCATCAAAGGAATCGTTAATTCCCTTAAAGCCAGGAGGTCTATACACAACGCCTAAAACACTTTTTTATAGCATTAATTTTAAATTCTATCCAGACTTGCTCAGAGGTATCAGATTTTAAGTTACTCAAAATATTAAATTCAATAGAATTACGTACATATAAAAGAACTCCTCCCCCACGTCCCCGCACACGATCCATTCTTACCAATTCATAGCCATCAATAGACACCACTACGTCATCAATATCACGTGTTAACCAAGTCTCAGACACAGCTAAAATATCAAATCTGTTGGACAATATACAATCCCTAATCCTATTTATTTTGGCAACAATAGACCTAAGATTTATATATCCTATTTTTAAATTGTTATTTTTGTTTACATGAAAGGCCATTGAGCTACAATGTTTGTAAATATTAAATCTTAAAAGTATATGTATATGAATAGAACTATTTACAGATCTCTTTTTATACTCTCGACTTGTGCGGAAGTAATAATTCTAAGCACAGGCTCGCCATCGTTTCTTCTGACCAAAACTTTTTCGTCCTTGCACCAAACGTATTTGAAACCACAAGATTTCAGTTCCTTTGCCTTAAGAAAGAGAGAGCGAGTGAACTTAGGCAGGTCAGGATTTATATATATGTTTCGTTTTGAAGCAGCAGTAATACGGCACAGCTTAGTATCAAGGGCAGTTATTTTACGCTGTTGTAAAATTCTGTTTCTTATATTTTCGTCATTGAAATGAACCAAGACAGGCTTCAAGGATTTTTTACTAGGTAAAACTTTTACGCTGAATTCGCCTTCCGGGATGTTTATATTTAAAGCGTCTAAGGTTTTCATAACTTCGTCCTTACTATGTTCATCGCCGTTAATCCCGACAATGACCACATTTTTGTTCTTCTCGCTATTTATCACGTTACTCGAACCCTTGACATGAACTATTTCATTTTCAAGCTCAGTCACCCTATTCTTAAGTAGTTCATGCTCCTTTCTCAAAGTTTTATTTTCGTTAGAAAGCGTTTGCATGGTTTCTTGCATTTGTTCTATCAAGGAACCATTAAAAGTAACTGATTGCTTCAATTCATTAAACATTTTTTCTATTGCTTTCATTATATCTAGATTAGTTGGATTGGAGGTATGAAAAAGACTCTCCAACAGACGTGAACTGTCCTCCACCATCGCTACAGGGGAGTTCCTTACGCCAATACTGCTTCCCCTGCCAATATTCGCAATGTTTCTGGGCTCCCTTCTCACTTCATCATGCATCAGGCACTCTGAACAGGCCCATTTTTGCGACGTTTTACAGAGTTCATATGCAGAAAATTCCTCATTGCTCAACCCTGAACAATCTTTGTGAAACCACTCGCCACAGTTACCAGCACATTGAATCCTATGATGTAGTTTAGTAATATTATGCCTGCATACAGGACAGACCAATAGTTTCCTTCGTCTATTCACCATACTTAAGTCCAAGTCCGATCCTGTAGACTAGGTCAAACAACAAAATATACTGCGATCACACAGCAGAAAAAAAAAAACAAAAAACTTAAAGGCCGGTATATACACTACAGATTATCAATTAACCAAAAGTTAAAGTCAAGCGGATCAATCAAGACGTGTCGACATAAGACGATCACGGCGAAGAACTAGGATCATTCCACTCTACAATTACGCACTAGCACCAGTTTTACTTCACTAATATGTTTTTGACAATTGTTTCAGCAAAATACTGGATAAAAAAGCAATAAACACAGAGCTCACAACCGCACGTGCATCTATACCTTAGTATAATATCTGTGTGTGTTAATGGTGCCCAAAATCTATACAACCAAGTTTTAAACAACTATAGAGACTATTTTGAAAAGGCGTACAAAAATTACCTCGATCTCCATGTACTCTACGAGTAAAAAACAAGCTAGCTTATATCTAGTTTTTGCTCTCTCAGTATTAATATCCACTCAATCCACTCTCAAAAATTAAGATATACATAAGAGGCAAATAACCGCCTCTATTTAATAAATAAAATATTTATTAAAAATAAAGAAAATACAAATATACAAAATAACGCCGCAACGAGACGTTACAAAATAGCGCTCCAACTTGAGGCTATAAAAACGGCCCCGCTTCTAGAGGTTATAATATATCATATGAAATGATTCACACTCATCTTCTGGCTAACGACTGAAGTGGCCGAGCATAATCAAGAAACCATTTCTGAGCGAAAAAACACAGAGAGGAACGTGGGCAGAGGAAAATATAGATCTAGACTGTAGCAATGTAATTTTTTCCGATGAAGCTTCATTTTGGGGTTATGTTATCATCCCCCGAGCCTGGTCAATTTCTATTAACCACTGTTTCAGCGCACCCTGAAACTCTCCATGTTTGTGGATGTCTTTCAGAAAAAGGTTTTGGGAGACTCTTTAACTTTATCTAAAATTTGAACGCTGAAAAAATGCTCACGATTCACAAGAAAGCATTAGTATCGCCACACTAGATTGACCATCTCAGTCGCCCGATGCAAACCTAACCGGGAACGTGTGGTTATACATCAAGCGGAAGGTTTGTAGTAAAAAGGTTTACACAGTGAAGCAGCTGTCAGGAAAAATTTGGGCAATTTGGAAATCTTTGCCCCAAGAATACGCGGAAAATTTCATCGGAAGTATGCCCCGAAGATATCAGGCGAACATCGACACTGATCATTAGCATTTTAATTGTCATCCTTTACTGTTGAAAGATGTAAAAAACTTTTAAATGAATACATTTTTTAATAAACAATGTACAACACTTTCTTACTTGACCGACTCTAAATGATTCCAAAATCCATGATCTTATATTTTGTGCTCATCAAAGTAGCCGAATATAGACCTCGTTATTACCATTCCAAATGAGTCTATTTCATGAGTTTTTAAGTCGTAAAGTTAGAACCCACAAAACCCAAAATTATTCACAACCTTGCAGCAAGGTTTTCACAGAGTATAGGGGAGAACCATAATTATGATAGAGGAGCCCTCTTAATATCCCGATGTCAGCTCATCGAAAATGTGTGAAGCATCATGAAGACGAAGCTCTCAGAGAAGCCTCTTTATAATTTGAAGCAGCTCGGAACGGTTATTTGTAAGTCATAATCTTCTCTTTCTATGCATTATACTCAAGAACTGGTAGAAAATATAATCAGACCATTTTCGACAATGACAGCGATTTTACACATTACTAATAAAAAGCACCTTAGTGCTTTGAATATATTATCATGTAAAAAACTCAAAAATAAGTATCATACTTACTTACTTAGTTAATCTTTATGCCTTTCTATCCCTTGAGGAGTGTAAGGCCCGTGGAGTTGAGTTATTCCATAACTGTCTTTTCCATATTTCCTTCTATACCCTTCCATCCTGTTTGCATGAGTTCTGTATCTTATTCCGGTATTATGTCTTTATATTGATTTTTGTATGCTTTTCCCTCTAATTTTTTGCATCCATTTCCTTTTCTTTCTGTTTCAGTGATTCCTACATAATGCATTTGTTGTTCTTCTGTCAGTTCATCCTCTTTTCCATTTATATCCCTATAATTCCATGTTCTCAATCTAAAAACTCGATAATTATTTCCCATTTCTTTCTTCCTATCAATTTATTTGATTATCTTCTTATTTGTATTCCTTTTGCTAGTCCTCTCTTCCGTATCCTTTATCTTGGCCAGACTCGTCGTCAATCTGTCTATCTCTCTCCTTTTTCTTAGTTTTTTGACTTGATGGTCGTAGTATTCTTTGTTTGTTCAGTCACTTTTTTTTCCTCAATGTCCCATTTATATTCTCTTCCTTCGATTACGATTTTTGGATATCCTATTTTCACCCTTTTTCTATTCTTTCTCTCGTTCTCTGCTATATGCTTCAATTTCTTTTCAATTTCCCGTTCATCCTTTGTTAAATCGTTGTTTATATAAACTCTCTCTCTTAGATTTCTTAGTTTATTTTTATTTTTCATTACAGCTTCCTTATCTCCCGTGTTTCCAAGTTCTGTCGCTCCTGTTTTTATCACATCTTTAATCAGTAATTTTGTGTCTATACTTTTCTCCATAAAATGTTCTACACCCATTTTCAGATCTGGTTGGCTATTAGCTTCAAATCTCATTCCCGATATAACAATATTATTCCTTACGTTGTCTTTTTCCAGTCTACTCTTCTTCAAATCCATACTAATCATGTTTTCTCTAATTATCTTATTTTTCTCTATCAATACTTCATTCTCCTTTCTTAGTTTCTTCAACTCTTCTTGGTATCTCTTCTGATCTTGTTTTATATCCTTTATATCTAAAATTAGCTCTCTGATCATTTCTATCAAGTCGTCTATCTTATCTACTCTTTCGTTTTTCTCTTTTTGTGGTATTCTTATCAGCTTTTTACTCTTCTTGAATAATCGCATTGGCTCTTCTTTTTCTTAGACTCTTCCTCTTTTCGAGTCTCCTGAGGTATAATCATCGCTATCCATTGTTCTTTCCGTTATAAAAACTTTACGTGTGCTCCTCGTGTATTTCATTTTTAAACACGGGAGAAAAGGAAAAAAATTGCTGTTTATATTTCTTATCACTGTAAACAGTAAAATGATCAAGGTCGTCGATTATCATTTCGTTAGCTTCATACAATGTCACAAAATTATTCTCATAAATCTTCAAATTTTTTACTTATTTTCTTAATCTAACACTATATTCTGCTTTATTTCTAGTCCCTCTCGTTTGTAATCTCGTTTGCAATCGACAAAATAAATTAAATAGATCGAAACACTAGCGTAATAATGCTCGCTGAACGAGTTGACTATTGCCGGGCGTTTGATTCGCATGTACAGACACTGCGATCCGAAACTCAACTCATAAGTATCATACTAACTTTAATTTCCTTGTTTAACAGACAACATTAAAAATGTTGAAGAGGGAGTAAATGCTAAAAATAGGTTTAAAAACATTTAGTGAATGAATCGACCGTATTGAAGTTGAATTTTGTGAAGCAGTATATTTCAAAATTTTTGTTTTCTTTTTAGTATTATTCACGGTCAATACAATAAAACAACTCGAAAAATTCTGTACATTTAAATTAGGTTTATTTAACTTAAGCCTCTCTTGTTGAAAACAAATTTAAAGGGAGAATTATGTTAAAACTGTTGTTTGGGTCAAAACAGTTCCAGGCAAGAAAAGGACTTTTGTTAACTGATTTCCGAAATTTACATAAAGATTAGGATCCTCCGGAAACGAATATCTCTATAAGGGCAATGATTAAAAAAAGAATATTAATTATGATTTTTTTGTTGGTTATACTGGGTTAAGTTGGTAACTGAATGACCGAGACAGAGTTTGCCTAGTAAACACATAAAGTATCGAAGCGTGTCGTGAATTAATTATAACACACTTATGTTGAAATACGAGGCTGGTTTGAAAAGTCCGTGCAAAGTCCGAGAGATAGCACCACCGGCGCGTATCGAGGTCATGTTTAGTTAGTAGTATCTCTTGAATAAACGCACACCAAGTTTCAGCCATATTGGTCTATTTCTTTGTGTTTCGCATTCGTGTGAATCAAGGAAGTCGAGTGATTTTCAAGAAATGAACGAAAAAGAATTTCGTGTGGTGATTAAACATTACTTTATGAAAGGCAAAACGCCTCAGGAGACTAAAGAGAAGCTTGATAAACATTATGGTGACTCTGCACCTTCGATTAGAACATTTTATAAGTGACGCTAAACGTTCTGGACGGCCTGTGGAGGTTACGACTTCAGAAATCATTGATCAAATCCATGGTGATGGATGACAGAAGAGTTAAGGGGCGTGAGATTGCTAGTGCTGTGGGCATCTCGACTGAACGGGCACATAATATTTTGCATAAACATTTGGACATGAGAAAGCTATCCGTAAGATGGGTGCCGCGATTGCTCACGCTTGACCAAAAACGGAATCGTGTGAAGTGTTGCAAGGATGGTTTGCAGCTGTTCCAGAAGAATCCGGAGGACTTTAAACGTCGTTTCGTCACTGTGGATGAAACATGGATACATTACTATACTCCTGAGACCAAACAACAATCTAAACAATGGGTTACCAAGGGGGAATCTGCACCAAAAAAGGCGAAGACCGTTCCTTCGGCCGGAAAGGTTATGACGACTGTCTTTTGGATTCGCAAGGGATAATCCTCATCGACTATCTGAAAAAGGGTAAAACTATTACAGGTGAATATTATTCATCCTTATTGGACCGTTGGAAAACCGAGCTGCAAGAAAAATGCCCGCGATTGGCCCACAAGAAAGTCCTTTTCCATCACGACGACGCACCAGCACACACCTCAGCAGTTGTGGTCGCAAAATTAATGGAAATAGGATTCCAACTCGTTTAACATCCCCCTTATTCTCCAGACTTGGCTCCCTCGGACTACTATTTGTTCCCCAATTTGAAGAAATGGCTGGCGGGACAAAGATTTTATTCAAACGAGGAGGTGATTGCAGACACTAATGGATATTTTGCAGACTTGGACAAATCCTATTATTCGGAAGGGATCAACAGACTAGAACGACGTTGGACGAAGTGTATAAGCCTAAAAGAAGACTATGTCGACAAATAAAAAAAGGTTTACCCCAAACACATAAGTAGTTTTTATTTTTGCACGGACTTTTCAAACCAGTCTCGTAGATCAAAATAAATGCAAATAATAATGAGTAGCTCAGTGGCTATGTTGCCGATCCCAAGCCCGGATAAAGGAGGAAGGTTCCCAGGTCAGGCTAGAAATCTATCTAAGGGAAAAACAGTGATTCGCGCACAGATCCAGACCAGCCTCGGAACAAGGACGGATCTCAAAGATGACAACCCCCTCAAGAAGAAGGAACACGAATTAGAAAAAAAAAACAATATTACAATTGGTGCCTGGAAGATTATGTCCTGGTCATCAAAGGACTGCGAAACGATAAAAGAACTAAAGGTCTACAAAGTTGAAACGAAGACAAAGTGAAAAGGAAAAATGGAAATCGATGATTATATATTTATACTAGCCGTGCCCGCGGCTCCGCTCACGTGGACTTGATTCACTACTATTGTCACTGCTTATTCCTTATGTTACCTAACGTAATAAAATATCTGCCATTATTTCCCCTTATCTCCCATTATTTTTCCTTATCTCCCATTATCTCTCCATAATTTCCGTTATCTAGGCTTATCTCTGCTCATCTCCCATTATTTCTCCTTATCTCCCATTATTTCTCCTTATCTCCCATTATCTCACGTTATCTCCCATTATTTCTCCTTATCTCCCATTATCTCACCATAACTCCCATTATCTAGACTTATCTCCGCTTGTCTCCCATTATTTCTCCTTTCTCCCATTATTTATACTTATCTCCCATTATCTCACCTTATCTCCCGTTATCTAGGCTTATATCGAATTATATAGAACATATGTATAAATTTATAAAAAGACGTAAATCGAATAAGTGGTTCTCAAGTGATAAGCGCACTAACGGATGGACAGACAGACAGAGAGACGTTGCATTTTATATACATTATATTCTTTGCAACATGATATTGTTCCATATTTAATGGTTTAGGCAGTGTATTGCAAGGTAACGGTAACCTTTTTTCCGACTTGATTGACCATTATCGTCACCGCTTATTCTTTATGTTATCTAACGCAATAAAATATATCCTATAACTTTGCCAGAGAACATATGAGTGTTTTAAAAAAAAGCACGTAACGCACTAACGGACAGAGAGACAGATAGACAGACGGAGAGACGTTGCATATATATTATATATATTATAGATAGATAACCTGGCCAGAAAACATATGTATGTTTTAAAAAAAAGCACGTAAATTGGATAAGTGGTTCTCCAGTGATAAGCGCACTAACGGACAGAAAGACAGACAGGCAGAGAGACAAGCAGACAGACAGACAAAGAGACGTTGCATTTTATATATATTATAGATGTAAGGTTATCGATAACCTGGCCAAAGAACATAGGTATGTTTTAAAAAAAAAGTACGTAAATCGGATAAGTGGTTCTCCAGTGATAAGCACACTAACGGACAGACAGACAGATACGTTGCATTTTATACATATATATATATATATATATATATATATATATATACATATCACAGATGTAATAAAATATATATCTATAACCTGGTCAAAGAACATATGTATGGATTTAAAAAATTACGTATATCGGATAAGTGGTTCTCGAGGGATAAGCGCACTAACGGACAGACAGACAGACGTTGCATTTTATATATATTATAGATATAGATTATTATTATTATTAGATAACCTGGCCGAAGAATATATGTACGAATTTAAAAAAAGACTCGTAAATCGGATAAGTGGTTCTCGTGTAATAAACGCACTAATGGACAGACAGACAGACAGAAAGACATTGCATTTTATATATATTATAGATTATAGATATTCTCTGCTACAAAATATTGTTACATATTTAATGGTTTAGGATGTATTGCAAAGGAACGCGCTAGCGGCAAACTTTTTTCCGACTCCATTCACTATCGTCACTGCACATTCGTTATGCTACCGTAATAAAATATAGCCTATAACCTGGCCCAGAGAATATATGTGAGTATTAAAAAAAAAAGTACGTAAATCGGATAAGTGGTTCTCCAGTGATAAGCGCACTAACGGACGGACAGACAGACAGACAGACAGACAGACAGAGAGACGTTGCATTTTATATATATTATAGATATAGTGGAGTACCACGAAATAAAAGAGCTCACTCAGGGATAAGGCTACTAATACACAAAAATTTAAACAGGGCATTGAGGAGGACAGGTGTATAACTGACATTAAATATAAACGAAATAAAAATACACTTGATAATTGTATATGCACCATATATCAGTAAAGATATAAATGAGCGAGAACAGTTTTATACAGATTTGCAGGCACAGATGGATACAATAAACCAACAGGAAAAACTAATGATAATGGGCGATCTCATTGCTAGAATAGGCAACGAAGAACTGACAAACATAACACAAAGATTTAACGAAGAAGAGACAAATGATAATGGCAATATGTTGAAATCCTTTAGTGCTCTAAATACCTTAAAAATAAATAATACCTTTTTCAAACATGATATGAAACATACTTGTAAAACTCAAAACAGTAATAGATTATATTATAACCAATAGAAAGTTTACGCCAAAAATAACAGTAGATATTCGAACGCTGAATTCGACTAATGTAGGTAGCGATCACAAATTGCTCCTATGTAAACTTAGACTTAAAATAAAAACCCAACAGAAACTAAAACCTATATACGTTAACAAATATAATATTGAATCGTTCTACACCGAAAGTACAAAACAATTATATGAGAACAGTGGACATCTTTAAAACAAAATATTATTAACGTGGCAAAGGAAACATTAGGCCAGAGACTAGTAAACATCAACAAAACAAACAAAACACCAAAGAAGAAGAATGAAGCATATATACATTACATACACAACAAAACCCAAGACAACTGGAATGCATATATCGCAGAAAGAAACATAATGAATAGAAGAAGAAAACAAATTAAAAAGAATATTGGGAGACATTTACTAAAGGGATGGAAAGTGATCTGTATGGCGCTCAAAAGAAAGTCTGGAAAATGTTAAGATGGAACAAACTTAGTACAAAAGAATTTAACAAACCTGCGTATATGTGTTTCGTCGACATGACTCAAGTCTTCAGTAGAGTACAATTAACAGGTATCATAAAATTATTACAGGAAAAAAAGACAAACCAGAAGCTAATAAAAATCAAACATGTCATTAACACAGAATGTAGAACAAATATAAAAGTGGGACATCTACTGAGTAGGAAGTAAAAATAAACGCCGGAATAAGACAAGGCGATTCACTTAGTCCCTTTATCTTCAACCTCGTCACGGACAGAATAGTGGAGAATCTTCCAAAAACTAAAGGATACAAAATGGGCAACACACACTTGCACACATTCTGCTACGCCGATAATACAGTCCTCATCTCCGATTCTGAGTACAACCTTCAGAAGATCTTTCATGCCTTTAATTTGGAAGCGAGGAAATTAAACATGATTATCAATACAACCAAGACAAAATGTATGGTAGCTTCAAAAGAATTATTAAGATGCAAGTTGGAGATCCAAGGAAGTATTATTGAATAGGTTAATAATTTTAAATGCCTGGGAACAATGATAACAGGCTACGGGGACTTAAACAGGGAAGTAAAATAACAGTCTATGAAGGCATCACTAATAGCAGGTTGTTTGACGGATATAGTATGCAAAAATAAATACCTCACAGTGGAAAGGAAAATAAAAATATACAAGACAAGAGTAAGACCGATGTAGAAACAAGAGCTGACACATGTAAAACAGCCCAAATGATGAGGACAACAGAAATGAAGGTGATTAGGGACATACATGCAAAAACTATTCACGACAGAATCAGCAATAACTATCTACAAGAACTAAGTAGGATTCAAGAAATATCCAAATGGGCCAGAACTAGAAGAAAACAATGGAATAAACACGTAGATCGGATGGACGACAAGAGACTGGTAATAAGGGCCAAACTTAAAACCCTGCGGTAGAAGAACTAGAGGCAGACCTCCGAAAAGGAAGGAATGCTGGACGTCCACATCGGAAGAGGCCTAATGGGGATAAAACAGGCACTATGCCTACTTATATGGCATACTATATAAAAAAGAAGAAGAAGAATTTTCTTTTGTAACATTCCAAAATTTAAATGAATATTAGGAAGTTTTGCTAAAGTACATTTATATAACTATATAGGGGAAATTGTCTGTCTCTCTCTCTCTCTCTCTCTCTCTCTCTTTTTCTCTCTGTTAGGGTGTATGTGGAAGAAACTGAATGATCAATATCCGAATTTATCAGAAAGAAACAAATTGTACTCAGCTGTAGTTCAACATTAAGACTGTATAGTATCCATCGCACATGGAAATTGAAGACTGTATTGGGTCATGGTCCGGTGCGCATAAATCTAGTGGCATATTCTTGCCTTGTGTGTTTAGGGGTTCAGTCGGTCTAAGCGTAAGCGAGACGACAGAATCTCATTTTAGTTTGACAGGTTTCGTCCTTATCTTCACTGACAAAACTAATGGGATTTTTCAAATTTTCGTTGTTGTTTCCATAAAGATGAAGAACTAGCTTTTTTCCTAAACCTCGAGTTATTTTTATGTTACACAACCTACATACTGCCTTTGACTCATCTTCCTCGTCATGTAAAAAGTAGTTTCTTTGCTCATTTTTTAAAACCAAACAATCGTTAAAAAGACCTACCGTAGAAAATATCGGAATCAGATTTTTATTTTGCTAGGGGATTCATCCTATTACCGCTAAATATGGTGTTTCACAGAAAGCAACCAGATGTGTGCTTGCTTAAGTACTAATCTATCGCGTCTTAACAATATGATGAAATCATACAAAAATACCTAAAGTTGGCAGTGTCGGCCGAAAATGTTAATAAAACATTAGAGAATACGCATAATATAATATTGCTGGCTCCTACCAGGCAGGTACCCGGTTCTGCTGGATACTACGTAGCCGGGCACCCAGTTTTGTAGAATCATTTGTAGCTGGGTATCCAGTTTTGCCTGATCCTAAAAAGTACTAGCCGTTACATTTCTAATTTTCGAAGCGTCATTAGTAACGCTATCTCGATAACCTACATCAGTAAGTTAAATTTTTAATGGTAACACGTTTATCCATAAATATCAAGCTTATTGACGTTTGAGAAAGAACCTTTTTTACATCACGTTCCTTTAAAAATGTTATTATAACCCTCATAAAATGTGTTTATTCTAACGCATCACTTTTACCTTTAAATAAAAGAAAACCTAATTTGATTTCGAAAAAGCCGAAACCTCCATTGACAGCGTTTGTATAATGAAAAGAGGGATCCATATGTGACCCTTCTAACTTGTCTTTATAAATTATTCTTGGTTGCTTTACTGCGAATAACCTGCTGATATTGTATTAATTGCGTATACGAAGCTTTCTGGAATGGCCCGGGTTTGGATAAATGGTTTAATTTAGAGTTTTAACTGGATAATGTTCCCAATTTTTTTTCCATTTAGTCAAACAGGAGATCTTTGGCTAAGTTAATTATCGGTAAAATTTCTATTTTATGGTTATTTAAATTTGAGGGTCGTTCCATAAATTCTTGGCCTAACAAAAAAAAAACGCAAATAAAGATATGTAGTCCAAATTTTAATACTCTAATTAAAATAAGATTTACCGAACTCTGCAAAATAAGCTTTCGTCCCAGTTTTTATACCACCATTCGAAGCGGATCTTTGTCCAGCTAGCAATTTTTTAAGGTTTGGAAACAAAAGGTAATCGCTAGGAGCCAAATCTGGTGAATAAGGTGGATGTGAAAGCACTTCGAAGCGAAAGACATGCAGCTTCGTATCAACTAAATAAAAACCCTCAACTGGTCCAGTAATTAAGCATAAGACTCCCCAGTGATGGCTGTACCTTTTTCTAAGCAGTCTATGAGCCCAATACCTGATCTTACCCACTGTGTCGACTACTCCTTCGTCTCTGGCGTGTCATGATGAATCCATGTTTCATTTACTGTTATCGAAGAAATTCACTGGAATTATGTTTAAACCAGTCTAAATTCTCTTGGGAAATGTTCATTCGAATGCGTTTCTGGTCGATTATTAACAAACACGGCACCCATCGAGCAAAAATCTTTCTCATACCCAAAACATCATGTGAAATGTGGTGAACACTACCTTTCGGGATGTTTAAAATATCAGCGAGCTAGCATATCTTCAGTTGGCGATTATCTAGTACGCTATTGTGAATTTCTCGTCACAATCATGTCGACCTTAGAGGTCGTCGAAAAGGAAGGAGAAAAATCATTTAATGTGGCATTTAACTCTTTTTGAATGTTCGTAGTATTTGTAACATCTCGCACTGCAATTTTATACATTTTTTAGAAAACCTGTTTGTTTGCACGATCTCTGTAAAGACAACTAAACACGTGTCTGAAACTTCACAGCACGCCATCTAGTACCTAACACTTAACAAATATCATAATATTTGTTTGTTCATCCTAACATATTTTTTTTTATAAAAATTAACATTTGACATTTTCAAGGTTGAGGAACTTGTTATCTTCTAGCCGTAAACGATTCTTCAAACAAGTTTTTTGCCATGCTGGGCCGCTGAGAAGAATGTGGATGAAAGACATGTTTAAGAAAAATGTAATTTGAGCTAACTTTATATTGAATTTTCTTCGGTTTCTTACCGATTTGGAAAACTTTGATTTACTTCCATTTAAGTAGCCCACTAATGATAATATAAATAGTTTGAAAGAGCCAAAAATATCTACTTGGCAAAATGTTCCAGTTCTTGAAGGTAGCAAATTTATCACTATGTTTTTCCGATGCCTTTAAATTAAATATTATGACAATCTGTAGTTTCTTAACACACTTTGTAATTGCCTACATTCATAGTTCTAGTAAAATTAACACTATTCCTTTTTTTGTCCGATTATGTCCTTGTACATAATTAAGAATCGTCAGTTTTTTTTTCAAATTTATTCATTATAAAAAAATTACCAAATGTTTAATACAATTTTAATAGCTTAACTTCATTTAATCTAAAATAAACATTTTTACAAGGGTAGAAGTAAACAAAACCATGAAGAGGGTGAAAGGAAACGTCAGTAGAAGCAGAACACAGGATATTTCGGAGTCGTTAAGTTGTGTAAAGGGGAATGCTGTTGAAATTGTCTTTCTGAGTTTGTCACTTTTTGAAATGAGTTAACAAGAACTAATTTTTAAATTAATTTAAATTTACTAACAACAATTTAAATTAAATATTAAGGTTCATATTTTTATATATTTTATATATATATATATATATATATATATATATATATATATATATATATATATATATATATATATATATATATATATATATACATATATACAGTGGCGTAGCTAGGAGGAGGCGTTGGGGGTGGTTCGCACCGGGTGCCCCCTATTTGAGGGTGACACCCGATAGTGGGTAACAAGAAATTGTTTACACCATACACGAGACCATGTTTTTTTTTTTACAATGTACACACTGTCTGTTGTTTTTATGTTGGTAGCTTCGTAGCTCTATGGCTCGTCCGGTCGGGGATTTTCCTGAAATAGTCGTTGTTTGTCGCCTGTGTCATTTCATTTCTCATTTCTTTCGCGAATTGTGATTGACGTGAAGTGAATTATTGGTATTTTAAAAGTGTTTTACGATAGACTCAAAAAGATATCTTACAAAAACACAAAGTAAGTTCAATATTTGTTTGTAATAAATGATAATGAATAAATGCAAAACCTGAAGACAGTTATTGCAGAATCGATCGATAACTGACTGAGAAAGATCAATTAAGTAACAAAATAAATTCGAAAAAACTTTTAAATTATTTTGTTCAATATTAAGACATATGTATATCCAAAATCTGGTTTAAGGGTTACTAAAAATAAAGATGGTATCTTTGATGGTATTTTTCAGTAATACCTGTATAACCTGAAAAAGTATCGTGTAGTTACTAAATGTGATTTTGTTAAGAGAGGTCGTTTTTGGCGGAAACAAATTCAATAACGATAATTAAAAATAAACGCGATATTGATTTCGGTTGTAAAAGTATTGTATAATATACTGTATCTTTATTTTTAGTAGTCTTCAAACTAGATTTTTGATTTAAGTCTTAATTTTGAAAAAAATATATTTATTACAATTGGTGGCCGTCAAGAGGCCACCCTCACGTATCTAGCGTAACGGTGTTGTATCTAATCGTTAACACAGTGTATTTATTATGAAATATTATGTGTCCTACAAATAATTTATGCTGCTTACTAATTAAAAAAAATTTTAGAATACGTGTACCCAACAAGAGAAATATGCCTCTGGGAGTTCATACATCTAAAAGAAAAAATGGGTTTCAGCAGAGAAAAGCCAAACAGGCTAAAATTGACATAGTTCAGAGCATGTCTGGATCCATCTTTAAATATGTTACAAAAACTGATGACAGCCAAAGTTCATTACAAGAAATGGATTCCCGCGATGATGTAAGGAATGCTTCAGATATTAGCTCATCTTCAGGAAGAAACAGCGACAATACAGAATTAATGATGATAACACATGATGAAGACGAGTCAGAAAAAATACTGAAAATGACAGTGATAATACTAATAATGCTTCTACTATCGAAGACAGTACTTGCACGGATAAAACACTTCAGGACTTGACGGATGTCTCACATTGGAGTATACCCGTTCCTGATAATGTTCGCATTGAGTCATAAAAAAAGGAAGTGCACATTTTCAAAACAGAGAAGGATCGTTTGCTACTATATCCAGACACGGGTTAAAAATAAAAGGTGATGTTCGTCGCATCTTTCAAAAGACTGGTTTTATAAAGTGATGCCTAATGGCGAAAAAATTCTGAGGTCATGGATGGTTTATTTTCCAATAAACCTCTCTCTCCAATAACCTATACTGCTTCTGCTGTCGTTTATTTGCTGTCACCAATAGAACTCATACAAAAGCAAAATTTGTGACTGGATTTCAAAAATGGTGGAAACTAAATCCCAAAAATCCAAGTGAACATCTGGAAAATTATGAAAAGTGGAAAAGTTTGGAAATGAGGTTGAAATTGCATAAAACTATAAATGACGCAGTCTTGCAGTTAATGGATACTGAAAAACAGAAGTGGAAGCATCTTTTATCTCGATTATTGGATATAACTTTGTTTCTGATAAATCAACAAAAATATCATATTTGTCGGCTCAAATACAAAATGAGTTCATAAATATTTTAGCGAACCACGTAAAATTTAACCTTGTCAACGAAATTAAATCGGCTAAATATTTTGGAATTATGTTTGATAGTACACCTGACATTTCACATATTGATCAAATATCTGAAGTGATTCGTTACGTGAAAATTGATAACAGAAAAGTGGAAGTCAAAGAAGTATTTCTTGGATTTTTTCCTTTTTACATGGAAAAAAAGCCACTAATTTAAATGATGAAATTCTTAAGAAGCTTGATGTTTAGATGTTATGTTGTGTCGTTCCCAAGGTTATGATAATGCAGCTGTTACGAGTGGCATACATGAAGGAGTGCAAGCTATTATAAAAGCAAAAGACAACAAAGCAGTTTTTGTTGGATGTATAGATCATTCAATTAATTTCTGTGGCCAACACGCATTTGCACAAAATGTATCTTGTGTAACATTTTTCAGAACAGTAGAGATCATTTTTACATTTTTTTCTGCTTCCACTAGCTGCTGGGAAGTGCTTCTTAAATACAGCAAAGCATCTGTTAAGAGACTCTCAACAACGCGTTGGAGTGCTCATTATGTTCCCAAGGTTATGATAATGCAGCTGTTATGAGCGGCATACATGGAGGAGTGCAAGCTATTATAAAAGCAAAAAAAACAACAAAGCAATTTTTGTTGGATGTATAGATCATTCAATTAATTTATGTGGCCAACACTCATTTACACAAAATGTATCTTGTGTAACATTTTTCGGAACAGTAGAGACCATTTTTACATTTTTTCTGCTTCCACTAGCCGCTGGGAAGTGCTTCTTAAACACAGCAAAGCATTTGTTAAGAGACTCTCAACAACGCGAGTGCTCATTATGTTGCAGTAAAAGTATTGGCTGAAAATTTTGATGGGATTGTGGCTGCAATTGAGGAATTATGTGATCAACAAAAAAATTTAGACACCAGGGGTGCTGCACATAACCTTATGCCTGCTGTGTGTAATTTCACATTTCCTTGCTATCTTTTCTTTTGGAATGATGTACTAAGGGAAATAAATGGTGCTCAGATTGCATTGCAAAGTAAAGGCTTGGGTGTTGGTCAAGTAGCTATAAAAATAGAGGCACTTCGTCTTTACATTGAAGAAAAACGAAGTCATATTGTAGAAGAGGCAATAGATCTTGCTGTGAAAAAATCGAAGGACCACGACATAGAAAGACGAATTTATCGTAAAAAAACAAATGGCCGGTGAGTTGATGACTGATGCAGGACTCACGCTGACAGCTGAACTTCAAAAGGATATGTTGGAATGTCTTGACCGATTCAGTTTTAAACTCCGAAGTCCATTCAAGATGTAGCTTCATTGTTCGGGATTGTGCAGACAAATATTTTACTTTTGGCAAACACTGAAGAGTTGAAATTAGCTGTATCAAAATTTACTAGTTTTTGTGATGAGGTATCAGAAACAGAACTCCTCTTAGAGATACCAAGATTGAGAAGACATGTTACAGTTTCTAATTGGGTGTCTCTAGACTTTTTGAAATTCATCGTGGGATTTTAGAGAATCTCTTCCGAATCTTATGGTCGCACTAAAGTTATTTATGACAATTTGCATATCAGTTGCTTCGTGTGAGAGGAGTTTCAGTAAACTAAAATTGATTAAAAATTACTTACGGGCAACAATGACCGAAACGAGACTTAACAATCTTGGCATATTAAGAACAGAACACGAGGCAACACAAAATATAAGTTTTGACGGTGTGATTTCCGAGTTTGCAGCTGTTAAAACTAGAAAGAAGAGATTTTGAGCGTTTGTTTTTTGTGTTTGTTAATTATACCCTCATTCTTCTTTTGCCAAACCCAACTTTCATTTTCATGCATCAATGTGAAGGAATGTATAATCGAAGCAGTATTATTATTATCATAATATTGTAACTTAATTATAAACGACTCTCGTTTGTAATTAAATAAAAACATACTTTACGTTTATGGAATTTTTATTAGTTTTAACAGTTTTCATTCTTGGGGTGACACCGAAATATCCGCACCAGGTGCCACCCATGCTAGCTACGCCACTGCATATATATATATATATATATATATATATATATATATATATATATATATATATATATATATATATATATATACATATATATATATATATATATATATATATACATATATATATATATATATCTATGTATACATATATATATATATATATATATATATATATATATATATATATATATATATATATATATATATATGTGATCAAAAAATAGTAAGACTTTTGAAATAAAACCCAAACGGGTTATTTATTTTTCCAAATTTATTTCGTCCCCTTCAAACAGTTGTATTCGATTTCTGGAATGGCGTTTAAAGCCTTCTTAGATTCGGTTTTAATCTCCTCAATCGACTCAAAACGATGTCCTCGAAGCGGTTTTTTGAGTTTAGAGAATAACCAGAAGTCCGACGGAGCTAAATCAGGCGAATAGGGCGATTGCGGAATGATATGAATTGAATTTTTGATGGAAAAGTCGCGAAGAACCAAGAGTTATCGGCCCATAATTCCGGCCTCTTGAGACAAATTCGAACGTTTGGGAAGCCGAAAAACCATTTTTAAAACAAAATTTAATGCAACCAACTTCTTTGCTGAATTTTTTCCACTCATGTTAAAAATCAAAAAGCGCACTTTAGTTGTTAAACGAGTGCAAGCGAATCTTATTAATTACTGACGGTATGGTCTTAAAATTTAATACAGATGGCAGTTAAGGTCCTACCAACCTAACGAAAAAAAATTAATCCGATTTGGAAATGCCTGAACGATTTAAATTTAAAAGTCTTAGTATTATTTTTTTTTTTATCATAGTAGTATATATGTATACATACATATATATATATATATATATATATATATATATATATATATATATATATATATATATATATATATATATATATATATATATATATAGTAGTGTTACGGAAATTATTGAAAGGATTGATTAGCGGGGTTATGTAGAAGCAGATTTAAAAAAATTTTTTTCAAAATTTGAATAATTCAGAAAAAGGCGAAACAGGATTTTACCAATCCGCACATGACGTGCTACCGTTGTATGAAATAGCTGAGACTCAGGCGCAGGCGTGTTCTTGTTAACAATGGGCTATATTATTTAGTTATATTGTTTACTAGTGACAACAGCAAAACATTCGTTTTCGGTTTGCTGTTCGAACTGTTCGACTTTCAGACGCATATTTAAATACAGAGAACATCAGGGTTTGGACTAGATTGATTTGATTGATTTTGGTGTTCCTCGTAATATCTTTACTCTTTATATATATATATATATATATATATATATATATATATATATATATATATACATATATATATATATATATATATATATATATATATATATATATATATATATGTGTATATATATATATATATATATATATATATATATATATATATATATATATATATATATATATAAAGAAAGTTTATATTAACAGATTTAAATTAACTATCTTTCATCATTATTGCATTCACTCTGTATATCAGTTCATTCAATGGAGAATAATCTATAAAAGAAATGTGTATTATAAAGGTTTTTTTTTTCTCATCGTACGGTAGCGGTCAATGAGGTTTCAGGGTGGTAGAAAGTGAAATTAGGACGTTCATCGGACTAAAAGCAGCTCGCCAGGATAAACATGACCTATAGCCATTTATACAAAAGGCGGTAAAAAAGGTTTTAGGTGTTGGGATTCGAAGGGACCTGATGTTTTTAATTAAAGAAATGTTTGAGTTTTTCAGAATATAGTTATATGTAATTTCGATGGACTTCATTTGTGCGAAAGATATAACTGGATATTTTTTTGGTGAATGTTTTATATAGGTTTATCAACGAATTTGAAAACTGTTTTATATATGAGGATTGTCTACCTGTGAAATACTCTGGCAAACAATTGGTCTAAATTATTTTCTCAAAAAAAAAACAGAATGAAGTTATGGATAAAATAATAAAAATACTCTATTTCTCTCGGAAAGACCCAATTCCAAAGTAAATACTGAATTTGAGTTTTTCACAGTACAAAATGAGTTAAACCAAGCATTACCACAAAGTATTTTGAATGATTCGTACTTTATAATTACATTGGGATGATTATATGACATTCAGTAACCTAAGGCATCCAGAGATATTTACAACTGAAACCTGACATACCCTTTATATAATATTTCAATTAAAAATTTTAGATTTTCTTTTAGTTAGACAAATAATGCCTGACGTTCACAACATTGGATATTTGGTATAATTATATAAAAAGTAGTACTTGTTGCATTATGCGAATAATTCAGTCACTCAACAAAATAAATGCATTAGTTTAGCCTCCATGACAGAATAAGAAGTTTCTTTTTTGTATTTTATGGTTTTTCAAAACATCTCATATATATTTTTTATATAAAATTATATGTTTAAAATTTTCACGAAAATATCTTTTGTACAATATCTAACTTTGCTATTTCATGTAGAATAAAATAAATAATGCCTATTTAGATTTATGATTAAGAATTTTTATTCATTTACTCAATAAAATCTATACAGCAGTTTAAATTCTACGAGCGAATGAAGGTACATGGTAAAAAATATAATTATTACCTAGTCTGACTCATATACAATATTTTAAAAAATATCGTAATTAACAAATATACAATAAGTACATGAAATGGAAAGATAATTTAAAAGGGCTAATAATTTCATTACATTATATATATATATATATATATATATATATATATATATATATATATATATATATATATATGTATATATATATATATATATATATATATATATATATATATATATATATATATATATATATAAGATATAACGCACACCTCGTACTGGGCACTCCATCGGAGGCTGACGCGCTCCAGCCATACGTGTCCACAGAGTGGTGAGCAGACTGCCAACACTTCAACGCAGGTAGCGCAATTTTTCGAGGGATCTCACTCAGGCATATGTGGTTCAATGTGAAACAACTGAAAACGGAAGAAGGCCCATATTTCAGCAGACTACCAACTGTTCTCTTATTCGTCAAATCGATCCCGAGACGTGTTTCGCCGTATCATGGCTCATCAGTCGGGCTAGGATCTTCAGTACTGGCTTAAGTACTAGAAAATTATGTTCTCTTATTTATCGATCCTAGCCCGACTGATAAGCCGTGATACGGCAAAAGGCGTCTCGGGATGCATTTGACGGATAAGAGAACGGTCGGTAGACTGCGGAAATATGGGCCTTCATCCGTTTTTTTTAGTTGTTTTACATTGAATCATAGGTAATATATATATATATATATATATATATATATATATATATATATATATATATATATATATATATATATATATGTATATATATATATATATATATATATATATATATATATATATACGACGAGTGTTTTTTAAAAGTTATCTACCTAGTCATTAAAATGATGATATACTAGAAATGTTTGGTTCTCAAATTTATTTTCAAAAAACCATCAGCTAATTCTCTAGATTAGAGGAAACGGTTACTTTTAACCTATATATTATAAACAGAGCTCTACAACCAAAAAAAATGAGAAAATTCTAGTCTATAATCGCAAACATTTTTACAGGTTTCAACTTTGTGCCAGTTCGCTGGGAGTTTTTAATTATTTCTCTTTCAGCGGTTAAAAGACTTTAACAGGTTTGGATTTAACATTTATAAAACCGACTTCAAATTTGGTTTTTTAACCAATTTCACATATTTTTTTTGCATATATGAGTTTACACGGAAATACAAAGTACTACCATTAAGTTTACTAACTAATTCTGTTGTGTGTAATTTAAACTAACACTTATATATGTAAAAATAGCGACTGTAAAGAAGCAAAATCATCCCTTCATACGAGATATTGTTCATATAAGCTCCAAAAGGATAGACTTGGATGCAATGTCATTCGACGTATAGCATTTAAGTCGAAGCATTTCAAATGAAAAAACTGCTCCTGAAACTTTTACAAATGATTTGTTCAGCTTTGAAAGATGATGTAGAAGTAGCAAAATATGGTGTCGGTAATTTCGAAGCTGTGGCTTTGATCTTTCGGATCGTGAACGTCCTGGACAACGTCAGGCTACAAACTGCAAAAATGGCGGAGAGTCTTTGGGATGGACAGTTCTGCCTCGTATAGTATAGTCCCGTCTGATAATTATTTATTTCGGTCGGTGTAGCATCATCTCGGCGATTTCCACTTCACTTGATCGAAGGACCTCAAATAAGCATAACCGACTTCATCAACTTGAAACCACCATCATCTATCAGAGAAAAATCGTTCAGCGGCCTGAAAAGTGGACAAAACGTGGAAATGGAAAGTGGGAATGGAACATAATGGTTTTTTTTTATCGAGATGTATTCTGACTTTAAGTAAATAAACTTGTTCTTAACCCACAAAACGTACCGAATTAATTTGTACATCTAATAAATAAATTATTTCTAAAAGCCATCAAACTACCTCATAACAAAAAATGCTACTTTTAAGTAAAATATATAAATAGATAAATTGTCTATATTATCCGTGAGTACCTAAATTATTAACTCGTTTGCCTATTATTTAAGCTTAGTCAAATTATAGGTTGAACTCTAACCTAAAGGTCGTTGTAAATAAGTAGATTCAATGTTATGCTTGATAGCATGTTTATTAATTATTCGTAAATAATAATATTTTTAGATTTACAAGGCAACTTTAATCACATAATTATATTGCCTACAATAATTTCTTTAACTACAAGGGACATAATAAAAATCGTTACATGCCACTAAAAAGTCTGTTTTCTCCTTGAATATTATAAGTCAATTTTAAATTTTTGGGCTGACATATTCCTAGTTTATGATTTTCCCTAACAAGTTGATATCGGTACATACTAAAGTCTAATTTTATCAACTCAAACTATTTAGGAAAAATTCAAGGTATCGCCAACTTGTGCATTTTAAAAGCAATGAGGACTACGTCTACATCCGCGTTAGATGCTCTGCTTGGACAATCCTGTTTCCCAATTTGGTTAAGGCGACATATATATGGCTGCAGGAGTCTGGATGTTCGAAGGTTGTCAGCTAGTCATGTTACTAACATTGCTACAAAAGTAGAGGAGAAGATTCCAATGGTATCCTTTAGACCAACCAACTATGAATATGTCCGTGGCATTGGGGTCACTAGGTTGCCAGCCAGAAAGGTCTTCTATCAATGACGTGCCGTTTATAGCAATATCACCTTGATAGTTTGCTTAAATTAGCTGTATAATACAATTAGGGCAATACAAATAAGGAAATAACTGATCTGTGTACTTGGTAACTAAATTACACTATTTCCGTTATTACTGAGCTAAAAAATATTTGCATTGTCCCCGAACGTCTATACCAATTATATTTTGAATAAGTGTTAATCTCTAGGTTTATTTTATCAATCGATTATCAATTAGCTTTTTATCTAATTTAAACTAACTCAACAAAAGGTTGTTTAAATATTTCGTTATAAAGCATAAAATGATTCAAATTATTTATCGATTATACCACGAAATTTAGAGGTCAAAATGAATTAGCTCATACAATGTCTATTCCTGTAAGCTTTTAAATTACCCTATTCTGAAAATTTATAGGTTTAATAGGGATTCAGCTATGTGTCGGAAACTTTAAAAAATATGAAACTAAATTCTTCAATATCGTTGCTTGTGGTAGCTTCAAACTTGTAATATCTTCAGTAAAAGTTATTTTAGTAAATCCTCGTGAGCAGATATCGTCCGATTAGCCTTCGGTCCAGCGTAAGAAAAGTTATTGAGAAAATAATTCTTTTCATATTATCTATCTAATAGCCATATAGCCCTACTGTATAGAGTTTAGAGATGTATTGTCTACATAAATAGTAAGACTTCACAGGTAATGAATAACTTAAATAGTGAGTCATATACTCACAGGTACAGAATTTGAAATAATGATGTTCATATATTAATAAGTTGTGATATTTAAAATAAATGACATTTAACTCAAATACTTATTTAGAAGGACACCAGACTAAGATATGAATTCTTTTCGTTTACAGAGGTCTAAATCTGCATTTTATGAAAAGTATATTTCATATATGTTGCATGTAATTGAATAAATATTCTATAAGTATATAACATTGAATCTTTTGAAGATATACTGTAGAACTAATATCAATCATATTATACCTACAAATAGCATGTAACAATACTCCACAATTCATATATTATTAACAATAAAATTAAACTAAATAGAGACGAATTTGAGATTTTTCATTAATATCTAAAATGTTATAAACTATATATAAAACTACATTAACACTTTGTTAGTTACCCAACATAATAATAATTTATAAACAAGTTGAAACCTAGCTAGATATGAATAAAAATCTGCTACCAAAGACTGTTCAAATCTTAAATACTCGAATTTCCTAATAACTTCCACAACAACTACAAAAGTAATTTTTAAAACTCATTGCAAGTATGGTTACTAAATGAGGAATTACATGAAAAAATAAACTCTATGGCCATATTCTCTTATAAGAGTAAAAATATGTAAATAAATTATTTATTTATTCACGTCCAACCTTTTTAATAAAATTTAATTTAAATGAGGAACATTTTATAAAAGATGGCCAATTTATTTTAAAATCTCAAGACTTAGGGGTATTTTAGTTAACTTTGCAAGCAACTTAATGAATAAAATTAAACAGCCTCAACCTCAGGGTAAATTTATAATTAGGATTGGCAGTCATAATACTGATTATTTTTTTTAGTAATTTGAAATATGCGCGAGAATGGATATTTTCAGCAATTTTTTGAGATAAAAGTACTATATTATAAGTTAAATTAACCCCTTGGTCTTAGTTGGGGGAAATTATAACTTTTAACTAAATATTATATTAAGTATTTCAACTAATTTTTGTGTTTAATTATTGCGAATAAAAGTATACGTAGAGTGGTTAACAACATCAGTTGGCTGTTGATTTCATAACAATTTCGGGAATGGTATATATATTTGGTATTATCATAGATTTTCATAAAAACTATACTCTGATTAAAGATTTTATATAAGGGATCGGCAGTTCTTTAACATTTTGCTAGATGTGAATGTATCAATGAGCCAATAAAAGAAATATTTACAAACTTTGTTCCTGATAATTTTCAAAATAAACCTTCCGATAATACATATAACAAAGACTGTCTAGGCCTGTAACATAAGTTATTTGTCTCTTTGTTTTGGGACTTCTATATAGGATAATCAAGTCACGTCGCTTGTGTCGCATGCCTTTTGCTGTATCCCATCAAGGTAACTGTTGTAAGCAACATAAGTGACTCGACTAAAGCGTCAGAGTCAGAGTAATATATGAAGAAGTGATTTTTTACTTTGTAGCCCTAGTCAGTTGAAGTGACGAGACTAATTCGTTAGGGTACTGCTAGGATGCATCTACTAATTACTAAGATTGATAATCACGGAGGAGATTGCCTTAGAAGTATATCTATAACAACAGTATCAATTTCTACAAATTTTAATACCGATAACTGTTGATATAACTAACTATCGATTTATTGATAGGTAAGTTACCATCGACTATCGATAGGTAAAATCCATTATGGTCCGCCTCTAGTTATAACTATCAAAATTTTCTAAAGCTGGTGTTTCTGTCATCCTCAAAAAAAGGGCGAAATATTTCATGTGCCGATATTGCGACCTGAGCTGTCACTTTGGGGAATTTTAAAGACTTTTCAGGCTTTAGTTTTGGATTTTTCGGAAGGCCCTAATGGCAGTTCTGTTTAGGGATGCGATCCTTAGGTCAAAATGTGTCTTATCCGAGAAGAAAGACGTTGGTAAATGTTAAAAAGATTACAAAGATTTGTTTATCCGAGTTGAGCCTCTCAGCAACATTAGTTGGCCTTAACTCTTCCACCACCTCAATCTTTTACTTATACTGACATAAATTCTTACGAAAAATGCGTTGTAACAAGTTCCTGGGAATATTTGCGGCACTTGATCGTTTGCATATTGAGTGGTCGGGGTTGTCGTGAATTAATACTCGAATGCACTTCATGTTTGCATCCCTTCTTAGCGTGCTTGGTCACTCTAATTAAGGACTGAAAGTAGAACCAATTTCTTTAAGCTTCTGCATCTTGTTTTTTAATTAGTCGAATACACGGAACTTCACTTAGGCCTTGCAAATATATTAAACACATCGTGCACGAGTAACGGAAGTATCGTTGTATAACTTTAGGACCTCACTGTCATTTTCTTCTGCGTAATAAGCTAAGCAAATTTGATCTTATATATGGGGTATCCTGTATAATATGCCATAAAACCTCTCTATATCAGCTAAGACATGTTAATAATGATAACATAGGATCGGGACCTTATACAACTTGTCTAGAAAAATACTGCTGATTGATAGGAGGAGTATAAAAGGATTGGGAGTTGCTTGACATAAATGCATTATTGCTAACTAAGTAGGTAATCGATATTCTACACTAATCCAAATCTATTTGGAAGGGACCAAAAATTATTCAGTCTAGCGATTTCTGCTTCCTCTTTGATTTGGCTTATGTTTTGGAAACTAGATTTTAATACTAATAGGCTATCACTGGAAGAACTCTGTTTAAAAAGTAAAAAAAAAATCATCTTAACAAAAGAATAAATACTAGGCACTAAATAACAAACTAAGCATATAATGATCGACTTTATTTGTATCCTAAAAGTCACTACTGGCAAATAAATTATCTTAGTACGCAAATTAGTGTGCTCATAAACAATCAGTTTTGAGAAAATTGCTTCTTAACTCCATATGTATTTACTAAATATCTTACGGAAATTACGCAAGAGTAATGTTTATCATCAAAAATCATATGAATTCAAATTCTTGATGAAATTAAAAAAAAAAAAAATTGCTCAACCTGTGCCAGTGTCTTGAATGAGCCTAAACAGAAAATAGATATAAGAATAATATATTATCTCCTTAGCTACATATCTAAAAACACAACAATCATCATCAATAAAGACACCAACACAAACAAAATTCCAGGGAAAAGGGGTATGAGATAGAGAGAAACTATATCTTCTAAACAATTCACTCTTGCACTTGAAGAACCTAAATTGGGACGAGAAAGGCATAAGAATGGACGGTAGATATCTAAATCATCTTCTTTCAAATTTTAAACTGAATTAGCAAAAACCAGTCTGTCCATGAATCTAAGGAAAACTAAAATCATGACATCAGATGATAGAAAGCATATATGGGTGTTCAGGTTTTAAAAAAAGTAAAGGAATATGTTTACTTAGAACATAACATCAAACTAAGTAGAAAAAATCAGATCAACAGATGTACGACTAACATGGACAGTTACGGGAGAATTGAAGCATATAATTAAGAACAGCAGTATTCTAGTCCATTTAAAGGGGAAGGTGTTTAATACCTGTATACTTCCGGTGTTAACGTATGGAATGGAAACCACAATTTTAAAGAACCAGTTAACTTAGAGTAACACAAAGAGCCATAGAACCCGGGAAAAACCCGGGGCGTCCCATTTAAACGTTGAAAGTTGCAATGATTTCCGATCAAATTAGAAATACGTAAAGATATTTCACACTATTAATAAGTTTAATACTTCTTCTACTTTTCTTCTTTGTCGTATTTCTGTGTTTGTGATGCGATCTCTGAGAGTTATTCCTAACATTATCCGTTCTATGGCTCTTTGTGTTACTCTAAATTAATTGGTTCGTTAGAATTGTGGTTTCCATTCCATACGTTAACACCAGAAGTATACAGGTGTTAAAAACCTGTCTCTTTAAATGGATTAGAATACTGCTGTTCTTAATTATATGTTTCAATTTTCCCGTAAATGTCCATGTTAGTCGTACATCTGTTGATCTCGGCAGTTTGATTGTCTCTACGTAGTTTGATATTATCTCGTAAGTAAACATATTCCTTTACTTTTTTCTATAACCTGATCACCCATATATACTTTCTATCATCTGATGTCATGATTTTAGGTTATCTTAGATTCACAGACAGACTGGTTTTTGCTAATTCAGTTTAAAGTTTGAAAGAAGATGATTTAGATATCTACCGTCCATTCATATGCCTCTCTCGTCCCAATTTAGGTTCTTCAAGTGCAAGAGTGAATAGTTTAGAAGATATAATATCTTTCTACCTCACACCCCTTTATGCTGGAATTTTGTTTGTGTTGGTGTCTTTATTGATAATGATTGTTGTATTTTTAGAGATGTAGCTAAGGAGATAATATATTATTCTTTTTTTTCAAAATTTCATCAAAACTTTGAATTCATATGATTTTTGGTGACGAACATTACTCTTGCGTAATTTAAGTAAGATGTATAGTAAAGACATTTGGAGTTAAGCAATTTTCTCAAAACTGATTGTTTATGAGCACACTAGTTTGCGTACTAAGATAATTTATTTGCCAGTAGTAACTTTAAGGATACAAATAAAGTCGATCATTGTATGCGTAGTTTGTTATTTAGTGCCTAGTATTTATTCTTTTGTTAAGATGTTTTTTTTTCACTTGTTAAACAGAGTTCTTCCAGTGATAGCGTATTAGTATTAGAATCCCGTTTCCAAAACGTAAGCCAAATAAAAAAGGAAGCAGAAATCGCTAGACTGAATAATTTTGGTCGTTCCTTCCAAATAGATTTGGATTAGTGTAGAATATCGATTACCTACTTAGTTAGCAATAATGCATTTATGTCAAGCAACTCCCAATCCGTTTTTACTCTTCCTATCAATCAGTAGCATTTTTCTAGACAAGTTGTATAAGGTCCCAATCCCATGTTATCATTATTAACATATCTTAGTTGATATAGGGAGGTTTTATAGGATATTATACGGGATGCCCTATAAATAAGTTCAAATTTTATTAGCTTATTACGCAGATGAAAATAACGGTAGGGACAAGGTGGGAGCACCGACACGAAATTTAATGGTTATATAGCGCTGCATCTTTCATGCGCCTAAAGTTTTACAATAATAATTCCGTGAGTACTGCACGATTTGTTTAATATACTTACATGGCCTAAATGAAGCTCCGTGTATTCGACTAATTAAAAAACAACATGCAGAAATTTAAAGAAACTGGTACAGTTCACCTTGATTAGGCACGCTAAGAAGGGATGTAAACATGAAGTGCGTTCGAGTGTTAATTCACGACAACCCCGACCATTCAATATGTAAACGATCAAGTGTCGCAGATATTCCCAGGATTTTATTACAACGCATTTTTCGTAAGAATTTATGTCAGTATAAGTAGAAGACTGAGGTGGTGGAAGAGTTAAGGCCAACTAATATTGCTGAGAGGCTCAACTCGACTAAACAAATCTTTGTAATCTTTTTAACATTTACCAACGTCTTTCTTCTCGGATAAGATATATTTTGATCTAAGGATCACATCCCTAAACAGAACTGTCATTATGGGTGTCCGTAAAAAAATCCAAAATTAAAGCCTCAAAAGTCTTTAAAAGATGACAGAAAGACCAGCTTTAGAAAATTTTGATAGTTATAACTAGTGAAGGGCCATAATGGATTTTACCTATCGATAATCGATGGTAACTTACCTATCAATAAATCGATAGTTAGTTATATCAACAGTTTTCGATATTAAAATTTGTAGAAATTTATAATGTTGTTATAGATATACTTGTAAGGCAATCTCCTCCATGATTATCTAGTTTTAGTAGTTAGTAGATGCATACATCCTAGTAGTATTCTAACGAATTTGTTGCGTCACTTCAACTGATTATATATATATATATATATATATATATATATATATATATATATATATATATATATATATATGTAATTCAAATTTGAGGTATAGTTATGTTTCATATCTATGATTTTGAGCATAAAAGTTGATCTACAATGCTTCCCGTAAATTTCGCGGAACTTTTTTGAAAGGAAAACGCATTTTTTCATCTTTAATGCGCACTTAACATGAGCAATGCGGAAAATCCAAGAATTTTAGGGGGAAATGGTCCTCAGGGACGGATTCGGCCTCAAAAAATGTACAAGAAAACACCTTCATAATCCTTAAATTCAAATCAGAAGTCTGTTGAAGGGGAAAAACGATTGAGAAGAAAAAATATATTTTCAATCGATAGATGCGACCTCTAAATATTAATATTTTTTTCTAAAGATTTAGTGGCTTTATTTTTTCGTAGGATTGAACATTTTGCAGGGGTAGGACTAAAGAAAATAAAAAAAATGGCTTACCCTTATAAATATATATATATATATATATATATATATATATATATATATATATATATATATATATATATATATATATATATATATATATATATATATATATATATATATATATATATATATATATATATATATATATATATATATATATATATATATATATATATATATATATATATATATATATATATATATATATATATAAATAAATTATAAATCTATAATATTTTACATATTACTGCTTCTTTATTGTTTCAGGTTTTCACAATGGCTTAATCCGCAGCTAAGTTCCACAATTTATCTTAGGAAGCATCAACTCTCCATAAAATAGACACCATGATAGTGAATGCTATGGCGTCACACTCAGCTACAACAGCTACCGTACCACCACCAATACCTGGCTTATTGCAAAACATAACTAGTCATAATCAAAGCAACGTAACAACATTAGAAAATCCTCATCCTCATTGGTCCGATCTTCTCTTGTTAATAGTGAAAGGATTTATATTTTCTTCGATTATTATTGGTGCGATTTTAGGTAATGCTTTAGTAATAATTAGTGTTCACAGGCACAGGAAATTGAGAGTGATCACTAATTACTACGTTGTAAGTTTAGCGATGGCTGACATGTTGGTAGCACTATGCGCGATGACGTTTAACGCTAGCGTTGAACTGACCGGTGGTTGGATGTTCGGTACTTTTATGTGCGATGTATGGAACAGTTTTGACGTTTATTTTTCTACCGCGAGTATACTTCATCTTTGTTGTATAAGTGTTGATCGATACTACGCAATAGTTCGACCGTTGGAATACCCCATAACCATGACTCATAAGACTGTCTCATTTATGCTCGCGAACGTATGGATGCTTCCAGGCTTACTAAGTTTTATGCCAATATTTCTAGGATGGTACACCACCAATGAACACTTAAAATATAAATTAAAACACCCTGAAATTTGTATGTTCGTTGTAAATAAATATTATGCAATAATATCTAGCTCAGTAAGTTTTTGGATACCGGGGACTTTAATGGTAACCATGTACTTTCAAATATACAAAGAAGCTACGCGGCAACGGAAAGCACTTTCTAGGACTTCGTCGAATATTATTTTGAATTCGATTCATCAACATAGAACGTCGTACCGTGAACGGTATAGTGAAAGGTTTAGTGAACGATATAGTGATCAGTTCTTGCATCCAGATGCGGAAATGACTACTGTGGGACAAATTAATGGTGGAAGAAGAAGTACGAGCAGCGGATCAGCAGTGTCATATGGTACTACTATTACGGAGTATAATACTGCCATGAATAGTAGGGATAGTAGTAAGGCAGCAACGGAACTCAATTTAAATGGTAAGTTTTATTTTAATTATTCTTGTAGATTTTGATTAAATATAATTTTAGAATGAAAAAGGTTATCAAATTTTAGCTATCGTCGGTAAATTTTATTACATAAAATAGATTATTTATTAATTTGTATATATATATATATATATACACATATACATATACATATATATATATATATATATATATATATATATATATATATATATATATATATATATATATATATATATATATATATATAGTCAGTGCAAAAAGTCTCCATACACCCCCCCTACACTATTTTTCTGTTATGTTTAACTAATTAATTGGAAATTAGTATTAAAAACAATTACTAAACGTTTTATTTAGAAGTCAAATTAATGTCAAAAAAGTCTCCATACAATCAAGAACTGCATTGAAAAAAACACGTTATAATCAGCCTGATTTTATCAAACTATTTATTGCTCGCTAGACTGAAAAAAAATAAATAATTTTCGACCATATTTTATAATCTGTCACTTGTTGCTGGTAATTTTACAGTGGGTTTTTAAAGTAGTATTAAAAATGAGCGAGAGAAATTGCGAAATTCTACTTCAACTTCGAAAGATCATAATTAATACGTGGAAAAATTGTAAAGGAAATAAAAAGTCGCGGGTCCGGTTGTTCCAAGAAACTGATTCCACGTGAAGAGGCCAGTATTGTTAGACAAATAATTATATATCCCAAGAGAAGTGTACCAAAATTAGGAGAAAAAGTACGGGAACTATGTTTACTCACAAACAGTGAGAAGTTGTTTACACAGGGCAGGCTATAAGGGGTGTGCAGCCAGGAAGTAGCCGTTAATTTCCGAAGCTAATCGCAAAAAGCGGTTAGCTTTTGCTAGGGAATATGTTACTAAACCTCCTGAATTTTGGGAATCCATAATCTTTAGTGATGAAACTAAAATTAACTTTTTTGGGTCTGATGGCAGAAATAAAGTTTGGAGAAAGAAGGATACCGCATTCGCTATTAAAAACATTTGTTCCACGGTGAGAAAAGGGGGTGGCAGTGTTCTGCTTTGGGGATGTATGTCCGCTGGAGGGGTTGGAAATTTACATTTTATTAATGGTACCATGGATCAGCATGTTTATCTGAACTTTTTGAGAGACAATTTAAGAGAATGTGTCCAAAAATTAGCACTCGAAGAAAGATACATTTTTCAAAAGGACAATTATCCGAAATATGCCGCAAACTTGGTGCAAAAATGGATGATCCATAATGTGCGACAGCAGCTTCATACACCTCTGCAATCACCCAATGTTAACGCCATCGAGCATTTATGGGAGGAACTTAAACGGCGTGTTCGCAAACATAATCATTCAAATAGAGAAGAATTAAAAAACAGAATATTGAACGAATGGGAAAACATGCCAGCAGAAGTTACTAGAAAACTGATTGCAAGCATGACAAAAAGGTTACAGGAGATTATGAAATCCAAAGGCGGTCGCACTAAATATTAGTTTATACGAAGTTGTTATTTTCCCTTAAACTCCGTCAAACTATTATTGGTAATTGTTAAGTATATGGAGAATTTTTTGGAATTAATTTTCATAACAATGATATAACTTCTAAATAAAATGTTCCATAGTTGTTTTTAATACTAATCCTCATTGATAAAGTTTCAAATATTAATTTAAACATGTTTTCTCATACTTCCAATAGTTAAACATAACAGAAAAATAGTATAAAAAGCAGGTGGTGTATGGAGACTTTTTGGACTGACTGTATATATATATATATATATATATATATATATATATATATATATATATATATATATATATATATATATATCTGTATCAAAATAAAATTACTTAAGGTACACATGTTTTGAATAGAACACTAAGTGTACTTCTGGGAAATCATAAAGTTGAGTATTTTTGCTTTTCAAAAAATGTATACAAACGCAAACATATTGTTTATACTAGCTTTGTAAAAGTCCTACTGCAAGCTATAAAAATACATAATAATGAAATATTATTCTCCTGAAAAGCAGTCTATTAAAATGAAAAATCGCAAAATGTGTGTAATTGAAAACCACGTATTGTTTATTTTTAGTCTATTTTAGGGCTGCAGGAACATATCCAGGACTGAATAAATCTCTTATTTAAAAAATAAAGTATTCAGTATATTATATTTTTTGATTTTCCAGAAATATACAGGCTGTTCTTTTAAAAATATATTATTTCATCAAGATGTAGAAGTAAAATAAAATTAGTACCAACAATAACACAATAAGTTATTCTTTAGTGTGAAAAACTCAGATTCAATATTTATTTTAGAACTCTGTGTTCGCCAATTCTTTCGCAAGGAAATGATTTTAATGTTTTCTAACTTGTTTCATGTTTTTAACATCTCCATAAAAATAAAATAAATATCTAATTTTGTAATTACTTATGTTAGCATCCCGCAAATTCCTCCCTTTAATACCAGAAGCGCACGATTTCGTGGATCTTGATAACACTTATCCTATTCAGAGTTATTTGTAAAAACGTCCGGAACAGTCTTAAGAAAATTTATGTTTTTTCGAGATAAAACATTAATTTTTGCTGAAGGTAGGTTACTGGAAACATTTATTATCTAAGGCTTCAAATAAAATGATTTCAATTTTAGAGAGTTGTTTTTATCTTCCTCTATACGGCGAGACAAATTTATTTGGAATCTTTTCACATTTAATAAGAATCTTCTTTGGTATTCTTTAACTGAAATGTACGTAATTTTGATATGTTATTAATATACCACCAATTCAAGATTATATATAAAAAATTGGTTATTAATCCAGTACTTCCTTTGCAAATACAAGTTGTAAAGCCAATATATTTTATTGGCGTCCCCCTATAAATCACACCTCTTTCTTCTACTAAAAATGAAAAATTAACATAATTTTATAAATAGCTCGAATTCAAAAAGCTCCAAAAGGACATATAACACAATTTATTTGAAGTCATCCTCTTATTTCCATCCCTTATCCATTTAACCACTTATATATTTGACTATAAATGATTTTGCTTAACCTTTGTTCACTATTGCAATTAAAAACCAATGATACTGTTGATACTATACAAAATTTGTTCACCATTTCTCTTCTTTACTAGAAACGATGCCACTCAAAAACTATGATTTTGAGTGGCATTTGTATGTATTATATGTGTACTGAATTCGAACACTATATCCTCGATATCCTATTTCACCGCAAACTTATCGTGTTCACAGACAAACTTACAAACCTGCCAATAAATCGTAGATAGAAATTAGAAACTATGTTTCTTCTGATCCTGACCTTGAAACGTGAAAAATATGAAAATCACGAAGGTATTTTTTTTCACGAATATAGTAGAATTAAGTGAGGAATAATGTTTTAAACCCCTGAATTAGAAAGCTGCACCAATACCAGTATTTTAGAAGTAAAAAAAAACTATTTTACCTATTGACATCTATAAATTAGTTCTTGTTGAAAGTCAGTTTGCAAAAGATATTGACTAATAAAAATTGTAACATTCAGAAACAGCAAGTCGTTTCTCGGGATAAGGTAAATCCAATATTAAAAGTATCTCTACCATAGGACGTTTAGTTACAAGCTGCAGTATTAATAGAGAAATTTTTAGCCACGATGCATATCGCAGTCACAACTGTTAAAATACCAGACAAGTAGAGTCACGTATAGGATTCGTAGTAATAAACTACCAAAATTAAATAAACTTTGGAAATTATTTATTACTTTCGTATAAATTGAATCATTTCAAAACGTGCGCTTCGTCGTATAACAACTGTTTAGCTGAGCTGGGAGCGATAGACAGGAGAGTTAGTTATATGCTATTTTATGCAAGTAAAACGTTAAAAGATTGACGAGTCATGATGCGACGAAACAACTGACACAGTTTGATGAATTAAAGAGTAATACATATTTACAAGTATGGACTTGTGAAGTTTTATTTGGAGCTTTATTTTTAAAAAAATTTTTTACCGAAGGGTAAAGTTTTTTAACGCTATGATATATATTATGTTATGACTTTGGAATCTTTGGCATAATTATTCTACGCAACAGTTATCACTACTATAATACAGGACTTTATTTTTGTAGTCACCTGTAATATATTTTTTACAACGAAAATTATACAGCGTGTTCAAAAACACCTTAAATATACACACAAAAATATATTTATCTTCTTTCACGAATTTGAAATCACTCTATGGATTTTGTTGTGTGACAGCTTGAATAATTTATTACGATGCTACAAAAGACATCAACTACAAAAAATGTAATATAGCGAGCCTCAGGCGTCATTTAGTTCAATATAAGGAAATAAGCTTTCAGTTGGATCTCCAATGAAAAGGGTTTTTAAAGGAATTTAAGATATATGAATTTAATAAGGAAAAAATATATAGGGTGTTCAAAAAACATCTTAAAAGTATAAACTTATTTAATTTTTGATGACAATCTTTAAGTCTCGAAAACCATTCGAATACCTGCGTACGCTTCAAGCAGACGTTTAACGCACATTTTCCAAAATTTAGTAGGATTCGGTGGAATTCTTATTTAGTAAAAAATAAAAATAAACCAGCGACAACGGGTAGAAAATGATAAACAATAAACACATGACACCGTACAACACCTCGCTCGACTTTTGCAGGGACGTAGAACGAAGTAGAAATTACTTAGTTCTATTTGTCACTGATAGATAGCGCACTTACCCGTTTGTACCTTCTATATAAAATTAGTGATAAAACTCAGACTTCACGGATGGAGAACTGTGCTTCCTTGTAAGTCCAGGAGTACATCGATTCATGTTGAATGTTGTTTTGCCTTGGTACTCACAGACGTTTAGCCAAAGGTATTATGAATGCTTATGTGGCAATAGATGAGCGTAAAATGCCAGTTTAAGCTGGGCAAGCCATGTATGTGTTGGCGTGACTGCAGATTGCAGCAGCTCCTTCTTCTTTCGACTGACATGTATATATATATATATATATATATATATATATATATATAATATATATATATATATATATATATATATAGATGTAGCTTGTTCAAGCAAAGCAATTGCATGATAAGTGCTACATGGACTCTGCCCCTGAAAAATCACTCATCATTTACTGGTATACTGAATTTAAAGGCGGTCGTACAGACCCAAATGATGCTGAACGCTCTGGACGCTCAAATGAGGTGGTTACACCGGAATACATAAAAAAAATCCACAAAATTGTTTTTGATGACCGTAAAGTGAAATTGTGTGAGATAGCTGACACCCTAAAGATATCAAAAGAACGTGTTGGTCATATTTTGTATGAACATTTGGGCATGAGAAAGCTCTGGTCGAAATGGGTACCGCCTTTGTTCACAGTAGACCAAAAACAACAACGTGTTGTTGATTCTGAGCGCTGTTTGGACCTATTTAAGGGCAATAAAATGGATTTTTTTAAGCGATACGTGACACTGAATGAAACATGGATCCACCATTACACATCGAAAACAAATCCGCAGTCAGTTGAGTGGAAAGCAGTCGGTGAAAGCCGCCTGAAGCGACCAAAGACACAACAGTCGACTGGGAAGGTTTTGGCCTCTGTATTTTGGGATTCCTTGTAAGTCCAGTCCGTGCATGGAATAATTTTCATTGACTATACTGAGAAGGGAGAAACCGTCAATAGCGAATATTATATAAAGTTATTGGAGCGTTCGAAGGCAGAAATCGCAAAAAAATGGCCCCAAATGAACAAGAAAAAGGTGTTGTTTCATCAAGCCAATGCACCGTGTCACAATCAATAGTTACGATAGCAAAATTGCATGAATTGAAGTTTGAATTGCTTCCTCATCCACCGGATTCTCCAGATTTGGCCCCCAGCGACTATTATCTATTCGCAAACCTCAAACAAATTCTCGCGGAAAAGAGATTTGGCTTCAATGAAGAAGTTATCGCCAATTTTGAAGGCAAAGACAAATCCTTATACAAGAAAGGTATAGAAATGTTAGAAAAGCGCTGGACTGATTGTATCGCTCTTAAAGGAGACTATGTTGTTGAACAAAGTCGAATATTGCAAAAAAAAGTGATTTAAGTAGCTAAAGCAAAAACTTTTGAGCCTACGTGTTATGCATATATATATATATAGCTAACTCAGCTTCGAGAGGCAGAAGCAGCAAGATCACAGTATCGAGTAGCAGCGGCAGCAAGAGCACTTGAAAAGGCCAAATGAGATTTTGGTGAAACGTTGTGCAAATTCATTGTTAGACGAACGGATTGAAACCCGGAATTTTAATGAATTATATATATATATATATATATATATATATATATATATATATATATATATATATATATATATGTATATATATATGTATTTAAATGTATAGGGCTAGAAGATCTGGCTTACAATACAAAAACTACCAGTAACCTATGAATTTTTAAATCCCTTGATTATCCCGGATGTGGCTTTTCGGTACGGTAAGATTATCCAAGAAACAGTGTCTTGACCGGACATACCTCTAGAATTTTCCCAGGGTTTATTAAAAGAAAAAACTAAAGTTAGCTGAAATCGATCGAAATGCTTTTATTTATTATTGCACAAATTCACCTAAAATAAAACTGAAGCCCGATCCGGGTAATATTGCCATGTACAGCAAAAATTTCAGGCATTGGCTTACACATTTCATGTGGAAAATCGAATTTTTATCCGCTTGAAATCGGCTTGGCAGTTAAGTCTTTAAGAAATCAGGAACAAGTTGGTTTCGTGCGATTAAAATTTCAATCTGGAATTGTTTTGGGTGTGTAAAATATCTAGCAACGATAGTTTTAATTGCATCGTTTTTTTATTGGATGAATTTAAATGGGGAATTCCAGTTATTTGAAGAAAATGTTACATTAAGGAAAGTTTAAACATATTTTGACGCATTTGTTTTGAAATGGAGTCTAGACTTTTTAATGGTGACATTACCAATTCACATGCAGCAATGATTATAAAAACTGCATAGATTTCTTTGAAAAAAAAAGTGTGCAGCACTGTGTCTTTTCTTATTATAGGAATAATCTTTTTGCTAAGAGTCTTCTACAATAACGTCACGTTGCTAATTTAGATTGAGCTAAAAGAAAGACAAAAAACAATAATTCTGTTTGATATTATCATCGTGGTGATTTTATATAATTTACCAGTTCATGTTATGCGATTTAATTTACGTCATGATTAGAATTGCAACACTGACGGAATTGTATGTCATTGTTAGGAAAAGTATATTTTTAGAAAACTTCAGAAAATAAAGAGCTTTTATTTTCTAAGGTACCTTGATACTTTTAATAAAGCTGCCAAGCGAAATTGAACACTTACATATGTTCTATATTTAACCATTCTTAACTTTTATATACGGAACAAGCAAAATTTATTTTAAATTAATACAGTAATAATGTCTCTTGGACATGTAAATTTATTAATATTTAAACTTTATATATATATATATATATATATATATATATATATATATATATATATATATATATATATATATATATATATATGACTTTATTAGGAGTTATTTTCTTCAAATTTACATATAATTTGTTGATTAAATCAAAAAGATCTACGGAGGTTAAAACAGTATTTAATTATTTTATATATTTTCCTACAAATCCTTAACCTTTTAATTTTACTAGACTTCGACTTAATACTTAGAATACTCTTTGAAATGAATTAGATAGTATATTGTGCAGTGAATTTATGAAGAAGAGCTTATATACATATATACATATACAACATTTTTATTTTTGAGCTTTGACATTAAAATACTAATCTTCTTCAAATATACCCTCCTCGATCCCTACACTGCTCCATATGAATTTTCAATTCTTGGAAGCAGTGCTGCAGGTCATCTTCTGACAGATTTATCGTGACCACCGTAACTTTTTTTTTCTGCGTCAATGAACTCAAAGCGGGATCCTCTCAACGCACTTCTCACTTTGGGAAACAAAAAAAAGTCACATGAGAGAGTGTCAGAGCAAATGATCATGCGAACTTGCTTTTGATCGGAAGAAAGGATTTTCGGTATCAACTTTGAACATACTTTGCTCATGTTAAAACTGTCATCAATTTACCGAAAACTTTCTCTGTTAGTGTGATTGATAGCTGTAGTACTCATACATAGATGTTCTCTAATGATCTTTCCGACTTTTTCAATGTTTTTGTCATCAGTGGACGCCCAATACGGGGATCGTCTGTGACGTCTTCTCTGCCACCTTTGAATCGTTTTACGCACTTGGAAACTTGAACTCGTGATAAGCAGTCATCACCATACACTTTTTGCAGCAAATAAAACTTAATATTTCTGTAGCAAACTTCTAAAGTTTAACGAGAAATTTCACGATAACTCGTTGCTTAGTTAACACCAAGTGTTTGATTATCGAGGATCGGTCTGGACACAATAGTTTGTGTAGAAAAATCGAGATGTTGAGTGTTGATGTCGAACACTTACTCGCATTTTCTTACCTCTGAAGAAGTTATCAAACGATAACGAAATATTGAGTATTAAAGAAGAAAAGAGTTTTATTTACAGTCCAAATCGATTGACGTACGATCGATAACAGATTACTAAATTATATATATATATATATATATATATATATATATATATATATATATATATATATATATATATACATATATATACATATATGTATATATATATATATATATATATATATATATATATATATATATATATATATACATACAGGGTGTCCCAGTATTCCGTGTATATAGAGTTACTGTGGATTTCTGGAATAAAATGAGACAAAAATATGACCATTTAATCCAACTTAACTTAGTCCAAAAAGTCGTAATTTTTAAGATACAGGGTGTCAAAGTTATACTTTTATTTTAATTTTTCTTAAGTAGATTTCATAATAATTGTACTATTTGTACAAAATTTGGTGCTAAGCGGTTTTCTGAGGTGAGAAATCGAAATCAGCTCACAGTTTTGTGGTAAATTGTAAGGGGCGCCACTTATTGCACTGTGTATACTTTTAAATTGTCCTAACTTTTTATACCACTCTGTATGATATTTTTAATTAAATATTCACGTCCTCTGGCCTCTCCTGTCTAAAAAAGTTGTCTCGGTAAATGTTGCTCCGAGTAACAGTTTCTGAGATATTAGGATGTTTGTTTCCATGTTTTAATTTCATTGTCAATTCGAAACTGCGTTCCTTGTTATACCATATATAGCTTATTATTCTTGTTAGCCTTATGTATATCTTATTATTGTTGTTAGCCTGTTTACCTTAAGCATGCTCCAAATTTCAAAGACTTTTCTTTTTGGACCTGTCCTAAGCCTGGATGAAGTGTGAAGGAACGCATTTGCGAATTTGACATAGAATTAAAAAATGGAAACAACCCATTCTCTCAGAAACTGTTGCTCAGAGCAACATTTACCAAGAAAGCTTCTTTATATAGAGGAAGACAGAAAATACGAATATTCAATTAGAAATATAATACAGAATGGTATAAAAAAGTTATGACAATTTAAAAGTATACACAGTGCAATAAGTAGCGTCTCCTACAATTTACAACAAAACTGTGAGTTGATTTCGAATTCTCATGTCGGAAAACCTCTTAACATCGAATCTTGTACAAATAGTACAATTATTAAGAAAGCTACTTCAGAAAAACTAAAATAAAAGTATAAATTTGACACCCTGTATCTCAAAAAATACGAGGTAAGTTGGGTTAGGTGGTCATATTTTCATCCCAGAACTCTCCAGGGAATACTGGGACACCCTGTATATATTTATATATATATATATATATATATATATATATATATATATATATATATATAATAATAAAGAGAGAGAAAGCAAAAGTTGCCGTATCTAACAAAATCCTAAGTTATGAAACTAGTTGGGGGAACTCGGCAAAAACAGGCATCAACAGATGTTCATACTATATTCATTTAGCCAATATTTCGGTCCTAGGTTGGGACCTTCATCAGGGCACAAACTGAAAAAGAGATAACGAAGCAACCAATAAAGAGAATTAGGCATAAAGACTTGGTGTTATGAAGTCAAGTTTTTAATTATCAATTTTAATTATTAATTTCTGATTTGCAATTTTTTGATTTCAATCCTACAATTATTAATATGTAACTATTGTAATTAAACAGTATTATTATTCTAAACAATCACAAATTATTATTATCATTATGAAGAAATGTCAACAAAAAAGACTCACTTGTAGTATGAAATTTAATCTAACAAGAATGACCATCAATAACAATCGCCATAGTAAAAACCAACACTGAAATAAAACTACCACAATTCACTAACATATTAACATAAAAACATGGCATTTACAGCAGGGATGCCATTGATAACGTTGGATGCTGAAATTCAAAAACTAATTAACCACCTGCCATCTTAAAGAAAAATGAAAAGTGACAACTTTGACAGGGCGCTGACAAAGGACGACCACCTGACAGATGTAAGGGATCACTCAAAAAGAATAAAAGGAAAGGTCGAACGACCAGGAAAGGACCGGTTTTAGTACGAAATTAAGTGCTACGTCATATAATAAAATTTTGGTATAAAGGGAAAGGATATCCAATGGGAAGGCAAATTTTCGCTGTTATGACCATTGAGTGACATATAAAGGAAACAAATTTTACTTCATCTGGGGGGGGGGGAGTAAAGCAAGGGGAAAAGGGGGGCGGTAATTTGAAAGGATTTTTTCATTGATTGGGAACATATTATTCAATTTATTATTATAATTGTTATTGTTATTAATGTTACTTGCATAGGAATGTAATTATAAAGAAATTGAAGGGAAACCAAGAAAAACATATACCTAAACAAGATGGTACCCAGAGGGCAGTATACAGGAGGACAGAGCTGTCAAATACCAAAACGAAAGTCATTATGAGGAGTATGACGACCCAGAGATATTATGCAAAGAAAGACGATCACAAGAGAGAAGAAAGCTGTATATGCTGCTCAGGCCGTCAAGATCAGTTCTTTTATTAATATTTTGGGGATTCTCGTTGATATAGCACATCTCAAGGAATTCTCTTTTAAGAAGGTTTTTTTTGGAAATGAAGGATTTTTGGTTCTCTGAAATTAAAGGAATGTCCATTATCAACAGAGTGAGCTGCCAGTGCACATCTTTGTGGATGGCATCTGGTGTCGCTTTTATGTAATGCGATGCGACGGTTGAGACATTGTGATGTCTGGCCAATATATACAGCAGGACAATCAAGACAGGAGACGGAATAGACTACATCTGACATAGAAAGAATAGGTAGAGAAGATTTCAATTTGCTGAAAATACGTTTATTTTTATAGAAATAGTACTTGGCAATCTTAACATTGGGAATGACGCGCAAAATATGAACCAATTTTGAAGTAAGACCAGGTATAAATGGCAAAGAGAGCAAGGAAGGACTAATTTCCGTATGGCTAGCAGGGGGTAACTGGGGTAGAAGGGGAGGAGGGGATAAGAGTACAGGAGGAGGTTCTGGTAAAATGTCATTAGAGAGGAAGAGCTTGTCGACTTGATCCTTGGTCTTGAGCAGGAACTTCTTATTGTACCCATTTTCCACAAAGAGATTAGTAAGTAATGTTTGTGCTTGAGGAAGATAATCTGGGTGAGCTATATTCCTAATTCTTCGATATAGGCCTTTTATGACATTCATTTTAACCTTCCAATCATGGCCAGAATTGGCATGTATATATCTGCCTGATGAAGTTGGCTTTCTATACCAGTCCAGTTTGATCACACCATCAGGACATCTAATGACTCTTGTGTCCAGGAAGGGAACAGAATTGTTTGACTCTTCTTCCATGGTAAACTGTAGGTGTTGATCAAAAGAATTGAAGACATGAAGGATTTCTTCTTTACCATTTTCTGGTATGGACAGAATAAGATCATCAACATATTGAAAGAGAAAGGGAGGTCTGAAAGATAACTTTTCGATGCAATTTTTCAAAAGATAGGACATGACTATTGCTGCGAGACTGGGGCTTAGATTACTGCCCATAGGGCAACCAAAGGTTTGTCGGTAGAAATCTTCTTTGTACTTGAAGAAGGTGGATTGAAAGAAAAACTCAATGACAGAGAGGAAGAAGGATTTGTCTAATTTTGTGTTGGGCGAGATTAGTGCCCATTCAGAATCAATAATATGTTTGGCTAACTGCCATGAAATGTTGGTAAAGAGACTGACTACATCTAGAGAAATGATGACATGATTCTCAGGTAATAAGAAATTATTAATTTCTGCACTGAAGGCAAAGGAGTCCTTAACAGCATATCGATGGTAATTTTGGAAGGATTTTTCTAATATATCTGCACAGAATTTGCTTAAGCTTGATGTAGGAGAGTTAATTGTGGAGACAATAGGTCTTAGTGGCACACCTTCTTTATGTATCTTTGGCAGGCCGTAGATTCTTGGTGGAATGGCTTTGTAAGTACAAAGTTGTCTTGCTGTTCTGTCATCGATCCACTTCTTATTCTTCATCTGCTTAACAAAGGAATTGCTTTTATTTTGATATTGATTTGTGGGGTCATCAAAATAAAAGCAATTCCTTTGTTAAGCAGATGAAGAATAAGAAGTGGATCGATGACAGAACAGCAAGACAACTTTGTACTTACAAAGCCATTCCACCAAGAATCTACGGCCTGCCAAAGATACATAAAGAAGGTGTGCCACTAAGACCTATTGTCTCCACAATTAACTCTCCTACATCAAGCTTAAGCAAATTCTGTGCAGATATATTAGAAAAATCCTTCCAAAATTACCATCGATATGCTGTTAAGGACTCCTTTGCCTTCAGTGCAGAAATTAATAATTTCTTATTACCTGAGAATCATGTCATTATTTCTCTAGATGTAGTCAGTCTCTTTACCAACATTTCATGGCAGTTAGCCAAACATATTATTGATTCTGAATGGGCACTAATCTCGCCCAACACAAAATTAGACAAATCCTTCTTCCTCTCTGTCATTGAGTTTTTCTTTCAATCCACCTTCTTCAAGTACAAAGAAGATTTCTACCGACAAACCTTTGGTTGCCCTATGGGCAGTAATCTAAGCCCCAGTCTCGCAGCAATAGTCATGTCCTATCTTTTGAAAAATTGCATCGAAAAGTTATCTTTCAGACCTCCCTTTCTCTTTCAATATGTTGATGATCTTATTCTGTCCATACCAGAAAATGGTAAAGAAGAAATCCTTCATGTCTTCAATTCTTTTGATCAACACCTACAGTTTACCATGGAAGAAGAGTCAAACAATTCTGTTCCCTTCCTGGACACAAGAGTCATTAGATGTCCTGATGGTGTGATCAAACTGGACTGGTATAGAAAAGCCAACTTCATCAGGCAGATATATACATGCCAATTCTGGCCATGATTGGAAGGTTAAAATAAATGTCATAAAAGGCCTATATCGAAGAATTAGGAATATAGCTCACCCAGATTATCTTCCTCAAGCACAAAGATTACTTACTAATCTCTTTGTGGAAAATGGGTACAATAAGAAGTTCCTGCTCAAGACCAAGGATGAAGTCGACAAGCTCTTCCTCTCTAATGACATTTTACCAGAACCTCCTCCTGTACTCTTATCCCCTCCTCCCCTTCTACCCCAGTTACCCCCTGCTAGCCATACGGAAATTAGTCCTTCCTTGCTCTCTTTGCCATTTATACCTGGTCTTACTTCAAAATTGGTTCATATTTTGAGCGTCATTCCCAATGTTAAGATTGCCAAGTATTATTTCTATAAAAATAAACGTATTTTCAGCAAATTGAAATCTTCTCTACCTATTCTTTCTATGTCAGATGTAGTCTATTCCGTCTCCTGTCTTGATTGTCCTGCTGTATATATTGGCCAGACATCACAATGTCTCAACCGTCGCATCGCATTACATAAAAGCGACACCAGATGCCATCCACAAAGATGTGCACTGGCAGCTCACTCTGTTGATAATGGACATTCCTTTAATTTCAGAGAACCAAAAATCCTTCATTTCCAAAAAAACCTTCTTAAAAGAGAATTCCTTGAGATGTGCTATATCAACGAGAATCCCCAAAATATTAATAAAAGAACTGATCTTGACGGCCTGAGCAGCATATACAGCTTTCTTCTCTCTTGTGATCGTCTTCCTTTGCATAATATCTCTGGGTCGTCATACTCCTCATAATGACTTTCGTTTTGGTATTTGACAGCTCTGTCCTCCTGCATACTGCCCTCTGGGTACCATCTTGTTTAGGTATATGTTTTTCTTGGTTTCCCTTCAATTTCTTTATAATTACATTCCTATGCAAGTAACATTAATAACAATAACAATTATAATAATAAATTGAATAATATGTTCCCAATCAATGAAAAAATCCTTTCAAATTACCGCCCCCCTTTTCCCCTTGCTTTACTCCCCCCCCCCCCCAGATGAAGTAAAATTTGTTTCCTTTATATGTCACTCAATGGTCATAACAGCGAAAATTTGCCTTCCCATTGGATATCCTTTCCCTTTATACCAAAATTTTATTATATGACGTAGCACTTAATTTCGTACTAAAACCGGTCCTTTCCTGGTCGTTCGACCTTTCCTTTTATTCTTTTTGAGTGATCCCTTACATCTGTCAGGTGGTCGTCCTTTGTCAGCGCCCTGTCAAAGTTGTCACTTTTCATTTTTCTTTAAGATGGCAGGTGGTTAATTAGTTTTTGAATTTCAGCATCCAACGTTATCAATGGCATCCCTGCTGTAAATGCCATGTTTTTATGTTAATATGTTAGTGAATTGTGGTAGTTTTATTTCAGTGTTGGTTTTTACTATGGCGATTGTTATTGATGGTCATTCTTGTTAGATTAAATTTCATACTACAAGTGAGTCTTTTTTGTTGACATTTCTTCATAATGATAATAATAATTTGTGATTGTTTAGAATAATAATACTGTTTAATTACAATAGTTACATATTAATAATTGTAGGATTGAAATCAAAAAATTGCAAATCAGAAATTAATAATTAAAATTGATAATTAAAAACTTGACTTCATAACACCAAGTCTTTATGCCTAATTCTCTTTATTGGTTGCTTCGTTATCTCTTTTTCAGTTTGTGCCCTGATGAAGGTCCCAACCTAGGACCGAAATATTGGCTAAATGAATATAGTATGAACATCTGTTGATGCCTGTTTTTTGCCGAGTTCCCCCAACTAGTTTCATAACTTAGGATTTTGTTAGATACGGCAACTTTTGCTTTCTCTCTCTTTATTTGTTATAGACATGGGGTTTTTTCAAGATTTAAACAATAGATATGGAGCGGAAACAACAAACCTTTTCCGAAATTGGGCTAAATTTAACCTAAAACTAGCAAAAATGACCAGTAGAAGGAACTTTTTATTGAAGTGCAGGTCAACAGGCCTTATCCCTAGACACATTGTACAGAACTTTGGATGCATGAACAATTTAATGTCAGATAGACCGAATGATAATAACAGGATCCAGCGCTTCCAGAGTAAGGTATCTCTCAAAATTCTATCCTATGAGATTTCCTTCACTATTAAAGAAATAACTAAGCTAACCTCTCTCCTTAATCATGTTATTCATTCTGCAGAGGACAGAGTTCCTCCATATATAGTACAACGTTTCCGTACCACTCAATTAAAATCTTTTCACACTGTTTCTAGATCCCTCTCAAGTAATTTGTTTAATAAATTTAACAATTTAATGCAAGTTCGTGCTAATAAATTAAAGGTGTGTCAACATTGGTTTACTAATCTCACTCAGGTTAACTTTCCCTCTGAAGTTCACACGGTTCTCTCCCTGGGTCCCAAATTTGTTTTTGATTCTTTTCCAGGTAAAGATATACCTGTCAAGACAGTTCTAGCAGATATTGAATCTTTCATTAAACTTTTACCTTCTCCTAACCAAGATATCCTTAGAGCTAAGTGTACCAATGCCGTCACAAATGCTGTACTCCAGAATCACAACACCGCTACATCCTTTGAGAAGACTTTATTCAGGAGAGCAGTAACCTTCCTCAAACAACATAAAAACATCTTGATCATTCCTTCAGACAAGGGCTCAGTCACTGTGGCGCTGGAAAAGCAGCATTATGAAACAAAAATGTCTGAATTATTAGATGATGAACAAGTCTATGAAAAGCTTTCGCATGACCCCACAAATCAATATCAAAATAAAAGCAATTCCTTTGTTAAGCAGATGAAGAATAAGAAGTGGATCGATGACAGAACAGCAAGACAACTTTGTACTTACAAAGCCATTCCACCAAGAATCTACGGCCTGCCAAAGATACATAAAGAAGGTGTGCCACTAAGACCTATTGTCTCCACAATTAACTCTCCTACATCAAGCTTAAGCAAATTCTGTGCAGATATATTAGAAAAATCCTTCCAAAATTACCATCGATATGCTGTTAAGGACTCCTTTGCCTTCAGTGCAGAAATTAATAATTTCTTATTACCTGAGAATCATGTCATCATTTCTCTAGATGTAGTCAGTCTCTTTACCAACATTTCATGGCAGTTAGCCAAACATATTATTGATTCTGAATGGGCACTAATCTCGCCCAACACAAAATTAGACAAATCCTTCTTCCTCTCTGTCATTGAGTTTTTCTTTCAATCCACCTTCTTCAAGTACAAAGAAGATTTCTACCGACAAACCTTTGGTTGCCCTATGGGCAGTAATCTAAGCCCCAGTCTCGCAGCAATAGTCATGTCCTATCTTTTGAAAAATTGCATCGAAAAGTTATCTTTCAGACCTCCCTTTCTCTTTCAATATGTTGATGATCTTATTCTGTCCATACCAGAAAATGGTAAAGAAGAAATCCTTCATGTCTTCAATTCTTTTGATTAACACCTACAGTTTACCATGGAAGAAGAGTCAAACAATTCTGTTCCCTTCCTGGACACAAGAGTCATTAGATGTCCTGATGGTGTGATCAAACTGGACTGGTATAGAAAGCCAACTTCATCAGGCAGATATATACATGCCAATTCTGGCCATGATTGGAAGGTTAAAATGAATGTCATAAAAGGCCTATATCGAAGAATTAGGAATATAGCTCACCCAGATTATCTTCCTCAAGCACAAACATTACTTACTAATCTCTTTGTGGAAAATGGGTACAATAAGAAGTTCCTGCTCAAGACCAAGGATCAAGTCGACAAGCTCTTCCTCTCTAATGACATTTTACCAGAACCTCCTCCTGTACTCTTATCCCCTCCTCCCCTTCTACCCAGTTACCCCTGCTAGCCATACGGAAATTAGTCCTTCCTTGCTCTCTTTGCCATTTATACCTGGTCTTACTTCAAAATTGGTTCATATTTTGCGCGTCATTCCCAATGTTAAGATTGCCAAGTACTATTTCTATAAAAATAAACGTATTTTCAGCAAATTGAAATCTTCTCTACCTATTCTTTCTATGTCAGATGTAGTCTATTCCGTCTCCTGTCTTGATTGTCCTGCTGTATATATTGGCCAGACATCACAATGTCTCAACCGTCGCATCGCATTACATAAAAGCGACACCAGATGCCATCCACAAAGATGTGCACTGGCAGCTCACTCTGTTGATAATGGACATTCCTTTAATTTCAGAGAACCAAAAATCCTTCATTTCCAAAAAAACCTTCTTAAAAGAGAATTCCTTGAGATGTGCTATATCAACGAGAATCCCCAAAATATTAATAAAAGAACTGATCTTGACGGCCTGAGCAGCATATACAGCTTTCTTCTCTCTTGTGATCGTCTTTCTTTGCATAATATCTCTGGGTCGTCATACTCCTCATAATGACTTTCGTTTTGGTATTTGACAGCTCTGTTCTCCTGCATACTGCCCTCTGGGTACCATCTTGTTTAGGTATATGTTTTTCTTGGTTTCCCTTCAATTTCTTTATAATTACATTCCTATGCAAGTAACATTAATAAAAATAACAATTATAATAATAAATTGAATAATATGTTCCCAATCAATGAAAAAATCCTTTCAAATTACCGCCCCCCTTTTCTCCTTGCTTTACTCCCCCCCCCCCAGATGAAGTAAAATTTGTTTCCTTTATATGTCACTCAATGGTCATAACAGCGAAAATTTGCCTTCCCATTGGATATCCTTTCCCTTTATACCAAAATTTTATTATATGACGTAGCACTTAATTTCGTACTAAAACCGGTCCTTTCCTGGTCGTTCGACCTTTCCTTTTATTCTTTTTGAGTGATCCCTTACATCTGTCAGGTGGTCGTCCTTTGTCAGCGCCCTGTCAAAGTTGTCACTTTTCATTTTTCTTTAATATGGCAGGTGGTTAATTAGTTTTTGAATTTCAGCATCCAACGTTATCAATGGCATCCCTGCTGTAAATGCCATGTTTTTATGTTAATATGTTAGTGAATTGTGGTAGTTTTATTTCAGTGTTGGTTTTTACTATGGCGATTGTTATTGATGGTCATTCTTGTTAGATTAAATTTCATACTACAAGTGAGTCTTTTTTGTTGACATTTCTTCATAATGATAATAATAATTTGTGATTGTTTAGAATAATAATACTGTTTAATTACAATAGTTACATATTAATAATTGTAGGATTGAAATCAAAAAATTGCAAATCAGAAATTAATAATTAAAATTGATAATTAAAAACTTGACTTCATAACACCAAGTCTTTATGCCTAATTCTCTTTATTGGTTGCTTCGTTATCTCTTTTTCAGTTTGTGCCCTGATGAAGGTCCCAACCTAGGACCGAAATATTGGCTAAATGAATATAGTATGAACATCTGTTGATGCCTGTTTTTTGCCGAGTTCCCCCAACTAGTTTCATAACTTAGGATTTTGTTAGATACGGCAACTTTATATATATATATATATATATATATATATATATATATATATATATATATATATATATATATATATATATATATATAGTAACATAATTTTTCTGACTCAATATGCGAGTCGAATTAATCTTCTTTATTAGGCATCACAAAAAGTTCCTTCTTGCTTTAATAATTTTCTGAATTTAATCAATTCAATAACTGGGAACGTGGAAAATCATCTTTTTCAATTTGGCATCTGCGCTTCGGTAGACTATCGTTTTCATACGGTCTCATCGCGGCGCTGAATGCCTCGGATCGCGCATTTGGCGGGCTGCGCCGCGGCTATAAAATAGCAATACGTAAATCTGAATAGGCAGTGGCAGTTGACCACCGACCGACCGTCCAGACGGAGCAGATAGACCACTCGAGAGGTGAGAAACGAAGCAGCCCAGCTAAACAGTCAATCCGGTCCAAAACTGCAGACAGTCCATCTTCTTCGTACAGAATAGAATGAATTCATCTCTACCTTTACCCAACTGATATTACACGTTAATCATTGAAAAGTTTTGTGACAGTAACTTTTATGAAGGTAAATCTATATACTTCCAAGCCCAGTCCCCATCGCCTACGCCTACCCATAATTAATCCTTTTTAACTCTAGAAAGCACATTTAGGTCAGATTTAAAGAAAATGTCTTGTACATTAAAGAAAACTTAACTAATTAAACTAAATATATAAATACACGGCTTTCGATAAAGTATATTTAAATTGACATAAGTTTATCCTAAGTGTTCCATGTTAAAGTTAACTTTAAATAAGATTAGTTTTATCAAGATCCCAGTAATGGTGCTTTTGCAGAATTAAATTAAAGGGGAGAAATGATCCGAGCCCTTCTTGATATGTATTTTTGATAGAGTAGGGTAAAAACTTTAGCTTAATCCATTTCTCAATAAAAAAGTGTCTTTAATGTCGCAGATTACATCATTTGCATTATTGACTTAATAAAGAACATTACACAACAGTTACTATCACTATATCAAACACTTTATTTTTGTGCTCGACACGCGTTTGGCTAACCATATTAGCATCGTCAGGAGAGATGATTAAATAAACCTAAGTCTAAACCTAAAAAACGATTTTTTTAGGAAATATCCCCTCCTCCCCGTTGTTATCTTGTAGTATAATTTTTGTAGTACCCTTCTTTTGATCTTTTTGTAATAACTTTGCCTCCTCCACCAGTTCACCGATTTTTGAAGAAGAAAACTATTTTGGGAGAGCCCGTACCCGGATCATCCTTTTCAAGTTTAATAAGAAAAACTTTTTTTGGGGGTAAACTGAATTCATCCAGGGCTAGATTTTCTGTTTGCGGCCCTGAATTTATGTGGGAAAAACAGAATATAAACGTTAATTAAGATTAAGGAACATGAAAAATATGTTAAGTAGGCTTCCCTGAACATTAACGCTTTACAGGACACCCCTCAACAATATAAAAAAATCGAATTGCTTTTTTCGATCTCTAATTTCTATAAATGAGAGATTAGGGAATCAATTTAAACTTACAAACACTAAAACCGCGGAAGCTTCCTTGATTTGTAAACATCGCCAATAAATCCGTTTGACTTAAATAATTTAGTTTAGAAATCTTTCACAGTCCCAAAGAATAGGTAAAGTGATTTATCTAGTATTTGGCCTTTTGACTTTCTTAAGTAAACAGAAATAATATGAATAAAATCATATAACATATCGACACAACATGCTAACAGACCGACAAGCCAACAGCCTGACCTTAGGAGAGAGAGACCAATGAAAGTGGGAATATGTATTTTGCGGGATCTAAGAGCACTAAAATGTAAAGAAAAGTAAACACTGCAGGGGGTAATTTTTTCCCTTTAGCAAGGCATGCAACAACAATTATTTATCTACTGTGCCAGAGGTAAGAAAGTAAAGCTTTTTGTATATTCAACTTAACATTTTTTAGGTTACTCTGTAACCAGATCTTCATTCCTTCTAGATACTATTTCTGTAAAAATTCGGAAGAAAGAAAAAGCAAGAACACTGAAACAGAAGAATACTATGATATATGCTCAACCACCCTTCTAACCCTCTACCCCATTCCTTTCCCCTTATATATCTTTTACTATAAATGATCAGCTAAAAATTTTAAAAACGTTTCACCCAGAAATCAAGCATAAACTATACCCAGAAATCAAGCATAAACTGTACAGTATTTAATGATTTCCATCCCTTTCACCTTTTACCCCTGTTAAATTAATAATTATTATAACTCAAGAAATTGTAATTCTTCTTGTTCTTCAGCCTTTAACTCGTCCACTCCTGGACATAGGCCTTGCCCTATCTTGTGCTTTTGGTGCCAGTCTCTACCAGCTATCCTCTTGATATCGTTTATCCATCTCAATTGGGTTCTACTTGTTCTTCGTTTTGTCTCCCTAGGTCGCCACTGTATGATTTCTAGTGGCCAGCTTTCATCTTGCTGCCTTGCGACATGTCCAGTCCATTGTCACTTCAGTTCGCCAATCCTCTCTATAACATCCGTTACTCAGAGACAACCCCAACATTGACCTTTCTATTGCCCTCTGCATTAGTCTCAGTCTATTTTCGTTCTTCTGCGTTAGACACATTGTTTGCATTCCGCATGTTGTTACCGGTAGAATACAGGCATCGAAAACTTTCCTTTTAAAATTAATCGGGATACTGCTATCTCTCAGCACAAAGGAGAGTCTCCCAAATGCTCCCCAGGAGAGCTGTGTTCGCTTGGTAACCTCCCTGTAATAATTCTTTTTCCCTAGAGTGATTGAATGGCCCAAATAGTTGTTTTCACTAATATTTTCTATGTTCTTGTTCTCAATCGATATATATATATATATATATATATATATATATATATATATATATATATATATATATATATATATGTATGTGGATCTTCTAGACTCAGTTTTTGCAGCATTGATTCCAATTCGTTCAAGTGACTTGATATCAACGCAATGTCATCCTCAAATCGGAGATGGTTCTGATACACTCCGTCAATTCTGATCCCTTAACCTTCCCATGGTAGTTTCTTAAAGACATCCTTGAGTACAAGTGTAAATAATTTTGGTAATATAGTGTCTCCCTGGCGAATGCCTTTTTTGACTTTAATGCAATTAGTATTCGTCTCTTTATATATCTTCGTATGAAGAGAAGCGTTTTTGAAGATATTTTCGATCAGATATAGTATCTATAGCACAACAAATAGGAAATCATGCTTCTCCCTTCCTCACCTCTTATACGTTGCGTAATTATATATAGTAAATAAACAATTATGCATAAAATCTTTTTATTAGTGCAACCAAAAACCTGGAAAAATTCCCATAATACTATTTAAACCATACAATATTTACTAAGTTGGGAATGTGGAATCTTTGGCACAATGATACTACTCAGTATATATCACCACTACACCAAACACTTTATTTTTGCACTCGACGCGCGTTTCGCGCGATGATTGACATCAATCATCGCTCCTGATGAAGCTAACATGGTTAGCGAAACGCGCGTCGAGTGCAAAAATAAAGTGTTTGGTGTAGTGGTGATATATACTGAGTAGCATACAATATTTGACCACTCCCCCTCTTTCACCCCTTTTCTTATTAAAATTAAAAGTAATAAACAAATAACTTAATTTTCAGATTACTCGACTTCGCAAATCATGAAAAAGATTTGTTAACCATAAATAGGAAGCAACTCTATTAGTTCTCCACCTTACTGTTTAAGCCCTTACGTATTTTGCTATAAATAATATGCTTAAAATTTTTCTAGTACATCAACCAAAAAACCTTTAAATAGCTCAAAATGCTATTGAAATTATATAATATTAAACCTGAAAGCAAGGAAGGAAGAGCCTAATTTTTGAATTGCAATCCCCTTTGATCTCCTCCTCCATTCCTCTCGCCCCTTAAACAGGGAAAAAATTACACTACTCAGTATATATCACCACTACACCAAACACTTTATTTTTGCACTCGATGCGCGTTACGCTAACCATGACAGGATAGATGATTGACAGTTAATCATCGCTCCTATTGAAGCCAACATGGTTAGTGAAACGCGCGACGAGTGCAAAAATAAAGTGATTGGTGTAGTGGTGACATATACTGAGTAGTGTCATTGTGCCAAAGATTCCACATCCCCAACTTAGGGAAAAAATTTTAAAATTTAGCGACTTCAACCCTTTACACCTCCTTCGTCTGAGGCAGCCTTGTTAAAAAACTACAGCCTTCATCTCCTTGTTAGATGTTATCTATATAGGAAGTTTGAAATTGATATCTCATTTCCATCGAGCTTCATCGCAAAAATCTCGGTTTGTGCAGGGAAAGTAAAAACAGTTACCATAAACTTTCTAGAAGACCAGTTTTCGCCTTCTGTTGAAATGGAAACCCTTATAAAGCTATTGCATTGACTTTTCAAGTCTTGATACTTGGGACGATTCATTAAAAATAACCCTTATGATTCTCTAAAACGGTCAGATATTTTTGTGAAATTTCTTTCCTAGCCAGTTCCTGGTTTGGTCTAAAAACTTTAGGATTTCATCGTGCAGAATTTTTTTTTTAACATATGTATCTCCATGCGCAATCTTTAGCAATCACTGGGATCTTTATTTGTCGATTTGACAGCAGCAAATCCTCAACAAGCCTAATGGTTTCCTCAGTTCTGGGATTAACCGATCTTCTTGATTTAATGTCATCCTAAATTGAGCCCTAGCCCCATCAAAACTGTTTAGTAGATCAAAATTACTTCAAAATAAGACACCTGGGCGATTCTTTGATGAATAACTTTTGGCGCATTTTGTAAATTACACTCTTTACCGATTTTATTTAAAAGGTTATGGGAATATTTAAAAAAAAATAGCACGAAAAAAATTTACATCAATTTACAACACCCACGTAATTTTTCTTGAAAACATACCAAAAACCTAAGTGCCCTTATTATAGCTCTATTAATTCTTCGAAAAGGTCAGGATTTTAAAAGTCGTTTCGTGCAAAACAATACGCTGAAAGCATATTTTAACTAAAATCTAAAAATAGAATAATTAGTCCTCCGTTTTGACCTGAGTCAAGGCTCTATACTTTTCCACATTTAAGACATTAAAAACTTAAGGCTATCGATTCAACATCGTTTGAAGGGCAAGTTAACCTTAACACGAATCGTTGTGGTTTCGAGTTAGAAAAAGGATGGCAATATATTTGTTTTTTATGAGCATAGCACATGTACTGCAGGAAAGTCTCTAGAGCGCTAGATGAGCGACGCGTGTATGGGAAAAGCGATTCAGGTTGATCTTGAATCGCTGTAAGTTGTACACGGTGGGGAAAACAGTCGCGGGCGAACCATTCCAAAGGGATAAGGTTCTTCATATAAAAGACTGCTTGAAAAGTATTGTAAAAGGAGTAACGAGCAGAACTTCATAACGATATGATGTATTAGCGCCACGTGTATTAATAACATGCACTGCTACGGGATATATTAACCTGGCTACGTCCATCGAATTCTTTCCATGAAAATACTTGTAGAAGAGCCTTAAGTCGCCAACTATTTTTCGATGTTCCAAGGTTTCTGGTGAGTTCTAGGTTGCCAATCAGGCGAACAGCTTTTTTCTGAATTAAATCTAGCAAATATAATGTTGTTTAGAAGCAGAGCACCAAACATTGGTCGAATTTGAGCTTCCTACTGAATTAGCAATTGTTGTGGAGTGTAAAGCATTCTAGTTCGAAATAGTTTTTTTCCAGCTTTTGAGAATCTTTTTGCTATGCATACGACATGTTCATGCCAAGACACATTTGCTCAATATTACAATAAAAAAATCATATTAAGCAGCTAAAATTAGTTATTTACACAACAGAAACGGTCACTCTATTTGTTAGTGAAGTTCTAAAATTTTACAAGTAAGTCTTGCCAAAAACAAGGTAAATAACATTTTTTTGGAAACATTTTTTTTTATAGGTCGAGCACACGTGCTACAGGGAAGTCCCTAAAGCGCTCCAGGAGCGGCATGTGTGCGGAAAAAGCGATTCACGTTGTTCTTGAATCGCTGCAAATTGTACTCGGTGGGAAACACAGCTCTGGGTCAATTATTCCAAAGGGATGATGTTCTTCATATAAAAGACTGCCTGAAAAGCGTTGTACGCGGGAGTAACAAGCTGAACCTCATACGGATGTATAGTATTAGCTCGACGTGTATTTCTAACATGTACCGCTCTGGGAGGAATTGAGCGGGCTACATCCTTCGAACACTTTCCATGAAAATACTTGTAGAACAAACTCAAGTCGCCAACCGTTCTTCGATGTTCCAGCGAATCAAGGTCGCCGGTCAGTTCCGAGTCTCCAATCAGACGAACAGCTCTTCTCTGAACAGAAGCCAGCAAATGCAGTATGTGTTTGGGAGCGGAGCCCCAGACATGGGAGCAGTATTCCATAGTTGGTCGAATTTGAGCTTTGTAAAGAATTAGCAGTTGGTGTGGACTGTAAAGCTTTCTGGTTCGAACTAATGTTCCCAACTTTTGAGCAGCTCTCCTTGCTATGCCTGCAACATGTTCATGCCAGGACACATTTGCTCTCAAGTTAACGCCCAACAAATGAATGAGGATGCTAGGGGAATGGAGTGTCCTGACATGACTATGTCGGGTTCAGCAACGTTAACTTTTTTAGAAAAAACTGCCGCCTGGGTTTTTGTAGCGTTAAATTCTACCTGGTTACTGTCACCCCAAGGTAGAATTTCTTCCATTTGTGAACATAAACTCTGTTAAGTACCTTTGATCCAGCCAGATTCGATTTTTTTCATTCCTCCAGAAAAAAAAAAAATGTTTTGAACTCTGAGTTATACTCGTCGACAGCACAGATAATAACTTCATTCGACGAACATTTCTTTCCTCCAAGCCAATTTTTAAGATTAAGAAACAAAAAAAGTTACCTAATCTGGGGAATAGGGTGGGTGGGGCACTATTTCGAAGCCCAGCTGGTGCAATTTTGCTATTTTAACGGCCGTTGGGTAAGCAGACGCATTCGTCCTGTTGTTTTTCGCGTTAATGTTGGCCGTTTCGGCTTCAACTCACTATGCAAATGGTAGAATAACGTTGCGTAATAAGAGTATTCCCTTTTTCAAATAGTCAATCATGATCATGTCCTGTGAGCCTCAAAAAACAATTACCATCACTTTTCTCGCCAATAAAACAGTTTTCCCTTTTTTTGGTGCACCTTCGCCAACTCACTATTTTAACTGCCGTTTTGCCTCTGCGGTACATTGGTTGATTCATGTTTTGTCCACAGTCACAAAATGACGCTAGAAGTCATAGTATGGTGCAACTTTTCAAAATGATTTTGAAATTTCCTTCCTTGTGCGCTTTTGGTCTGCAGTCAACAAACACGGCACCCTTCGCGCACCCAACTTTTTTATATTTTGAAGGTCATACAGTATATTATGTACTCATTCATATGAGATACCTATCATCTCAACAATTTCGCAAAACGTAGTGCGACAATCTTCATTCATGATACCATGGATTTTATCGATCATTTCTTTAGAAGAAACCTCAATCGAGCGTCCTCATCCCCCATCCTTCGTTGCATGAAACGTGTTTTATTGAAGTTTTTCTTCGTCATTGTGAGAGTATCGGCTCCGTATGTAAGAACGGGAAGTATGCATCTGTCAAATACTTTTCTTTTTAAACAGATAGGAATGTTAGATTTGAATACATATGCCAGGCAGTTTGCCATATGCAGCCCAGGAGAAACCTATTCGCTACTGAATTACATGTGTTATCTCGGCCTATGCTAATTTCATGTCCCAGGGATTTATATTGGTGCACCTGTTCTATCTCTACGTTATTCAGTTTTATATTGTCGCTTAATACAAGATTTGTTATAAACTGGGTCTTGGACAGATTGATTTTTAGACCAACATTTCCTGAAGCTTCCTGAAGCATGTGTAGCATAGTTTGTGCTTCTTGTATTTTGTCTGTTATTAAGACAATGTCGTCGGCAAAACCGAGGTGATTTAACTTTTCACTGTCAATGTTAAGTTCCATGCTTTCCCAGTTTACTGATTTTGGAATACTTTCTAGAACTGTTACGATAAGCTTGGGTGAGAGCGAATCATCTTGTCTCACTTCTCTTTCGATTCACAATTTGCTGGTGGATTGTTCAGTTTGTGTCTTAATATGAGCGGTAGCATTTTCATATACGTATTTAATTAGATGGGAATATCGATGATCAATACGACTCAGCAAGCGCTTCCAAAAGTCTCTGCTGATTTACAGAATCAAAAGCATTTTCTAACTCTACAAATATGATTACAAAAGGCTTATTTTATTGCATACATTTTTCAATGAGTATTTTAACTGTAAAAGATAGGTCGTTTGTTTCATACCCCGAGCGGAAACCTGCCTGTTCTTTTGAAAGGAAAAACTCGAATTTATTTGCTAGACGGTTGGTAAGTATTTTCGTGAACAACTTTTATACATGTCTCAGGAGGCCAATGGATCGATAGTTTGTAAGGTCTGAAATATCTCCTTTTTTATGCATGATGTCAATAGTAGCATTATTCCATTGCAATGGAGTTATTCTTTCTAGGAGGCATTTATTGAATAACATTTTAAGTGACTTGATAATTTGTTGTCCTCTTTGTTTAATTGCCACTACTACAATATTGTCTTCACCCGGAGCTTTGTTATTTTTCATTTCCTTCAAGGCTGATGTGATTTCTTCTTCTGTGATGTCTGGGATATCCTCCGACCCCTGATTTAGGACTTTCGGCATGTTGATTTCTGTTCTTTTATCTTATAAGTTATATGCCTTCATAAAATAATTCGATGATCTGTAAAATATTTCCTTCGTTTGTTATTACATTACCATGCATGTCCTTAATCTGCACTAGAGTGACGACCGGATCTCATAGAGGGGGAAAAAAATGTCGGAATCTTGTTCGTCTGGACCCCACAAAATGATTCCCCTTTCCAGATATTGAGATAGCGGAAATTTGAGCTCGATTAAACGACGTTAACCCGTGTCGCTCGTCGCTCAAAGTTTGAAAAAAATCCAAATTTTTGGCCAAAAAGCTTAATATCTTAAAAGAAAGCTAATGTTCTTCTTCAAAATTTATATTCTATACATAATTGTTGTTATTTTAAGTCAAACCGAGTTACAACAGCTTTTAGCCCCAAAAACGTGACCTGGTACCACTAGGAGCATACTTCATATATTTTGTTATTAAGTGATAAATTTTGCTTTTTTTTTGGTATATTTTTGAGTTTAAAGTAGAATAATAATAAAAAAACAAGTAATACTGATAAGTCTAATGACATTTTTTATTTTAAAATATAAAAATTAGGTATATAATACATACAAAACAGACACAGAAAAAGATACAGACGTAGTACCTACATGAGTTGATAATTTTACATAGTTATCTAATCTATTCTAGAGCTTTTGTTAAAGTAGTTTTTGAAACGTCAGGATATAATGCTCGGCATTTACTTACAACTTGCAGGACATATTGCTTTTGGTCTTCATCTTTTGTCAGAAGGTCGTTAAAGTCGGTTATTAATTTAACACCACGCTCAGCCATATCATTAACTACTTTTTAATGTTTTGACAATTTTCAATCCTTCTTGGAAGTCATTATTTTTGAGGCCAGGTCTTTGGATGTTGTCTTAGGAAATCTGTTTTTATATTAAATTGGTCAAAGAATGTAAACGTTTCTTTGGTAAGTAAATTTACCAATCCTCCATCAACTACCTCTTTTAAGTTTTCTTTCCTAACTTTTGGATTTACAACCCTAGCGTGCTGTGATGGTTCATCTGTGCTACTGAGCAATTTATTAGCCATTAACAACTTTTCATCGTCTGTAATGGTGGGATCAAAAAACGATAATCCCACCAACTTTGCATTCAAATACCACAAATGGTTCGAAAATTTGGTCAGGGCTATTTTCTGCAATGTCGTCACATTCTTTATAGTTTAACAGACTATGCAAAATACCTAAATCTTGCTTTGGTGCAAGATGAGCTTTTGGAGCATTGAACCAAGCTTTACAATAAATTTTAACTAGGAAAACGGAAATGGCACGCACAGAACTTTCTTCTTCTTTAGACATCTTAAATTGACGACGAAAAATGAACATTTTTAAGCAGTAAATAGTCTTTGCCATCCACCTAGCGTGATGAATGGCTCCTGGAGTTCTAAAACCCACAACATTGCCGTCTAGTGATCCAACAAATACGAGAACCAACTGCAATAGCTTCTTGTAGTCATCTCTGGGGTGGCTCTCAGTTAATTTGGTCTCGAATTCAGCAGTAACATTTGCAACTACTTCTGGAGTTAGCTGCTTTTGTATTAGATTGTCACTGATACCTGTGTCGTATTTTCCTTTGTCTATCTTGGGCCACGCAGTGAGGAATCTCTTGAAAATGTCTGGATGAGGTCCAGTGGTTGATCCCATTTTTATGTCGAATACGCCTTTCCAAGATATGGTGACGGCAAGCTAGGTATAACAATTCTCTTCCTAACATTTGCTCCAATATGACGCATGCTCCTTTGAGTCTTCCCGTGTTGGATGCTGTAGTGTCGAAGCACATCGCCTTGACGGTATTGAGAAGACCCCATTCATGTAGGCATTCATATACGGCTACGGCTTGCTCCTCTCCAGAGCTGTTTTGCTGTTACAGGAACTCCCAGCAGCTGTTCCTTTTCGCCATATGAAATAGCTATAGCTATTCGCTCACATTGTTCATTTTTTAAAACACCCGGTAAAAGTTTACCGTCCCAATGGACAACCACGGGCTCTTTTTCAGGAATGTTTACTTTATCAAAATTTTTTTTATTATATTGTTCTCTGAACATTTGCCTTCTATCACGTAAAAAAGTTTTCGAGACTTTGTACTCAAGAGGGTCAAGGTTTAGTGCTTCTAGAGTAGCTATTAAAATTCTCGTGGCATTTCTGTCGGATACCTTACATCGATTTAATAAAATGGACAATTTCATGTTTAAAATCTCTTTAACGCCTCTTGCAAATGAAACTTTCATCCTGTTGCTCTCAGATGGTCCTGGATCTTCTGCAACTTCTTCAGGGATGTCCATTTCCTCCAAGTTCTCAAGTTCCTGGTAGATGCTGTCCTCTTCAGTGTCTTCTTCTCCTTCTTCGAACTTGTCTTCATCATCCGTCTCTAAGAAGCAACAAAAGAAAGAGAAAAAAAAAGACTATAAAAACTTGTCGTTTTAGCAGAATAGTAATAATACATAGGTACTAAATTACCTACTTCTAATTATCAAAAGGTATTATTTAAAAAATATAAACTCAATCATAAAGATGCCAAATCATGCTCTCATGTACAATTTTCTTTCAATTATAATGAAACTATTTACTTATTTGTTTATCTATTTTTTAGAATACTAATAATAAAAAAAAACTCACCAATATCAAAAGTTGCTTCTTGGATTTGTCGGTTCATTTTTGCAAGTTCCTTTTGCACCTTGATTTCTTCAGCTCGAGACAACTTGAGATCCACTCCAGTCATGGAACCTGGGCGGCCCTTCTGCCTCTGTTTTTACGAGAAACGCCTTATCTTCTTCCTATTTCATCAGAGCCAAGGAATCTTGTTGAGCAATATCAAAGAGATCATCCAACTTTTCAACAAACTGTTTAAATTTGTTCTTGGCCGTTTTCGATGTTTTTCTTCCGGTCTTTTTGAAGAGTTCTCCACTCGGCGTGAAGTTTTTTCCAGCTTAGTAATTGCATCTTGCTCATGTTTAGTCGGGATTCGAGCGTCCTCCCAAAAAATGAACACTTCTCGTATTGTAAGTTTTTGCTGATTCTCTTACAGTTAATTTCACAGTACGTAAATTATAAAATAAAGCACACAAAACTTGACGATTTGAGGGTAGTTTACAACCGGTGATCTGGTGAATGGGATAGCCCACAAGAAATATTTTATCCTTGGTCCGGCTTTGTACACCTGATGTGGATGCCATTTCAGAGGCCAATAGGTAAATAACAGTTAACTTGGAAAATGAAACCAAATATATTGCAAACTTTAATTTCAATAAAATATTTTCAAATGTCTTTTAAAATAATACTATAATAGTTATAAAAACAATAACACACACACTTGGAAAATTTTAAAAAAAAAAAACGTTAAAATATCTTCACTAGCTGCTCAAAGGCACTTTAGAAACTAAACTGAATAAATAAAAGGTCGGTTGTACGCTGAAGTAAAATCACCATCCCAAAAATAGAAATTAGATTCACCCTCCTTTTTACCTGTCAAACGGGTCTTTCTTTGGTAAACTAGTCAGGTAATCCCCATATAATAAAAGATTAAATTTGAACAAAAGGCTCTTTATGTTTGAAAATTGAGTTCCAAAATACTTTTTAACAAAAAAATGTTAATTCCGAGACACATTAAGTAAAAACCCGTAAAATTCTTAGAATACTCCCAAACTGGCTCCTACTGGTAGCAGGTCACGTTTTTGGGGCTAAAGGCTGTTGTAACTCGGTTTGACTTAAAATAACAACAATTATGTATAGAATATAAATTTTGAAGAACAACATTAGCTTTCTTTTGAGATATTAAGCGTGTTTTCTATTATTTACCGCTCTGGAGTTATGGCTCCATATGTCAGCTTTTTGGCCAAAAATTTGGATTTTTTCAAACTTTGAGCGACGAGCGGCACGGGTTAACGTCGTTTAATCGAGCTCAAATTTCGGCTATCTCAATATCTGGAAAGGGGAATCGTTTTGTGGGGTCCAGACGAACGAAATTCCGACATCGATTTTTTTGCGGTCACCCTAATCTGCACATGTCTTTCCTTTCCATTGTGTTCTTGCTTCTCAAGACTTTTAAGCTTTTTAATTCTGTTCTAAAACGTTTTTAATTTCCTCTGCATTTTTTTGTCTTCTGTCTTTTCTAATTTTCCTCAATATCTCTTTATTTATAGTTCTGTGTTCATATGTAGTCTTATCTACTATTTCTCTCCTTTGCTTCATTAGCTGTTTTACTCTTTGATTTAATTTCTGTTATTTTTGTTGTTTTGGGCAAGGTTTGTCAATGGCATTTTTTATACTATTTTTGATGTTTTCGAATATGTTATCAACTGCTGTATCTTCATTGTGTTCCAAGGAGCTTGTGATCTCTCTTCTATAGGAATCCACATCCTCCGGGGTTGTCCATTTCTTATGTTTTTTTTTAAGAATCATGTTGTTTCTTTCCTGTTTAATGTTAATAAACACTTTTGCTTTCACAATGTGATGGTCACTCCCAACTGAACATCTATTTAGGACACTTATGTCTTCGATAATGTCTTTCCTGTTACTGATTATGAAATCTGCTGCATTTTTTGTTTTACCGTCTGGGCTAGACCATGTCCATTTCCTGTTTTTGTTTCTTTTGAAGAAGGTGTTCATTACATATAAATTATTTTGATGTAGAAAATCTATTAGTATCCTCGCTCTTTCGTTTCGATATCCTAGCCCATGATGACCTATTGCAGTTTCCTCTTCGTCCTCTCTGCTTCCAATTCTGGCATTGAAGTCACAGATCAACATCGTAAAATGAGTTTTTCCGTTTTGTAGAACAGTAAAATTTCTTCGAAGTATGCTTCTATTTCATCCTCTGAGTGGGTGCTCGTTGGTGCATAGGCCTGATTAATTTTTAGTGAGTATCTTTGATTTAGTTGGATATCAGATATATGACTCTCGGACTAACAATCTTGATTTCAATAATTGTGTTAACATGTTTCTAATTACCGAGAAGAAAGTTTGAACATAGTTTATTTATGGAGTTGTCCGTTGCTTTGTGATAGTACATATTAACAACAACAAAAGTTACAGAGTATATTTTTATTGTGTCAACTGACACGTATAAAAAGTGGCACTAGGCGTGACAGCAATTTCGTAGTGCTACTACAATCTCAAACGCAATTGTGTTTGCAACTTTTTATACGTGTCAATTAACAAAATAAAAGTATACTTTGTAACCTTTGTTGTTGTTGAAGATAACCGTTACAAAATTCACGCTTATCAACAGTCCTGCTGCTCAACAAAATTTTTCAGATTTGTGAATTCGCCTTCGTATGGTATAGTAGAGACAACAAGAACGAAGCAAATGTGTATAAAACGTTCATAAATTATTTATTAGGACAAGATCAAAGACGCCTGCCGAAGTCATATAATACCGTCGTCGGCCACTGTCTGTGATCCTACGATCTTTCCTATTTAAATAATTTATCCGAAGACAGTTTTAAATTGTTCTCTTAGTGGCGCTGTTGGACCTCTGTATAAAAGGAAAGAGCTGTATATTCACGTTGGATCCATGATTTGGTCTAACATTAATTTAATTAATAGAGTAAAAATTAAATGAATAAATTAAAAGTATTCTTCAATTTGTAGAATATAATACTTTAATTTTTAAAATTATTAATTATTTTTTTTTATAAAATTATTTGCTGTGTACAAAATACCATTCGGTTCGTAAAACCGGGCGCTAAAGTGCACTTGAGCTTTTAGGCGTATATAAATGTAAGTGGATGTCTTTTTAAGTTATCTACCTAGCTATAAAGGAAAACTCGAAAAGCTTAAAAAATATTTGTGCTTTACTACTGTCTACAGTAGTGAAGCGTTTCTCGTTGTTTCACTCTATGAAAAACATCCTTTGTTTTGCACCTCAAGAAAGGACGCTTCACTGTTTACTTTTACATTGACGAAATTATAAAACTTGATACTAATTTTACTGCCATCTGTCGGATTAATATCGAACTTAGTACAACGTAAAAGTTATTATTTAGTTATTAAACAGCCATATACTATTGTTAACTGTGAGATTGAATGTTAATATTTAATTTTGCTAAGATATTTTCGTGATTTTAACTTGACGAGCTTCAAGGGAATAATTTTTTACCAAAATCTTCACGAAAAAAGTTAACATTGGGTAACGTTGCTAGCGTGAGTCCCAAATGAGGCACACAATCAACCAATTAGAAACAAAATTCTTGCTTGTCCCAATAATTCAAGGTCCTTTTGCTCAGTTGCTGAGGCAGTTAGTCAAAATTTCACCAAATCCACCATACCACCAATAAACGGCCAGATAATTCTACTGCAGCCACACCAGTTGAGAAAGCGAATTTGTTGGCTGAACTCTTTGCTTCACATTCTACTGTCGAATGCCCGATATTGTCTTCAGACAGCGTATCATAAAACGTATTTTAATGAAGCTAGACACTAAAAAAGCTTCTGGCGCTGACGGAATACCTGCCATAGTTCTCAAAAACTGTGCGAGGAAACTAATAGCAGTTTTCTGTAGACTTTTCAATCTATCCTACAGAAAGGGAATATTTCCTATATATATAACGTCTTCCGTCTTCCGATGCCTAATTTCCTTCTTGCTGGAAATGTGCCACGGTTCAGCCGATACCTAAAAAAGGCAAGAAGATCTTGCCAAATAACTACCGACCAGTCGCACTGCTTTCAATAATCTCGAAAATCATGGAAAAGGCTATCAATCAGCAACTTCTGAAATATCTTGAAGGATTCAACATTATTAGCGATCACCAATATGACTTT
>CM032456.1:94052202-94317202 GCA_019049505.1 Pachyrhynchus sulphureomaculatus
GGCCAACAGATTGCCAACATTCACCGCAGACAGCGCGATTCGACACAGATTCCACCCCATGCATATGTGGTTCAATGTAAAACCACTGAAAATGAACAAAGTTCATATTTCAGCACTCTACCCACTGATCTGATAGGTCATCATCATTAGCTTATTCCATCCATAGTCGGATGTAAGCCTCCCCAATGAGCTCTGTTGTTTGCGTTTTGCATCCATTCGTGTCCCGCTAATCTTTTTATGTCGTCCGTTTATATATATATATATATATATATATATATATATATATATATATATATATATATATATATATATATATATATATATATATATATACATATACCATACATATACAAATATTATTTCTTTTTGGGACAAAGAAAACATGGAAGGGAAGGTACTCTAAGAGTGGGGGCGGACAAAATGATGGAGGGTCAAACATCAATCGGGAAGCGGAATCCTTTGAGAAAAAAAACAGAGAATTTTTGAACCCTTTCCTACTTAAACTTACATCTAATTTTAGGTTGAAATGAATGACCGGATGGTGGGGCTGGAGGGCATATGCCCCCTGGTTTACTCCGTGGATACGTCACAGATATATTTGACTATAAAGTTGAAATTTAGCAAAAATATGGGAACTGGTGGCCCAATCAGAGCCGTGTAGTTTTGAAAGTTAAATTTTGATTTAAACGGTTTGTGTTAGCGTGTGAAAACGGAAGTGAAAAAAAATTACAATCGAGTTGGGTATTAAATGAAAGCTTGTGAAAGCACGAATTCAAAAATATATATCTTGTAATATTCGTGTATACTTTTCCTTGCATTAGTTCTTAAAAAATGACCAAAAAACTCTGTCCATCTTGTCTCTGACTGATCAAAAAATTTTGGAAAAATTCTGAAATATTCTCCATAAAGTGTAGATTGAGCGAAAATTATCACGAATACATTACGTTTGATAATTTATCTGGTATGAGACAAAACTATTTGACTTGACAATATGGTGGAGAATTTTTTCGTGGAAGGTTGTGAATTTAACCGGGACTAAGAGTTACGAAATATCAATACGTATTTGGTACAATCATTAATACATTACTGGCTTAGCATTTGGTCAATCAAAGATAAAATAAATTTTCCCGATGACTGGTGACCAAGACCGAGGTACCGAGACAAAATAATTTTATTTTATTTGTTTATGATTAAACAAATATTTAAGTAGTAAATATTTGTTTTAAACTTTTACATTATATTACTTATATATTTCTGGTAATTCTAATATAATAGTGACTGCATTTCATAGAATACTTCAGCAGTCATACTACGGAACACTAATCGTGCAAGTTCGACTTGCTCTTGGCCGTTTTTTTTCTTTTTTAAATTTATATTTAGTTCATTTTGATTTAGGTTAAATCCATTTTTAGCCGCCCTATAGCATAATATTCACTAAAAAGTATTCACCATAATATTTATGCTCAATAAATATTGTTAAAAAATTTATTTTCATGAATTCATAAAATTATTTTTGTTAGTTAATAAATATCGGTTAAGTATTACTTAAAACAATCTTATGTAGTGTTAAATGAACTAAAACCTAATTATTAAATATGGCAATATCGTTTTGCTAGATGGGGGGGAAAAAATTTCAAGAATGTGGTGTTTTCACCTCTGCAAAATCTACGCCACAAATAAAATTACGATGCAGTATATACACAGTGCTGCAGCTACTTTTCCGGACTGGTGCCGAATTTCTCAAATTAGTCATCTACAGGTTTAGTAAGTTAGTTTAAAGCTGTAACGTCTTTCGACTTTCACTCAGATAAAATATTTTATTTGTCAGTCAACAACATGGAATAAGAAGCTGTAATGAAATGTTGACAATTAGAAGGAAAGTTTATGGCATTGACTGTTTATCAAGAACATTTTTAAATGACATAAGCGTTTTTTAGATGGAAGAGAACTGCATAAAGGCTACAAACATGTGAAAGGACCAATATAAATTAAGAACTTAAAATAATTCAAAATGTTTATGAATTTATGGCAGATAATAGCAATGTATCATTGACAATGGTGAAAGAAGCGTTACAAATTAATAAAGAAGGAATTTAAACGATTTTTTTTTTTTATGGGTCTAGCACACGTGCTGCAGGGAAGTCCCTAAAGCGCTCCAGGAGCGGCACGAGTGCGGAAAAAGCGATTCACGTTGTTCTTGAATCGCTGTAAAATTGTACTCGGTGGGAAACACAGCGCTGGGCAAATTATTCCAAAGGAGAGATTTTGAAAGAAGCTCTAAGCTAGACGAAGGTTTATGCCAAACATCAAGGAAAAGTTGGGGTTAATAGTTATGGATTTTCTGCCGACACCTTCGCTTCCAACGCCAGTTTCCATGCCGTCAAACTATTAACGATATATTAGTTTATTCTATAATGTTTTTCATGGGAACCTTTGATCCGCTTAATTCCCTTCAGAGCGCTGCTAGCTGGAAATATACTCCTGAGTAATACATCATATCTGTATGCAGTCTACCTGAATCGCTACTTTCGTTCACGTCGCCCCTGTGGCAATTTAGAGATTTACCTGGAGCGCGTGGAGTGTATTTATGAAAACAATAAAATAAAATGGGCTTATGATGTAGAGATTGAATCTACATATGTTTACCTTTATCTAAAAAATACCCCAAAAAATCTTGAAGAAAATTGATTGTTGACCAAATGTTGCCCTCAGGTTAAAAATAGGAAATGACATTTCCAATAAAATCTTTTGCATGTTTTCGTTCTTGAACATAAATCCAAATAGCTTTAAGCGTTGACCGGCTTGTCAGAATAAAGAAAAAAATTTGACCTAATTGACCATACTGTTTTTTCTGCATCAGAATTACTAACTTGAATTTTATTTATCCGAATTGGGTTAAATCAAAGTAGGGTAATGGATTTAGCGTATAGGGTGGTCGAAAAATATGGAATTAAGTTTTTACCCCAGGGGAGATTGAGTATATCATTCATAAAATTGTTGCCCAATGAATCGTTCGTTTAAAATAACATTGAGTACAATAAAAGCAGATCTAAAGTAAATCTTGCCTATTGTTTAAGCATTAAGGGGTGTTCTGGCAGATACAGTTTTACCTTCCATAGTACTCAAAAAATGCGCGAGAGAACCAATAATAATTTTTGTAGCCTTATCAATCTATCCTACAGGTAAGGAATGTTTTCTTCCCGCTGGCAATGCTCCAGAGTTCAGTCGATATCTGAGAAAGAAAAAAATTTTTTTGCCAAACAAATACCGATCAGTCGCATTGCATTCAGTAATATCGAAATGGCTATCAATTAGCATCTTAAAATATCAGGATGGATTTAATATCATTAGCAACCATCAATATAATTTTCGTAAGTAAAGATCAGAGGAAAATCTTTTAAATTTTGTCACACCTATTAGGAACAACGCAACTAATAATATTTTAAAAATTCTCGAGCAATTATACTTGATATATCCAAGGAATTCGGCGGAATTTCGCATACCGGATCCTTGGCTAAGGTATGCTCTTATGGAATCACGGAAAGGTTTGGTTTATGACCTACGTATATACGAACGATATACGAAGAAGTTCTTTTACAAATGGTAGTTGATGATTCTCTAATACCTTCACTAATAACGCCGGCGTTCCCTAAGACTCCCTACTCTCTCTCACTATCTTTCTCTTTTATATTGACAATCTAGTGGAAAGGACCAAGAATTCAATTTACATTTCTGCCGATGACAGTATTCTTATTTCTTCATTTATCCTAAACGCTTTAACTTAATGAAGATCGGGAAGAACTTCTTTTTTAGGGTGATAGTAATAGAGTAAGTAGAATTGCAAAACGCGACATAGTATAACGGGACATTCCATTTTCTCTAGCATTGTTATATAACTTGCTGGGTGTTAACTTGAATATGTATATATATATATATATATATATATATATATATATATATATATATATATGTATATATATATATATATATATATATATATATATATATATATATATATGTATATATATATATATATATATATATATATATATATATATATATATATATATATATATATATATATATATATATATATATATATATATATATATATATATATATATATATATATATATATATATATATATATGTTACATATATATATATATATATATATATATATATATATATATATATATATATATATATATATATATATATATATGTATATGAAGGGTACAGGGGAAAAACCCCGTCAGTCAGTTTTTTCAAGGAACTGGAATAATGATGCCATCTAGTGGTTGCTGAAGTATACTTTTCGAATAGTCTATCATCTTTTGTACAAAACCTCGTATGTCAGCTGAAATATTTGTTTAAAAATAGGCGGTACTGGGGAAAAATCCCGTCAGTTATTGGGCGTGTATGGAAGAACCCCGGAAGTCAATAACATGGCGCTCCTATCGGCCAGCTTTGCAAGCCTCTTACCTCAGGGATTTATCGTTTTGTGTTTGTTATTGCCTTGTGTGTTGTTGTTCGCATCTCAATCATCAGTTTCTTTGTATTGTTGTGAGCGTCTCATTCATCTGTCAGATTCTTTGTGTTAGTGTGTTTCAAAACAATGGAAAGTGACTACTCAGGCAGTGGCAGTGAAGGTGATGAACTCTTCAGGAAACCCACAAGTAAGAAGCGGAAAAAAACTGGTAGAGTCAGGGATGTTATGAAACATTTGCGAGCAGGGTCTCACGAGCTTGGCCCGAATTGTTTTTGCAAACGGCTTCAATGTTTTCAGAGTGTTCCAGAAGAGGATCGTAAACGAATTATACGGGAGTAAAATTTTCTGGGAGACAGAGATAAACAAAACTCTTACTTGAGTGGCCTCATCACTTTGTTACCGGTAAGCAAAGACGACCAAGAAATGATGACCCTACACACAACGTAGCTTTATTTTCATATAGAGTTCGTGTGATAAAAGACAATGTTTCATGTGATGTTCAGGTCTGCTTAAAAGCATTCATCTCGCTACATGGTATCAGTGAAGATAAGGTTAGGTACATAAGAGGGGCTCTTCTTGCTACTGGTATATCTCCTAATGACCGTCGTGGAAAACATTCCACTAGACTCCACAAACTTTCACATGAGACCATGGAAAAAGTAGTCAGTTTCTTGAAATCTCTTAAAGGAAGAAAATCACACTATTAATTGAAAGACACCAACAAAATATACCTGCCTGCTGAGTTAAATATTTCAAAGCTACACACCATGTATTTATTTCACAATCCAGAACATAAACTGTCATATGAATCATTTCGTGGGATTTTTTAGAACAATTTTAATTTTTCATTTGGCTACCCACGTAAGGACACGTGCAGTACTTGTGATTCCTTTAAAGCACAGATTTCAGCGCTTGAGGAAAAAGTTAAATCTGCTACCGACTTCAAAGAAACAAGAAAAAATCTGCTTGCAAAACTGAGGGAGAGGGACGTACACCAAAAGAGGGGTGAGCGTTTTTATACCTTAAAAAAAGCATACCGCAAACGTTCCATGAAATCTTTGACGATGGAAGCTATCACGATGGACTTTCAAAAAAACTTAGCATGTCCCAACATCACTACTAATGATGTCTACTACCGACGCCAACTAAATTTCATTAGTTTCAACGTTCACATACTGTCAACTCAGCAGGCAGTTTTCTATACTCATGATGAATCTGTAGCGAAAAAGGGCGCAGATGATGTATGCTCTTGTTTCGGCATTTTGTATTTAGTATTTTGCCCCTTGAAGTACGTGAACTGTATAAATTTTGTGACTCCTGTGCGGGCCAAAATAAAAATTATACCTTCATTAGGTTTTCACATCATCTGGTTACAAGGGAAGAACGTTTTGAAACCATTAAGGTCATATTTCCGATACGGGGCCACTCTTACTTAGAGTGTGATTGTAATATGAGCATTGTTAAACAAAACTCATACACAGAGGTTCCAGAAGACTGGAGGGAGGTCTTAAGGAATACTCGAGTGAAACCCACTCCATTTACTGTGATTGATTGTGGAGTGGATGTGGTTTTTCAAAACTGGACTGATCACCTCTCGTCACTTTACCCCAAAAAATGCCCATTTCCTACCAGACCAATTCGAATGTTGAAAATTTCAGCAACTTACAGAGGTGTTTTATAAACCATCTTTTTTTGGGAAGTATACATCTTCAGCCCTTCAAAAAAAAAACCTCAGAGTAAAAACTCGAAGAAGAAAACTCAATACACTCCTGTTAACCCACTGCAAAATTGGTATAGTGCTTCCAATAAATGCTGAAAAATATCGCGATCTCCTCGATTTGTCTCAGTTCTTGGAAAGTACAGAGGCAAAGATTTTTTACCAAAATTTAACTTCGGAAAATGTTCAGAATGGAGAAAGTGACGAGGAATACGCTGACGACCCCCCCCGATTGACGAGGAATTACCTGGAGAGAAGTGATTCAAGAACATTTATTCCAGAATTTAATTGCGTTTTTCTTGGTGTTACTAGTACTGGAATTTTTTTAAATCTTTTAATTACAAAAATATAAGTTACTGATTTAATTCGATGATTTTGTGTTTCTTTTTGTTCATTTTTCGAGCCTTCATGAAATGGAAAACATTCAAATGCGTTTTTCTCAAAATTAGCTTTTTTTGACTGACGGGGTTTTTCCCCTGTACCCTTCATATATTTACCATATATATATATATATATATATATATATATATATATATATATACATATATATATATATATATATATATATATATATATATATATATATATATATATATATATATAGAAGAACATTTTTATTTCATAATTTGCTATTTGTAGCTTTGTAGCTTAAAATTGCTCTATTAATAATTATAGTTTGCATAGTCTTACATTTAGTGCTCTTAGTTTTGATCATGAATCTTCTTTGAAGCACTCATTGCTGTATTTATGATATCACTTATATTCATGTTCCCCCTTACTGTACTTAGGTTAGGGGCTTTTTTAATTATATTTAGCCTAACGCAACCTTACTACAATAAAAAAAATCGGTAAAGAATTTTACCCAGTACTTTCCTTCCAAATAGGTAGTTCTAAAATAAGCAGTAAATTTGACCTTCTCAAGGTAAAAAGTAACTTAATCAGAGCATTGCCAGTCAGTATATATGTATATATACATCTATTGTTATAAGTTATTATAATTATATTTAATGCATACACACAATACTTCCAATTCAATAATATGTTGACAATATATATATATATATATATATATATATATATATATATATATATATATATATACATATATATATATATATATATATATATATATATATATATATATATATATATATATACATATATATATATATATATATATATATATATATATATATACATAAATATATATATATATATATATATATATATATATATATATATATATATATATATATATACATATATATATATATATATATATATATATATATATATATATATTTATATATATATATATATATATATATATATATATATATATATATATATATATATATATATATATATATGTATATGTATATATATATATATATATATATATATATATATATATATATATATATATATATATATATATATATATATATATATATATATATACATCTATTGCTATAAGTTATTATAATTATATTTAATGCATACACACAATACTTCCAATTCAATAATATGTTGACAACATATTATTCATTTGGACTTTGGACAACTTTGAAACCTCAAAAAAGTTATTGTAATACGTTGCAACTAAATATAGTAGCAAATTAGAATCTTACATTGTTTAAATAATTAAAAAAATATTTAATAACTAAAGAGCTAGAATTCCCTCTTGAGCAAAATATGTACTCTGCGTCTATGAAATACATACGTACATTAAAGAATAAAATTCAGATGTGGACGATATAGATGAAAAATTTTCAAGTATGTTGAAGAAACTTATTGATGTCCAGAAAAAAAATTTTTTTGCAATTTGTAAATAGATAATAACTTTTCTGATATTTAATATTATTTATTATGAAGTTGGAATTTAAAAAAAAAGACCTACAACGTGATAAATATGAAATTACTCTTCTACCTTGCATCTTCACCCCTTTGAACCCTTATAGGTTTTATTTCAAATGATTACTCTCGAATTTTATCTATTCTCTTATTTACGAAATCCTGAAAACCTGAAAATTTGTTATTAATTATATTGAATTTCTCCCATCTTTTTTATCCCCTCCTCGATTAAAATTTTAAGTAATGAAAAAATAAATTAATTTTCTTATTCCCACAGACTAAGAACACGGACAACATATAGCACGATATATATGAAACTACCCCACTTTATTAACTTCTATATTTTATTATAAATGATACGCTTAAAATGTATCAGTGACATCAATCAAAAAATATGGAAAAACTTTCTAAATACTATTGAAACTATATAATATTTAACGGCCTCCATCTCTTGCACCCCTTTCTAAAGTTAACATTAAGGAAAAAAAACTTTATTTTTAAATTCTTCTACGCCAAAACCTTAAAAAAGACATACAACGCTCCATGTATGACACACCCTCTTTAATCTTCTCTCCCACCCCTTTGATTCCTTTTATGTTTTATTTTAAATATATATATATATATATATATATATATATATATATATATATATATATATATATATATATGCATAATATCTGTATAATATCTCAACAAAAAGCTATAAAAAATTATCATTACTGTTAAAACCATTTAAAAATGTATCGACCTCCACTTCTTTCACCCCCTTCGCCTTATGCGATATTGCTATAGGTTTCATCCATTTATTGGGTATTACATATGTATCCATTTTCAAATTAATATCTCATTTCGTTTGAGGGTGATCGTGCCAACAGACCGACAGGCCGATAGATCGACTGAAATGAGCGATTGTTTTTCGTGATCTAGGAACTATAAAATGTAAACAAAAGAAAATCTTGAAATGTGATTTTTTCACGAATCCACTACTTTTTTAAGCAAGGAAAGTAAAAATGAATGAATATTGAAATCCATTTTGGTAAATATCAACAAACAAGAAAAAACTATAGAATTTACATAAAATTTCAGTTACACTCCCTATAAATCATTCTGATTGAAATTTTTTGTGTCAGTTCAGTTATATACAGACATTTATTTCGATAACTACACAAAAAAGCTTCTTGGGTCACATTTTTGCAAAACAAACTTTGTCGTTGATTGCTAGACATATCAGTTTTCCTTCAGTAAACAAAACCATATTTTTCTTGCACATATTGACTTGTACAATTAAAAGAAAAACAAAGCCATTCTTTTATATCCCTTAAATAATTTTCTCTCGTTGGTTGCTAAAATTGACAGTGAGCATTTATTTTTTTCGGTAAATTGTGCTTATATTAGAGTTTTAGGCCATGTGACGTTTCTGACAAAGCAATATTTATTGCCGAGGGCGAATTGATAAGTTTCTAGCCTAGCAAACAAAGAACAAGCAAATACCAGAAACAAAAATTGTTTATTCAACGAATTCATTGTTTTGGTTTGCAAACCAGCCTTCGAGAACATTTATTCCGCTTATTGTCCGGATGTTAGGCTAAGTATAAATACGGTAGATTTGTTGTTTAGCTCTAGTTAATCATCGCTCCTGATGAAGGTATGGTTAGCGAAATGCGCGTCGAGTGCAAAAATAAAGTGTTTGGTGTAGTGGTGATACGTACTGAGTAATATGGTGAAAAGTTTTTTAAAATAGTTTTTATTATATCACTGCTACCGCGTCGCTGTATTGAGACAAAATAATTTTATATAATTTGTTCATAATTGAACAAATATTTAGGAAATAAATATTTGTTTTACACTTTTACTACTAGATTCTAGATTGCGCTAGATTCATTTATTGGCTATTAGATAGCTAAGCAGTTATAACTATTATACATTATTGACTAAGAAAAAAACGTGAAAAAACATATTGAATTTTAAGATATATACGTGTCAGGGACCTAATTAACTTAGCCTAAGTAAGGATTTTATTTTATTTTTAAAATCAATCACCGTACGGAATACTAATTGTGTAATTCCTTGGCCAGTTTTTGATCATGGGAAGTAGCCTAGGCTAACTAGATATCAGTACTCCTAAAGTATATTTGTTTGGAGTTCATTACAGAATTCTTACATTGTAGATGCAAATACATGCATGGGGTGCGCCCAAAAAGAAAAGAGATTTTTTATGCATTTTACTGGATTTTGTTACCTGTTTTGAATTATTTTTAAGGGTTCACCCTATATTAGGCAGAAAACCTCTGCTATACAATAGAGTCATAAAATGGTAATGAGGGTTCATCGGTAGCGTAGCCGTCCGAGCGTAACCTGCATTTAGTGTTTAATAAATAAAATTATCTTAAAAATCGAGTTATAGGAATATAAGATTTATTACCAAAAATTTTTTAATCTATAGATCTACGAGTATGTATATATAAATTCACAATTCACGTTATATAAGTACTTTATTTACAATCAAAAACAATCATCATCTTCAAAATCTGACGACTTGACTTCTCTTAAATTGATAATTAAGGGTTCTATTTTCATAATTTCTTCGATGTATTCGTCAAGTTTGCACATTTTATTTTCTTTTTCTATAACATGTCGAATGACATTTTTCCAATTATCCTCTTTGATCTTCTCTATTCCGGCGAGTAATAATTGCCTTACGTCTTAAAGTTTGAATGTGGTGTTTTCCCTTGCAACGAATTAGCATGCGACCTTTTTCTGAAGGGGGTTGTAATCCAGTTGACCAACCTTCACTCTTAATGTTTTTGTTAATCCAGAATTTTTTCACTGTGTCCCTCATTAATCCAAGTCCCATCTAAATAGAAAATATTTCTTTCTTCGGCTCGAAATTTTCTGATTGCTCGTAGATATTCTCTTCTCCAACAAATTATTTCTGTTTTATCAATAAGAACAGATTTTCTATTGTGTTTTTCCCAACGAAAATGCAGGTTATGAAGGATTTTCCATAATTTTCCTTGTTTAAAATTTGGTAAGTCCTGATCTTCTCTGATTTCTTGCCAAACTTTATGTAGTGTAGGTATTTCTTTCTTAATAAAGAAATGGTGTACTCTTCTTCTTATTGCGTTTTTAAAGTCTTCGTCGACGTCTAAGGGCTCCTTTCCTTTGTGATTCTGTGGTTCGTTGCCGAGTTTTCTTTCTTTTAGAAATCTATAAATAGTTGCTGATTCAACTCCCGTCATGTTGGCACAGGTTTCCACAATTTCACGGACTTGGTTTGTTGACTGTTGATGCACTAGGACATCGTGGACGTTAAGTATCATTGTTTTTTCACGCAAGGAAAATGCAGATTTACAGACTCCGAGAAGTTTGACCGGGGCAAAACTGAAAGTTGAATCCATCGCTGTTCTGATTTGAACTAAGCATATTATAGGTTTTTGCTTTTATTTTTATACTTACACAGAAATATTTTTATTGCAAACTTAGGTACTTAGGCACCTATCTACGGATAAGTACTTTGGTTAATTATATTTCAATAACTGCTAAACTCCTAAATAATTTTATTGTATCTATTATTATTAGGCTTTATAACACTATAGATTTTTAGTTCTTAGGAATTGTTATTGTACTCGTTTAGGCGTTTATCATATAAATAAGATTTTTAGTTTCATCATTTATTCATTAAAATAAACTTTAAAATGAGCTGATTTATATAGTTTATTGTAAAGTTTAGAAGGCATGTAATAAAATATTTTTTAGATAAAGGTCGCACTATTGTATAAAGATAGAAAATAAAGGTGATTAAAACTAAAAATGCTAATAATTGGTAGAGAAATTTCGGATGCTTATGGTTTATGACATTTTAATATTTACGCGTATAACGCATGTTGTGTGCTATCGAGTACATTTTAATTTATTATACTAATTTATGACAATGCAACAAAAATATTCTTACAGTTTTCAGATTTATATTACTATACTTTTCATGAAGCTATTTATCCAACATAGAAAACTTGCCAACAAAAAACTTGACGAAGTGACATTATATTAAATTTATTTCGGAGCCAAAGTTCCAAATCCAATTTTTCATATTTCGCACTGAAATAAAACTTTAGATATCAAATCAACCAGTTACAACAAAAAATTGGTAAAATAAAAGTCACATTTCTTATTCTTTCACGTGTGTATTTTTAGTGGAAAATTAGTTGGTCAGTATTCTAAAATAAATACTCATTTTTCAACCAGCTTGTATAAATAAAAAGTCTCTTCTTATAAATTTGAATGTAATTTGAGTCTTCAATTGATTAAAACTTATTCCTTTTACGAGTTATAAAGTAATTTTAATAACACGTAGGCTGAGAAGTTTTCGGTCTGACACATAGATGTCGCCCTTTTCAAAAAATCCATATGATTTTTAGGAAGTACTAACCTTCAAACGATACATGTTAAAATTTCACGACATTTCGACGATTAGTTTACAAGTTACAGCGGTTTTAGTGACGCTACTTTTGATATTTTCAAAACAATGAAAAAAATCGAATTTCGTGTGCTGATTAAACACTGTTTTTGATGGGAAAAAATACCGTTCAAGCAAAGCAATGGCTTGGTAAGTGTTACGAGGACTTTGCCCATGGAAAATCACTCATCATTTACTGGTATGCTGAATTTAAACGGGGTCGTACAGATACAAATGATGCTGAACTCTCTGGACGCCAAAATGAGGTGGTTACTACGTGAGATAGCTGACACCCTAATGTTATCAAAAAAACGTGTTGGTCATATTTTGCATGACCATTCAGGCATGAGGAAGCTCTATTCGAAATGGGTACCGCGTTCGGTCACAGTGGATCAAAAACAACAACGTGTTGATGATTCTGAGCACTGTTTGGTCTTGTTAAAGCGCAACAAAAAGGATTTTTTCATGCGATATGTGACAATGGAAGAAACATGGATCCACCACTACACACCAGAATCAAATCGGCAGTCAGCTGAGTGGACAGCAGCCGGTAAACGCCACCCGAAGCGACCAAAGACACAGCAGTCGGCTAGAAAGGTTTTGGCCTCTGTATTTTGGATGCGCATAGAATAATTTTTATCGACTATGCTGGGAACCATCAATAGTAAATATTATATAACGTTATTGGTGCATTTGAAGGCAGAAATCGTAAAGAAACGGCCCCAAATGAAAAAGAAAAAAGTACTTTTTCCATACCATGTCACAAGTCAATGATTACTGTAGCAAAATTACATGAATTGAAGTTTTCGATTGCTTCCTCATTCACCGTATTCTCCAGATTTGGCCCCTAGCGACTATTATCTATTCGCAGACCTTAAAAATATGCTCGCGGGTAAGAGATTTGGCTCCAATGAAGAAGTTGTCTCCGAAACTGAGGCCTATTTTGAAGGCAGAGACAAATCCTTCTACAAGAAAGATATAAAAATGTTAGAAAAGAGTTGAACTGATTGTATCGCTCTTGAAGGAGACTGTATTGATGAATAAAGTCAAATTTTGCAGAAAAATGTAGCTAGACCAAAACTTTTCAGTCTACGGACGTAAAATTTCGTTACAAGTCGTACTTCACAGATGGAAAAAACTTTTAGTTAACCCTTTTTGAAGAGTCACTTAATTGATCGTTTGTTTCGAAAGTATACTATAAAAGATTAATATCTTGCAACAATGTTAATAGACGTGTCCCAGGTGTTGATAAATGGGATTTTTACAAAATTTTAAAAATATCTGAATCGAGGAAAAAACTAGTGAATATTTCTTTACTCGACCAAAAAAATTATCCACTTAAATATAATAAACGATTTTCATAACACCATGTATGGTGGTGAGGTAACCATATTTTTAGTAAGTAATAATTAATTAGAATTACTCCATTCACCGAGTACCAGTTAAAACGCTATATAAATTTGAAAATTGAATTTTAAATCCAGAGTGAGATGTGAAAAACAGCCGTTTTAAATCATGCTATTTTATCACCCTCTTGCAGCTAGAACCCGAGGCCGAGTTAAGTGATTACAGAGTAAATAGGATCAATATAGTACGGTTTTGCTGTATTTAGGTTGAGAGATTATTTTCCACAATTTTAATACTTTCATAAATTAATGAACGCTAAAATGATTTATAAATTCTATTATTGGGTAGATATAGCTTTCAAGTTATTAACTATTAATTAAAATGCTGCACTGATGAAGTACGCTCTTAATTCCCTAAATTTTCCGCAGATAAATAAACACTTATTTAAATTGAGAAATCATTATTTTTATGATTAGAGCATGGGAAATTAAATTGACTTCGTGACGTTTCGCCTACGATTACACACACATATCTTCAGGGATCTTTACTCTTTGAGATTAGAACTCTGAATAGTTCTGGAGAAGTGCAATATAACTAATGAGTGTTCACCGATCACTTAATTATTGATGTTTGTAAGTTTCGACTGATTTTGTAGTTTCGCGCTTATAGAAATGGATAAAAGAACTTTGATCTCTCTTACACTGATCTCTCTTACACTGAGTTGATGTTAAGCTATACCTGGTTGTACAATTTATTCTGTAATTATAATGACTATTGATCTTTCATCTTCCAGATACCATGTACCACACACCTTCAGTTTGTAAAAGAATTGTCTCTCGTAATCTAACGGTACTCTAATTTTCTTACAAGTTTTGAAAATTGTGTGAATATTAGATCTTATGAATAATTTGGGTAATTTGTCTATAGTACCGTGGTTATATGGTAAGACTGTACTATTTGCTGGTGATTATTACCTTGTTAGGAAATTTTACTTTCGTTGGTAACGCATTGCATTCGTCGAAAAATTTCATTTCGAAATTTTTGCTTTTTTCGCATTTTAGAGTTTGTAGATCAAGAAAAACATATTCACTCATTTCCGTCGGTTTGCCAGTTTGTCGGTCTATTGGCATGATAACTTTTGAACGAAATAAAATATCAAACTTAGTGCATAGATATCATCTAATAAGAGGATGAAGTCTATAGTTTTTGAATGGTATCGACCAAGAGGGCAAAAGGGTTGGGGGGTCGATAAATTTTACGTTTTAATAATAATTTAGTCATTTTTTCAGGTTTTTTAGTGAAATAATAAATAAATTTTATATCTAAATAGTTTTAGTAAAGCTTGATAAAGGATGAAAGGAGCGGAGGGGGGGCGGAGGGGGAAATAAATGTATTGATTCGTACATATCATGTTGTATGTCCTTTTTAGTGTTCTTGAAGTGGTATTTTCATTGCTTCAAATTTTAAGGCAGGAAAGGGGCTGGGTTGGTTTAATATTGTATAATTTAAACAGCATTTTGAAATATTTACAGGTTTTGTGGGCAAATTTTAAGCATATTATTCATAGTAAAATATATAAGTGGTTAATGTGGTGGGCTAGGGGGTGAAAAGGGTTGCTTCATATATATAGTGTTATAGGTCTTTTCAGGATTTTTGGAGTCAAGGATTCTGAAAATTATTCTTATTCTTACATTAGCTTCAATTTTATTGGGGGAAGGGTGTAGAAGAGGTAGTGTGGTCAAATATGGTATGGTTTTAATAATATCATGGACATTTTTCCAGGTTTCTGGCCGCAATAATGAACAAATTTTAAGCATAATTATTTATTTACTATAAATTATTATGCAACGTATAAGTGCATAAGGAAGTTAAACGTGTGATTTCGTGTTTATTATGGAATAGATTTTTTTGGGGTCCTTTCAGTTAAGAGGTTGATAAATTTATTTATTTATTTATTTATTAACGGCGTTGCGCCAATTTACACAATTATAAACATAATTAAAACAACTAAACATAATAAAAATTATAAACATACATAGAATCTAACATCACAAGATCATTAAAACTAGTTTCACAGCAAGCAAATATCACAACTTTTAACAATTAATTTAAAACTATCAATGGAGCCATGAATCCTGAGATCGAACTGATTGAAATGCCCCATTACTCTGGACATGGGTCCATAATAGCCATAATTAGTCGCATGAAAAGGAAATACTAAACAGGTCTCTGCCTCTAGTGCGACGAGAAACATTAAATGTTAACTTGTCCAAGAGATAGGGACAATCAACCAGCCCATTTATTAACTTAAAAGCCAGAAGCAGGTCACAATGGAGTCTTCTAGTCTTCTGGGTCGAAATACCCAAAATGCCTCTAAGGTTGTGGTGGTCTATGTGGTAACCATCTGGGGGTATGACCAATTTAAAAGCACAAGTCCGCAGAAACCAGTGCTGTACCGCCTCAATGGCTTCTATATATACATTGTAATGAGGAGACCATACCACAGCGGCATACTCAAGCCCCGATCTCACAATTGAACAAAACAACAGTTTAAATGTAGAGCAGGAAAAGTCTCTACAGTATCTCGTGATGAACCCCAGATTTTTATAACCTTTCTGAACAATTGGCAAAATGTGCCTATTGAGAGTAAGTTTCTGGTCAAGAAGAACTCCCAGATCATTAATTTCACTAACATGCCTCAGCTTGCTGCCATTAATGTTATACTCAAAAGTAAAGTTCCGTCTAGCTCTACCAAAACTAATGCTAACACACTTCTTAATATTCAAGTTCAACTCATTCAGAGTACTTCATCTATAGAGGCCATGAACATCCTCCTGAAGAGAGTGACAATCTTGCAACGTGTTAACCGTTTTAAACATTTTTAGATCATCTGCAAATGAGGAATTTAGAATGTTGTATAAACTTGCTGATGTCATTAACAAAAAGTAGAAACAGTAAAGGACCACAGTGAGACCCCTGAGGCACACCTGAAAGAACTTTTATTTCTTTAGAAATACAATTATTAATACGGACATACTGTGTACGACCCTCCAGAAAATTGCCAATCCACCCAAGGACTTCACTACTTAGTCCTATTTTCCGCAACTTGCCTAACAAGAGCGTATGATTTAACTCTGTCGAACGCCTTCGAAAAGTCAGTATATACACTATCAACACACTGGCGATTCCCAAGGGCGCTCAACAGACAATCATGATATGCAAGCAGGCTTGTGACAGTTGACCGACCAGGTCTAAAACCATGCTGCTCGTCAATTATTATGCTATTACAGCTCCATGATAAAAATCCCTCAACTAGACTGTCGAACAATTTGGGTATTGCGGATTGAATGCACACGCCCCTGTAGTTAGATATATCACTCCTATCACCGGATTTATGAATAGGGGTAACAAATGAGTTTTTCCAGTAGATAGGGAATGTACTTGAGCATAGAGATAAATTAAAAATTAATTTTAGAGGAGTTACAATAGAGCATATGCAAGCCTTCAATACTCCCGCAGGTATTCCATCTGGGCCAACTGAGAATGTATTTTTAAGATTATCTATCCCCTCATAGACCTCAGACAAACTGACTGATATTGAGTTAACATTTAATTTAGTGCATTCAACTATGTCACTACAATAGCCAGAAATAGTAGCCTGACTGCCACAATAAACTTCCCTAAAAAAGTCAGCAAAAAGATTCACACATTCTGCACCAGAATTGATTATTCTATCACGGTAGCACATAGTGTTGAGATAACCCTGAGACTGTTTCATGTTATTCACATGTTTCCAGAACAATCTGGGATTGAACGAGATGCCGTTTTCAACCAACGTGAGATAATTTGAATAGCATGTGGCGTAGAACCAGTTTCCTTAAAACGTTTATGAGAAACCTTCTTTTGGATCGTTAAATGTTGTAACTCGCGAGTGAACCACATAGGAAAATTGGAACTTTTAAAATGCTTTATAGGCACATGCAGGCTAATACCATGCTACAGTATATCGTAGAATTGCTCAACGGCAAGGTCAACATTGACCTTGCTCAATAAAGAACCCCAGTCAAATGATGCAAGATAAAAGTTTAACTGTGACATATCAGTGTTCTTAAAATCAAAATATGTTAGGTCGTATTTAATATTAATATCGAATTGATCGTTCAGGATATAGGAGGCAACATGATGATGATCATTGGGAAATAATAAATCAATTGTTCGGGACATCATCAGACCGCTATCATTACAGAAATATAGGTCCAGAAAAACTCCATGGACATTTGTAACATTATTCACCTGGAAAAGGTTCAAATAGCTGATTACATTACACAGGATATTTGCATGGGAGTCTGGCCGACACACAACATTCACGCCGTAGTCCTCATTCATCCAAGTTGCCTCGGGCAAGTTGTAATCACCAAATATTATAAAGTTGTGATCAGGATATGCAGATCTGGTCTTAGATAAAGTTAAACAATGGTTCTCATAAATGGATAAGTCCGAACAAGGCGGGATATACACGGCTCCAATGACATACTTTTAAATTTTACATTGTACTATAATATATATTTGTTCAACATTGGTATTAAAACAGGAGATATTTCTGGAACGCAGGTTGGAACGTACAGCAATAAGCACACCTCTTTTTTTGGTACTTGTTTCAGCTGATCGATCTGGCCTGTATATATCATACCCATCAACATCCAGCAAGCCAGGACATATGTCATCAGAGAGCCATGTTTAGCCATAAATAGATGTGCTCAGAACTAACTTGAATTTACGCAGTTTAGTTCGCATACCTCCTACGTTTTGGTAGTATAGGTTAAGTTCTTGTCGTTTTTTGAAGGTGGTTTTGATTTTACAATTTTAGGGACTCCCTGTATGTACCTAATTGTAATGTCGGTCTCACCATCCCTCCTACGTATAGCCAGTTCCTCATGTAGTTGTTTAATGTGGTTTCTCTGTATAATGTCTGCACTAATACGAGCTGGAGAACCCAGCTCGGCGAGCTTGTGTTTATTGCTGAATAATTTTTTAACCACTTCTTTATTTTCTAGTATCACTTTAAGAGGACGTGGTCTGTCATTCTCGACAGATTGTCGGCCCAATCTAATGCATTTAAAGTCATCCACAACCACACCAATCGAATTAACTATTCTTCTTACCGCTTGGGAATCATGCTCAATTCTTGTCTTAATATCCCTTGAAGTGTTCTCAGGTATGTTATCCATAATAACCTTTTTCTCTCTTAATGAACGACTCCAAATCTCATCGAGCAAAGATTCGGAGTTGCCAGCATTTATTGGATTATTGAGTGATGTCTGATGTTTGTCATTTACCATGGATTCCAAGTTTCCTACTTTTGTTTTTATTTCAGCCAATTCAACTTCCAACAGGTCAATCCGTTTGTAACTTACTTTCAACTGGGAAAGAGTCTCTGTAAAATGCTTCTCTTGGTCAATCAATAGTTGTAAGATTGAGAGCATCATCGAAGCTAGATCCTTGTTGGTGACGTTTTGTTTTGATTGTAAATCCAATAATTTTTTACTCAGTACACCAATACTAACATTGCTCGGCTCCGATATTAATGTATCATTAGAGCTCACCTCACTTCTTCTGCTAGTCGAGATTTCAATCGTTTCACCAGACGACAAGCTGGACAATCCCATACATAGGAACCAGTTTTTTTGAAAGTCGCTAATATTTTGTTAAATTCAGACGTCGATAGATGACTGCATCCTTTATGCACCCATCCATAACAACTAGTGCATTCCAAACTTGCCGATTTAGAACTTATTCCTCGATCGCAAACGTTGCAGACAATTTTTGTTGCCATAGCTTAGGACAATGGGATATCGATAATGGTGCTCAGCTCTAGTCTAAATATTTCGTAAACACTCCTTGTTAAATGAAAACAATACCTCTAACCTCACTTATTTTGGCGCGATTTGATAATTTTGATTCGACAAAATTAAACAAATTATAGTATTCTACAGGAAACCTTTATTAATTTGAGGCAGCGTGGCCCCAAAGTAACGCGTACACAGACAACAAGGACCGTTTATGCACCAGTATCACTGTTAATTTCAATTATATTTGTGCACTCAAGAACTCAACTGACAACACCACACACGATATATACGAATTACTACATAGTTTTATCGGGACAAGATTTCTACGATTTTAAAATACGTCAAAAATTTAGCTCCAAACCACTGAATTCTTGTAGAATGATGAGTAAACAAATGGTATTTTCGTTATTTTTAATGTTAACAGGAGGAGAGGGTGAAAGTCTTAATATTATTATGAGAATTTTCTCATAAAATTTTAGGTAATTATTTATAGTAAAATATATATGAGGTAAAAGGAATGGAATAGCGGATTAGAAGATTGCGTATATTTATATTTCTTTTTCAGTGTGCTTTTTCATTATCACCAATTTTAACAGAAATATGTAGAAGGGATTGAGATCTGTTTACTGAGTGACTTAAATAAATGTTAAGTTAATTATAGAACAAGTTTTAGAAATAGAAACAGTTAATTTTTCTGAAACTTACTTACCTCTAACACAGTAGGTAAATTACTGTTTTTTATTTCCTCTGCGAAAGGGAGAATTATTATATTCGTGAAAAAATACGCGATACTGCGATTTTTACTTCCCTATATGTTTTAGGGTTCGTAGAGCGGGAAAAACATACATATTTTGCCATTTCCGTCGGTGTGTCTATCTGCCTGTCGGCCTATCGGGCTGTCGATCTGTTGGCGCCATAATTCACAACCGAGTGATATTATAATACTTTGGAGGATCTCGAACGGTTGCACTATATATATGCATATAATCAGGGCATTCGACCGTGTTTGGCACAATGAATTGTTGGCTAACCTATTCTATTATGGTATGTCTGAAAAGTTCTGTTTATGTCTCCGTCTCTTACTCTCTTTCTCATCTACATCGACGATCTGCTAGAAAGGACCAGCAATTCTATCTACAACTTTGCAGACGACAGTCCGCTTATTTCTTCATTCATTTTGGACGCTGGAACATCCGTTACTCAAATATTCAGAGACAGCAGGAAGTCGTTTAACTTAACAAAGACTAGGAGGAAATTTTATCTTGGGCTGACAATAAGCAAGTAGAATTTGACGCTTTAAATGCCCAGATGGCAATTTTTTCTAAAAAAGTTAACGTTGCTGGACGTTAATTTCGAAGCAAATATGTTTTGGTATGGACATGTTGCAAGCATAGTAAAAGCAAATAATTTTCCCAGTTTCTCAAAAACTGGAAATATTATTTCGAACTAGAAAACTTACACTTTACATTTGTACTGTACAAAATGCAAATTTGACCAACGATGAAATACTGCTCCCAAGTTTGGGGATCTGCCCCCAAATATACACTATATTTATTGGATTCTATTCAGAAGAGAGCTTTTCGCCTGATTGGAGACCCAAAACTGACCAACAACCTTGATTTCTTGGAGCACGAAGAACGGTCGGCGACTTGAGTCTATTCTACAAGTACTTTTATGGCAAGCGCTGGATGAATGTAGCCCGCTTAATTCATCCAAAGCGGTACATGCTTGAAATACACGTTATGCTAACGCTACACATCAGTATAATTTTAGTTCGTCACTTTCGTAGAACCTTTTTCAAGCATCCTTTTATATGGAAATCCTCATCCCCTATGAGTTGCCCAGGACTGTGTTTCCCACCGAGTACCATTTACAGCCATTCAAGATCAATGCGAATCGCTTTTCTGCATACGCGTCCCTCCTGTAGCGCTTTAGAGATTTCTCTGCAAAACGTGTGTCATGTCCGTAAAAAATACTTGAAATAGAAATAAAATTTTCAGTTTTTAAGGAAGAGGGGGTGAAGGAGTGGATATCCACATATTTTATGATGTTGATTATATTATGGAAATTTACTTTCCCTTTTCTTGAAAAAGTCAAATTCGATACTTATTTTAGGATTGCATATTTGCAAGGAAAGTACCGGGTAAGTCACGTTACCTTTTAAGACAACGTCTAATATTGTAAATTGATTATTCAATGATCTTTAGAGCATTAATCCCCCTTTTCAGATGAGAGTAAATATTCCTTACATCATGAATACGAAGATATACCAAAAATAATATTTTAAAGGAAGGAATGAAAAGATATATAACAGATACAACGAATGAAGTCGAAACCAACAATGAAATGGGAAATACAGAAATGGAGACCATATATTGGACATCATTTTAGAGCAGTGGTTCTCAACCTCTTTTAATCGGGAGCCTTTTCAGATTTTTTAAAAATGTTCGGGACCCCCCTTTTCCATTCGCTATATTGGATCAATAAAACAAAAAATAAAGGGTTTGAAAAAATATATTTTAGGACTTAACACTGATATTTTTCATAAAGTATTAATCATTAAGTATTAATGATTAATGTGATGATTGACTTTGCATCTGCTTAACAAGTGTTATAATTCTTGGTTGAGTTTTTATCAAGGTCAATCTCATGTCATCTTGAACATCCAGCTTATTCCTGGGTTTTGTCTTGATCTGCAGAAGAGTTGAAAATCCACTTTAGGAGAGGTAAGTAAAAGCAAATGGTACCGATATTTGAAAATAAAGCATGGAAACTTTAGGATACGAATGACACATAGTACCCCAAAATTGAGGTAACGATTTTTCTCTGAAATAAATCACGCGCTGAGTCATTTCCTAGCTCTAAAAATTCATCCTGTACTTCATCGAGAATGTCGGTAACATCCAAAGATACATGAAATGGGTTTCGTACTAATGCAGCTTCATGTTCAGAGAACTCCGGGAAATAACGTATTTCTGATTCAACGGCTTGAACTTCCTCTCTTAGATTATATACAATTTCCGTTTCCGATTCATTAATCTTTTTTTTTTTTTTTTTTATGGGTCTAGCACACGTGCTGCAGGGAAGTCCCTAATGCGCTACAGGAGCGACACGTGTGCGGAAAAAGCGATTTACGTTGTTCTTGAATCGCTGTAAATTGTACTCGGTGGGAAACACAGACCTGGGTAAGCCATTCCAAAGGGATGATGTTCTCCATATAAAAGCGTTGTACGAGGAGTAACAAGTTGAACCTATACGGATGCAAAGTATCTGCGCGACGTGTACTTCTAACAAGCACCGCTCTGGAAGAAATTAAGCGGGCTACATCCTTCGAACACTCTCCATGAAAATACTTGTAGAATAGACTTAAGGCGCCAACCGTTCTTCGATGTTCCAGCGAATCAAGGTCACCGGTCAGTTCTGGGTCTCCAATCAGACGAACAGCCCTTGTCTGAACAGAATCCAACAAATGCAGTGTATGTTTGGGAGCGGAGTATTCCATAGTTGGTCGAATTTGAGCTTTGTAAAGAATTAACAGTTGTTGTGGAGTGTAAAGCTTTCTGGTTCGAAATAGTATTCCCAACTTTTGAGAAGCTCTCCTTGCTATGCCTGCAAAGATGTTGCCAGGACATATTTGCTCCCAAATTAACGCCCAACAAATTGAGTGACGATGCTAGGGGAATAGAGTGTCCCGACATAACCGTGTCGGGTTCAGCAACGTTAACTTTTTTAGAAAAAACTGCCGCCTGGGTTTTTGTAGCGTTAAATTCCACTTAGTTACTGTCACCCCAAGATAGAATTTCTTCCAGGTCTTTGCTAAGTTGAATGACTTCCTGCTGTCTGCGGATATTCGCCTGAGCAGCCGATGTCCGAGCGTTCAAAGTGAACGAAGAGATAAGCGTACTGTCATCTGCAAAGCTGTAGATTGGATTCCAGGTTTTTTCCAGCAGATCGTTAATGTAAATGAGAAAGAGAGTAGGAGACAGTATGGAGCGTTGGGGCACACCGGCGTTAACAGTAAAGGTGTTAGAAAGAACGCTCTCTGAGGAAACATGAGAGCCACAAACAGAACTTTTCAGACATACCTTAAGAGCGTAGCTTAGCCAAAAGTCCATCGTGCCAAACACGGTCGAATGCCTTGGATATGTCAAGAGATTCTCCGAAATCTTCAATTGCGTTGTTCCAAACATGTGTTACATAAGTCAGAAGATCTCCTGTTGATCTATGTTTACGAAAGCCATATTGGTGATTGCTTATAATGTTGAATCCTTCAAGATATTTTAGAAGATGCTGATTGACAGCCTTTTCCATGACTTTCGATATTATTGAAAGCAGTGCGACTGGTCGGTAGTCGTTTGGCAAGGTCTTCTTGCCTTTTTTAGGTATCGGCTGAACTGTGGCACATTTCCAGCAGGAAGGAAATATTCCCTTTCTGTAGGATAGGTTGAAAAGTCTACAGAAAACTGGTGTTAGTTCCCTTGCACAGTTTTTGAGAACTATGGCAGGTATTCCGTCAGCGCCAGAAGCTTTTTTGGTATCTAGCTTCATTAAAATACGTTTTATGATACGCTGTCTGAAGACAACATCGGGCATCCTTGACTGCACTATGGGAATAGTAGGTGGTGTTTTTCCTTAAAAATCGGTAGTAGAATGTGAAGCAAACAGTTCGGCCAACAAGTTTGCTTTCTCAACAGATGTCGTTGCGATAGTACTATCTAGCTGTGTGAGTGGTGGTATGGTGGATTTGGTGAAATTTTGACCAACTGCCTAAGCAACTGACCAAAAGGATCTGGAATTGTTGGGACAAGCGAGAACTTTGTTTCTAAATCGCTGATTGTGTGCCTCCTTGGTTTCGTCGATAATTTCTTTGCTTCTGTTCCGGGCACGAACAAAGGTGTTACGATTGTCGGTAGGCAAAATGTTTAGAAGCAACAGCTTCTTTGCATTTTCGGTCATTTTGGTGCAAAGATGTTTAAACATGGTCAAGTTTCCATGATTTACTTTACGGCACCAGTTTTGCAGCTTTTATACGAACTCCTTGGTATTATCTCTGAAGTGAATAATGTGCGTTTCCTTACCCTGTAGTTTCAAATTGAGCTTGTTTAGCTGATCTAAGATATCAAATAAGTAAGTCGGATTTCGCCAGGCATAAGAAGAGGTGCATGCGCTAGCTGTCCACTGATTACGTCGCATATTTAGTGCGTTGCAAAGCATAAATAAATTATTAACATTTTAACATCTACCTTTAAATTTTAATTTTCGTTTTTAAAAGTGACAACCTGCGACCACCCAAAAAAGCAAAGGCGACCCACCGGTTGGGAACCAACGTTTTAGAGGAAGATTACAAACGCGTTGAGTTGTTGCTATTAAAACACAGGCAGTACTGATATAGAAGAGAAAAGCACAAAATAAAATATGGTGAAAACAATTTAGGAAGTCCAATATTTAATTTTATAAAGAGTAGAGAAAACTCTTGAGGTAAAATGAGATGTTATTTATGTTATCTTTTTTTAATAGAAGCAACTATTGAAGAGAGAATATTATTTTTTAGAACGGCTAAATTTTTTAACAATCCAATTTTCTCAAACTTGATTAAACATTTCATTTTCTTTTTTTATCAGCTCTTCTTGCTTTTTATAAAAATATTTTCATGGGATGAAGTAATGTGGATGTTGTAACATAATAAAAACCAAATTTTCGTAATTGGAGCTAAACATTTTTTTTGGCTTGGGCACTTCTTTTATAAAATCAGAGAACACAATATTAAAAAAAAAATCCTAAGCCAATTCCATTAAGTGATTACAGGATAAATAGGATCGATATAGTAGAGTTTCGTTGGATTTTAGGTTGTGGGATTATTGTTCACAATTTTACTACCCTCGTAAATTATTGCGTACGTGAATAAACCTGATAGGTATTAATTATTGCAGGAAGTTAATAGATTATTAAGAATACGTCTCTCTAATATAGGTTTTTAGTGTTTCGTACGGAACACTTACAAGATGACTTCGCTGTCTGTCTGTCCGTCTGTCTGTCTATCACAACCGATTTTATCCGAAACTATTTGTCACAGAATGTTGAAATTTGGTAATAATATAGGCGTCATCAGAGCCATGTAGTTTTGAAAGATAAAATTTGAAGAGGTTAGTTTTGGGGGGATGACATCGGAAGTTAAAAAAAAAATTACGAGTGTGGTGTCAAATGAAAGCTTGTGAAAACACGAGTATATATATATATATATATATATATATATATATATATATATATATATATATATATATATATGTATATATATATATGTATATATATACATATATATATATATATATACATATATATATATATATGTATATATATATATATATGTATATATATACATATATATATATATATATATATATATATATATATATATATATATATATATATATGTATATATATATATATATATATATATATATATATATATATATATATATATATATATATATATATATATATATATATATATATATATATACATATATATATATATATATATATATATATATATATATATATATATATACATATATATATATATATATATATATATATATATATATATATATATATATATATATATATATATATATATATATATGTATATACGGAATAGGGAAAAAAAAAGATTTTTTTACAGGGAGAATTCCGCCTTATGGATTCTGGAGCAGTCTGCGTCACCATAAGGGTGCCCCAAAGTGCTTCAGTTATGTGAGGCTTTCCAACCTGAAGGGTTGGCATACCCACTAAAACTCCTTGTGAGCTGGGAAAACCCTTTACTCCTTTTACATACTGAGATTTTTAATGTCTAAATGTTTGCATGTTTTTAACTCTAAGGTTAATTTTCTAATGACTAGAAATAATTCCCCTAAAAAAAAGCTAAATTAACATAAATCCCCAAGTTCCGGGGAGTGTTGAGTTACAATTGTGTTAGTTGTGTGTGATGTTTACACTTTTAACTGATAGGAGTTGTGCATCTAAACTACGGCCTTATCCTTAAATACTAAGTACAAGGGTAGTCGATGGTCAAGTTTGTGTAGTGTCTATGGTTTTTGTTGACTATTCATTGTCTGTTATCAATTTGGGCAGGGGTCATGAGTGTTTTTAATTACTCTTGGATCGTATCTTTGAACAATTGGGATTTTTGCGCTAATTGCGCAGTGGTCAAGAGAGCCTCGGAAGAGGCTTGGGCGGGGATCGGGTTGGTCGTCTGTTTTTTGGGGGCAAGATGGAAATTGTCTTGAGTTCCCCAGCCTCTGAAAGTGTTTTTTTTTTACTTTGATTTGTGATGGATGGCGCGGGCAACCACTGAATGAGGCGGGATGACTACCTCCGCAGTTTGCGCGCTTGGGCGGGACTTCTTTCTTTTTTGAGCATTTGGATGTGTGGTGGTCTTCACCACACTTCACACATGAAGAAATATGACAACATGATGCTGCATGATCATGATCTTGACAGTTGAAACACTGTATACGCAACTTTGATTTCTGAGCTTCCATACGGAGCTCAAAACCACAAAGGAATCTTACCGTGTAAATATTTGTCTCATTTTTAGGCGAGAGGACAAGCACCATAGGCATGGGCTTGCCATTGGAATGAGTTCAACGTATGATGTTTTTAAGGGCTGAAGCCTTGCTGGACAAGGTTGTCCTTGATACATTCTTTCGATAAGTAAGTAGGTGCACCACGGAGGATCACGTGGTTTAATTTTTCTTCCGGAAATCGAAAGGTAAAGAAGGGTTCTTTATTTTTCTCCAGAAGGGCGGTAGCCTTCCTGAAGTCGTTGACAGACGAAGGTAAGATTTTGACGCCATTCCTAACTGGAACGGCTGAAGAATATTTAATATTGTTAGCCTTGAAATGGCCAGAGATATTGTCAAATTTGGCTGCATTGCTAATCACAATGGGCGGAATTTCTTTGGGTCTGATGGGCCTTTTTGCGAAGCGTGGTTTTTTGGACCACAGATGAAAGTGGAGGAGTTGCAGACTGAGTTGGGGGTAGGGGAGGAAAATTGTCATAGTCAGAGGTTGGTTTAGAGGAATTAAACTTACCTAATTCTTTGTCAAGTTTCTGTTTCAGTTGTGGTGTCATTTTTGGTGGGACTTTTTTGTTTTCAGAAGCAGACTGGTTGATCCCCTTCTTTTTCTTGGTTTTCTTCTTTTCTGTCTGGACTCCCTCAGTGTCCATCCTCCTTGAGTCATCCTGCTGGGTGAATCCAAGGACATCCTTCTCCATTCCGGATCCCTCACCCTTTTTTGAGGAGTCGTCAGGAGTCTTCATTCTCTCCTTCCGTAAAAGGGATAATTAACTGGTCATTTTTTGGATCCCTTTTCTGAGTTCTTGTAGTTCCACCATCATCTGTTGTATAATCTTGTCTTTTTGAGCAATAACCTCATCCTTGCGATCGATGGCTTCTTCATTACGGGCTATAGCTTCTATTCTTCTTTTAGCAAGCTCCTGTTGTAAACGGATCCAATTTTTCAGCTCTTTAGCCGAATCTATGATGAGATTTCAACACTGCACTGTATCCTATTTACTTTTAATTAGTACTCGGTCTATAGACCGTAAAAAGTCTAGGGTGCCTGGTCTCTCTTCGGGCTTCGCTTTGCGTACTCCGAATTGACCTTTCCGAACCGATATCGAAGAAACACTCACGCTGACCAGGGAAAAAAAAGAAGCACGTTGTAACATTACCTGCAAGACAAACCATAGTTTTTGTTTCAATCGATTCAATTCCATCGATCAAACGTGACGATTAGAGAAGCAATAAAAATTTACATAAAATAAACATTCCAATAATAGGAAGTTGCTCATATTAAAATATTTACAGTAAAACCAACTTTTTAACAAAAGAAAAAAATGTTGGGTTATGTTGACAATAATATGTAATATAACTGACAGCACACCTACTTGTAAATATTATTCTTGTTTTTTAAAAGTTAAGTTAGGAAAGGCGTTCAATAATTAACGGATAACCAGTAGTAGTAGGAAAACTACTAAATATTTTTAAATTAAACTTTCTGAGGGTTAAGTTATTAATCTTGTCGACCTACTAAATCAGCTGTTTGAACAGAAAAATAGTAAACATACCCTAATTTGTTCGCTTCAAATTGTCAGCTCCGGTCGAAACGTGTACGCCGGAAGAGCAACGTTCAGTGATAAGATTCTTGTTATTTGAAGTCGTGAAACCACCTGAAATATTCCTGAGAATGTTGAAACAGTATAGTGAAATGTGTTTAAGCGGCCGAAATGTTTATAAGTGGATTGAAAGTTTAATTCATGCAGAACAAGTATCATTGATCTTCATCGCTAAGGAAGATCACTTGAAGTTTCTATCGTTCCGCTGCAAAATCGCATAATTCGAGGATAACAAAGTATAAAAATTGCGACAATTACTGAAATATGTATTGTCAGTACTAGAATCGTATGGTCCATCATCTATGATAAGTTGAACTATTTTGGATGGTTGTAGCTTCTACTTGATGGAAATTCATTATAAATATATAATAAAAGACTATTTTTAGTCAATTTCCACTGGTTTATTTAAATTGCGATGACGCGTTTCGCTGTCGATGCAGCTTCTTCAGATCTACATTTTACATTGTCAAGTTAGGTTTAATATTCACAGTTTTATATAATTTCTTAATTATAATATTACACATAATTAAATTACATTGATAGTATTGGGAAATCCACACAGATTTGGAGTTATTAGAATAAATTCAATAATGGTGAATTGCTTAAATCTACCTGGTCGTTGAGTAAGGTACCTGTAGTCCTTAATCGATTTATTTGCATTGTCTCTAAAAGGTTTAGTTTTAAACCTTTTTGTTGGGTGTGTAAAATTTTAAAATTCTTTGTTAAATGTGTGATTTTCTGTTAAAAGATGATTAGCATATGTTGAATTAGATTTTCTATGGACGAAACTTTTTTCGTGTTCTGTAATTCTTTGTCTAAATGTACGTCCAGTTTGTCCGATGTATGTTTTAGGACATGACCCACATGTTAATTGATAAACCCCCGATATATTGTCTTTATTGATTTGTGGTTTGTAGTTTTTAAAATATTTCCCTATAGTATTGTTAGTCTTCTATGCTATGTTGATATTTTTTTGATTTAAAAATATCCCCAGTTTTTCCGTTGGTTTGCCGAAATAGGTTAAGCATTTAAAAGTGGTATTTCTGTCCTTAAAACGTGGGTATATTTCTGAGATTGCCTTGTTTCTAAGTTTTTTCCTGACGATACTATTGATTAAAGTAACCGAATAACCGTTGTTAACGGCTACTTGTTTTATGTAGTTTAATTCTTTAGTAAAATTTTCTTCTGATAAGGGGATATTAGTTAGTCTATGTATAAAACTATGATAAGCTGCAAGTTTATGATGGTTAGGGTGGTGAGAACTATTGTGAATTGTGGTATCTGTATGACAAGGTTTGTGATATATTGCAAATTCATGTTTTTTTCATGGCTTTACTGATTGTTAAGTCTAGGAAATTAATTTTCCCTTCGACTTCTTCTTCCATTGTAAAACTGATATTTCTATGTAAAGAATTAATATACTGTAAAAAGTGAGTTAATTGTCTGTCCGTACCTGTCAAGCATACAATTATATCGTCTACGTATCGATACCAGTATAGACAATTATTACTATTGTTATTATGGTTGTTAAATATTATTGTTTCAATACTGTCCATGAAAATTTCGGCAAGTAATGGACTTAATGGACTCCCCATAATTAACCCTTCCTTACTATTGTAGAATGTATTATTAAATGAATTTATTAAGAACTTGCCTAAGACAAAATTATTTTTCAGTGGAAATTGACTAAAAACAGTCTTTTATTATATATTTAAGTTGAACTATCGCAAAACGTGTTCGAGATGGGTTTCAAGACAACTGATTCTGGACCATAAAGACAACCGAATTCGCACTTGTTCTAAACTCAAACGACGATTTTTAGCAGAAGATAATGACTTTCTGGATCAAATGTTAACCTGTGGTGAAACATGAATTCATCATTTTGAATCAGAATCCAAACTGCACAGTCTTGAGTGCATACATCCGAATTCTCCCGCAAAGAAAAAATTCAAAACTTACACGTAAAGTGATGTCAACATACTATAAATAATGAGTAATATTTTTGCTTTAACAAAAAGTAAAACCCACGGTAAGACGAAAACCCCAGGATTCTCTTGCAAAAGGTGTAATACTGCTGCATGATAACGCCGGTCCTCATACTGCTCAGAAATTGCAGGAGACGAGTGAAAAGTTGGGTTGGGAGTGTTGCGACAACTTATAGTCCTGACCTCGCACCGTCTGATTTTTATCTGTTCGGCCTGCTCAAAGAATTTTTATAGTTATAGTATAGTAGTTAGAGAAGACAACAAAGCGTTCAAACAAGCTACACATGACTGGCTTAGACAGCAAGGTGAACAATTCTACACCACATGAATTCGCCAGCACACAAAACAATGGGAAAAGTGCCTTAAAGTTGATAGGAACTACGTTGAAAAGTAATGTAGATTTCATTCTCACTGAATAAATCGTTTTTCCTTCATAGCCATTTATCTCGTTAGGGGTTACATACACCACGAACTTTTAAAAATTTGATTTTTTTTATGGATTTTTATTCTCTAGACTTCTAAGGAATATTCAAAATAACCGATCAAGTGCAGGTTGAACTTGCACAATTAGTGTTCCGTACGTTGATTGTTTTTAAAATAAAAAATTTTGTTAGGGTGGTATAAAATGATCAGTGACTTTACAAAACACACCCCAAATGAGTTTTCAACAAAGTTTGTTTCCAATCTTTACTGAAAACTGGTGACCTTGAAATTTTGGTTTTTTTCTATACCAGATAATTTATTAAAGGTAATGATAATTTTCGTTCAATCTATACCCCGTGGAGAATATTCCAGGATTTTTTCAAAATTTTTTGATCAGTACTTTTCGAGATAAGGTAGGGGACAGCGATTTTTCACGATTTTTTAAAAGTAATACGAAGAAAAGTGTGCGCAAGTATTACATTATATATATATATATATTTTTTACTCGTGTTTTCACAAGCTTTCATTTGATACCACACTCGATGAGCTAGTAAAAAAATTTTTTTTTCACTTCCGATTTCACCCCTCAAAACGAATCCCTTAAGTCAAAATTTATGTTACGGTACTACTCAGTATATATCATTACTACATCAAACACTTTATTTTTGCACTCGACGCGCGTTTCGCTAACCATGTTAGCTTCATTAGGAGCGATGATTGACTACTGACTGAGTCAATCATCGCTCCTGATGAAGCTAACATGGTTAGCGAAACGCGCGTCGAGTGCAAAAATAAAGTGTTTGGTGTAGTGGTGATATATACTGAGTAGTATCATTGTGCCAAAGATTCCACATTCTCAACTTAGTTATGTTACGGTGATATAAAATGATCAGTGACTTCACAAAATACACCCCAAATAAGTTTTCAACAAAGTTTATTTCCAATCTTTACTGAAAATTGAGGACCTTGAAATTTCTGTTTTTTTTTATATACCAGATAAATTCTTACAGGTAATGCACTCGTGATAATTTTCGTTCAATCTACACCCCGTGGAGAATATTCCAGAATTTTTTCAAAATTTTTTGATTAGTACTTTCCGAGATAAGGCGGGTGGACAGCGATTTTTCGCGATTTTTTACAAATAATGCAAAGAAAAGTGCCCGCAAGTATTACATTATATATATATATATATATATATATATATATATATATATATATATATATATATATATTTTACTCGTGTTTTCACAAGCTTTCATTTGACACCACACTCGTTTACCTAGTAAAATTTTTTTTTTTCACTTCCGATTTCACCCCCCAAAACTAACCCCTTAAGTTAAAATTTAACTTTCAAAACTACATGGCTCTGATGAGGCCATCAATTCCTATATTACTACCAAATTTCAAAAATCTACTCCCCGTGGAGAATATTCCAGAATTTTTTCAAAATTTTTTGATTAGTACTTTCCGAGATAAGGCGGGTGGACAGCGATTTTTCGCGATTTTTTACAAATAATGCAAAGAAAAGTGCGGGCAAGTATTACATTATATATATATATATATATATATATATATATATATATATATATATATATATATATATATTTTACTCGTGTTTTCACAAGCTTTCATTTGACACCACACTCGTTTACCTAGTAAAAAAAATTTTTTTTCACTTCCGATTTCACCCCCCAAAACTAACCCTTAAGTCAAAATTTAACTTTCAAAACTACATGGCTCTGATGAGGCCATCAATTCCTATATTACTACCAAGTTTCAACTTTCTATGACAAATAGTTTCGGAGAAAATCGGGTGTGACAGACGGACAGACGGACAGAGAGACGGACAGACACCGAAGTGATCTTATAAGTGTTCCGTACGGAACACTAAAAAGAACTAATAAAATTACATCCCATTATAAAGTCGGATTGGGACCGCTACCTATTTTCAGACACTATCTGCAACTGCCTCAATCAATTTTTAATGTTTTTTTCAAAATCTTAATAATTACTTTCTCTACAAAATGTCGAGAAGTTTTTATAATTTGTCTAATAGACAATTTTTTATAAATAATTAAACAGAAATTTTTTGGTCGAAAATTGCATACTAAAGTTTGAAAGACCGTAATTTTTTTATTTTTGAAAAAAACCCTTAGACAATTTTAACTACTACAAGATTAATTTTTATTTTTGAAGATCGGATTCTTTTTTGTTAAGTTATCCTGCAGGCAAGGAGGCGCCATCGTTTTCATCAGTGATCCATTTAACCCGATAAAAAATAATGTTAACATTTAAGAAAAAATTTTTATAATTTAAAGTACAGTAAAAATATACAAACGCTATTCTTTTGTATTATTCATTTAATAACCTTTAAAATATTTTTTTTAAATATACATACTTTTTGTACCGCCCAGATGTATGTAACCTCTTAATTATTGAATGTCCCTCGAAAATACATAGTTTTCTTCAGTATAAAGCTTATAAATATTTAAGTCACAAAGGAAAAACTTCAGTATAAACTTTTTGTTCAAATGCATCTCTCCATTTCTCTATTTGTATTGTTTTGTGATTTTTGAGCACGTAATGTTTGTTTTTAAAAAGCTAGCAGAATAGATAAGAGTAAGATAGTTATTAGATTTATTGTTTAGAAATTTATAAACGGCTCTTACGTGTCCTGAAAGGTCCACTAGGGAAATATACTATTTTTAAAGCCGAGAATTTTATTTATTTTCTTTGTGATTGACATTAAAATACCTTTTTTTCTAAACATTCATTTTTATAACACACTAAAAGATTATCTTCGTAATAGCATCCCAAGATAGAACATAATTAAAAGGACTTATGTCAATTGGTCAACTATTAAGGATACCTGTTTTAAACAGCTAAAAAATGGTTGGCTGTTTTGTCGGAGAGCGTGAATATCAGTTATTTAAAACAATGCTGAATATATTTTGTAAAAGTTTTGAGGACAGTCTGTCGGGGCTTATTTATTTATTTGGATTTAATTTTAAACATAAAACACTAGGTCCTACAAATGATGTTGAAATTTAAAAAAATTAGCAAGAGTTTAACGTAATTATAGAAGTCTATATTCTACTCATTAAACTAGTAATCCTCTTTTTAAGGGCAGTTTAAATTAACAGGAGTCGAGTATAAACATCATGTTATTGATGAATGTGAATTACAGACTTGTCTTTCGTTCTTTCTCCCTTACAAGCATTGTGAGCTACTTAGAGCAACACAACTAGATCTGGCACACGCACATGGAGGTGATATTGATATTTTCAGAGTAGAGGGAGAACTAGCAGATCCTGAGCTAATATGTAAAACAATAACTGTTCATATTATGTTATGAATTATAGAGATATGTGAACAAAACAACCTTACAATATTAAACGGACACTACCAGCATAGGGATATTCATAAATATACGTGGAGACAAACAACAAGAAATTTAAAAAGTATTATCGACTATATGATAATACGTCAGAGATCTAGATTAAACTTCCTAGATGTAAGAGTCCAAAGCACGACTACCTCGTGAAAGGAAAGATAACCTCACGAACAACACGGGAAAGCAAACTGGAAGATACAAGTACACAGCACACAACAAGTGAAACAACAATAAGATATAATACAGACAGCTTACAAAATGAAAGTATCAGAAATCTATACAAGAGTAGACTGGACCAAAAGATACAACGGACGGGATTTGTTAATATAGAAGAAGAATATAAGTATATAAAGGAATGCCTACACGCAGCCGCACTGGAAGCATTAGGGTACCAAGAGAAAAGGGAAAAAACAGCAAAAACCATATTGGTGGGATGAAGAAATTAAATACGAAATTGAAGAAGAACGGAAAAGCTATTACAAATACTTAAGTTCAAAGAGCACAAACGACAAAGTAAAATACAAAGAACAAACAATGGGGAAAAGACATGCTCAAGACTCAACACTTACATAGGAGGAAGAAAAAGCACAGAAAGCTGGAGACTTCTTAAAAATATGAGAACAGAACGGAAAAGAGAAATCTTCTCACCAATAACACCAGAAAAATGGAACCAATATTTTACAAATATGCTAACAGAAGATAGACCAGAGTTCAAAAATACCCAACATGGAAACCCAAATATAGTTATACGAGGATCCCCAATAAGGATAACAACATCCGAAGTTAAAGAAGTATGTAAAACGCTAAAAAATGGTAGAGCTCCAGGACCAGGAAACATCCCGGGAGGGATAGTAAAATACGGAACTGAAAAGCTATTTAGCGCTTTGAGGAACTTATTCCAAAGATGCATTAACACATCAGAAGTACCTGAGGAATGGAAAATATCATACATATCAACAATTCATAAGAAAGGAGATAAAAATAATTGCGATAACTATAGGGGAATGACGGTTACAGGATCTAATAGCAGAATATACGGAAAAAATACTTAAAAATAGAATAGAAACGGAATACGCGGACGTAGTAGCTGAAGAACAGGCAGGCTTTAGAGCAGGAAGATCCACAATAGACCATCTCTTCTCACTGACACAAATCCTAGAAAAGAAAACCGCATTTGATCAGGAAGTCCATGTCTTGTTTGTTGATTTAAAAAAGGCTACGACAGCGTGCCCCTAATGAGATTGTGGGAAACACTACAACAGAGTAATGTAAGCACCGAAATAATTAAAGCCGTAAAATCCTTATCCCAAGACGCAAGAAGTAGTGTGAAAACCAAATATGGTATAACAACAGGTTTTCCGGTCACAAAGGGTCTCAAACAGGGCTGCTGTATATCCCCAACGCTATTTAAAATCTATTTGGAGAGTGCACTGAAGAACTGGAAAAGGAAATGCAGCAGTATGGGATTACCACTGGATGACGATACTACATTGTACACGCTATCATTCGCAGATGACCAGGTAGTAGTCGCTCAGGACATCGATGATATGGAATACATGACACGAAAACTTATGGAGGAATATGAAAAATGGTGCCTAGAAGTCAATATTAAAAAGACCGAGTACATGTGCGTCGGAGGACAACAGCAGGACTTGAAACTGGCCACAGGACACACCATCAAACACTGTGCCAGTTATAAGTATTTGGGAACAAGAATATTTAGGGACGGAACACTGGAAGAAGCAATATTCGAGAGGAAGAAAAGCGATTGCAATGCTTAATAGTATACTATGGGACAAAAACATAACCATTTGTATATAAGAGGAGAATTTACAACTCAATAGTGAAAAGTATAATAACTTACAGCTCCCAGGTGTGGCCATTAAAGGAAAGAACAGAAAGAAAAAATACTAAAAGCTACAGAAATGGATTTCTGGAGACGAGCAGCCAGAAAATCCAGAAAAGACCGCATACCAAATGACACGATAAGGCGAGCTTTAGAAATAAAGCACGATATAATGGACGAAATCAGAACCCAACAGTTGGTATGGTACGGACATGTACAGAGAATGTCACAAGACCGACTACCTAAAAAGATTTTAAATTGGAACCCTCATGGAAAAAGAAAGCGAGGAAGACCACGCCAAAGCTGGAGAGCAGGAATCAACAAGAAAGTACTAGAGAGAGATCTGGAGGAGGAGGGATGGAGAAACCGGGAGGAGTGGAAATTAGGCATCGGAAGACGGAAGACGTTATAAAACCGATAGATATATATATATATATATATATATATATATATATATATATATATATATATATATATATATATATATATATATATATATTGTTATGGACACGGCAAGCGCCTAGCAGGATAATCCCTAAAACGTTATCGATTCAGATTGGTCTTAAATTGGTGCAAGTTGTATTTAGTAGGAAACACCATCATCAGCAGTGCATGCCAAACGGATAAAGTTCATTGCATACATTAATTCCTTGACTAGTATGAAACTGGACAATGGTTCAGTATTATCTTATGCTAATGACACAGTGGTGGTGTGGCCATCATGGTTACTGTTCATGATTCTGGCATTGAGCGCATGAGTAAAAGTAAAAACTGGTTGGACACATTCAAATTGACCTTAAATATTAGAAAAACAAAATATATAGCTTTTTCCATTACTTCTGCCAAACGACCGAACATTCAAAGTATTCATGTCAGTAATGTTGAGGATGATATTCTGGAAGTGGAGTCTATAAAATATTTAGGAGTAATTATAGATATTGACCTTAAATGGGATCGTCATGTTCTCAGACTTGTGAGGAATATAAAGGGGTTGATTCGTAAGTTTTATATCCTGAGCGAGATACTGAGTAGGGAGCTTCTAATCAGTGTGTATGGGGCCCTTGTGGAATCTCTTAGTATAGTTCTGTGGGGTGGTGTTTACCAGAATTCCATATATCCCTTGAAGGTAGTACAAAATTACCTACCTATTATATTCTGAGGATGTTTGGATATGCATACCTTGTACTGTCTCACAACTTGCTCCTATATTCATAAAACTAACAAATTAAAACAATTCATGTTCATGGTACCCGATGTAACACGTAGGCTGAAAAGTTTTTGGTCGGTCACATAGATATCGTCCTTTCCAAAAAATCCATATGATTTTTAGGAAGTACCAACCTTCAAATGACATGTGTCAAAATTTCATGACATTTCGACGATTAACTTACAAGTTACAGTGGTTTTAGTGACGCTACTTTTGCTCTCTTCAAAACAATGGTAAAAATCGAATTTCGTATGTTGATTAAACACTGTTTTTTGATGGGAGAAAATACCGTTAAAGCAAAGCAATGACTTGATTAGCGTTACGGGGCCTCTACACCTGGAAAATTACTCATCATTTATTGGTATGCAGAATTTAAACGCGGCCATACAGACACAAATGCTGTTGAACGCTTTAGATGCCCAAATCAGGTGGTTACACCCGGAAAACATAAAAAAAAATCGACAAAATTGTTTTGGATGACTGTAAAGTGAAATTGCGTGAAATAGCTGACACCCTAATCAAAGTACGTGTTGGTTATATTTTGCGTGAACATTTGGGCATGAGAAAACTCTGTTCAAAATGGGTACCGCGTTTACTCACAATGAACCAAGAACAACAACGTGTTGATGATTTTAAGCGCTGTTTGGACCTGTTTAAGCGCAATAAAACGGATTTTTTCATGCGATATGTGATAATGGATGAAACATGGATTCACCACTACACACTGGAATCAAATCGGCAGTCAGCTGAGTGGACAGTAGCCCGTGAAAGCCGCCCGAAGCGACCAAAGACACAGTCGGCTAGGAAGGCTTCGGTTTCTGTATTTTAGGACTATGCTGAGAAGGGAAAAGAAAAAAAAAAAATCATCAACAGCGAATATTATATAAAGTTATTGGTGCGTTTGAAGGCAGAAATCGCAAAGAAACGGCCCCAAATGAACAAGAAAAAAGTGTTCTTTCATCAAGACAATGCACCGTGTCACAAGTAAATGGTTACGATTGCAAAATTGCATGAATTGAAGTTCGAATTGCTTCCTCATCCACCGTATTCTCCAGATTTGGCCCCCTGCTACTATAATCTATTTGCAGACCTCAAAAACATGCTCGCGGAAAAGGGATTTGGTTCCAGTGAAGAAGTTATCGCCGAAACTGAGGCCTATTTTGAAGGCAAAGGCAAATTTTTCTACAAGAAAGTTATAGAAATGTTAGGACTGATTTTATCGCTCTTAAAGGAAACTAAGGTAACGAATAAAATCAAATTTTATAAAAAAATTTTGTTTTAAGTGGCTAGACCAAAATTTTTTCAGCCTTCGTGTTATGATCGGTATACACTTAGACATGCCTATAAACATGACATCAAAGAAACTTGGATCTTTTTCCCTTTTGGCTCCCAGGATGTATAACTGGCTCCTTCTTGAAATTAAGTCCTTAACAAGACTGTATATGTTTAACAGTGTATGTAGGGTGTTTACTTGTAAAAATGTAGCTAAATTCAAAGAGATGTTTTGATCTTCCATTAGTGGATAGGACTATCTTGTAAAAGTATAGTGATGTGCATATTGTAGGTACGCTTCAATTATTGTATTTTTGTATAATTCAAATGATTTCTGAGTTTTGTTTTTTTCTTTTTGGATTATATCTTTTCCCTTTTTAGATTATATCTAGAACATACACTTGCTTAGGGGCAGTACATAACTCTGACATTCAATTACTCCAGTATGGTTTAAATTTTTGAAACTATTATGATATTATAAATTATTATGAATAAAACTATTATGAATATAAGAGAGTTATTAAAGATGTTGTACGAGAGTTATAAGCTGAGCCGCATGTGCTGTGTGGGACCTGTATTCCTAACATGCACCGCCCTGAGAGGTAAAAAAATGCTACATCCATTGAATAATTTCCATGAACCTATTCGTTAAATGTACGAAAATCACCAACCTTGTCAGACTAATTCTACTCTAGATTTATGGTATAAACTTTTTATTAACAAAAACCTAAAAATAGTAAAAAAAATAAGCAATTTGTTGGAAAATAGATAATACACAAAGTGTAGTAATTTATTTTATGATCAAGAGAAAATAATGACATATTTTAGTGTGTTTTTGTAAATAATTTGTATTTATTATAATCCGTAATCAAATCGTATCAAAAATATAAACATATATAATAATATTGACTGCTAGTTTGCATGTACAAATACTGATTAAAAATGTATCGTATAAATTATTAACGAGCTCTTCCAGCTATGAAAATTTTTTGCTTTTAGGTATCACAAAATTATGTTTATTTCTGACAGTAAATTAGTGTTTTACACAAGTTTGTTATAAACGGTATCATAAACATTTACCTCAAAAAGATTTATTTTGGAAGTTGTGTTTTCTCTCTAATGGACATTAAATATTTAACAGCTTTTTGTACCTTTTAACAACGTGACCGGAGTATGAAAATTTAGCAAATTTCGACAAGAGAACTAGGATAGTATAGATGTCAGACAAAGTTATCATAAAAAGCAAGTGCATTATTAGCAACAATCAAAATTATGTCCGTAAGTAAAGATCAATAGGCGAGCTTCTGTTCTGTTTGGAACAACACAATTGATCATTTTGGAGAATTTCGAGCGGTTGCACTTGATATATCCAAGGCAGTATACCGTGTTTGACATGACGGATTGTTGGCTAAACTACGCTCTTATCGTATATCTGAAATTTGTTTATGGCTCTCGTGTTTCCATAAAGAGCATTTTTTACAAGTGTGCCTCCAAGCTCCATACTGTTTTCTACTCTCCTTTTATTTTACATTGACGATCGGCTGAAAAGGACCAAGAATTCAGTTTACAGCATGGCAGATGAGAGTATGCTTATTCCTTCATTCACTTTAAACGCTAGAACAGCAGGAGGTCATTCAACTCAACAACGATCTGGACGAAATTCTATTTTGGGGTGACGATAACCAAATAGAATTTAACTCTACAATATTCCAGGCGGCAATTTTTTTTTTTTTTTTAAATTAACGTTGCTGAACCCAACATAGTTATGCCGGGACATGCCCTTCCTCTAGCATTGCCATCAATTTGCCAGGTGTTAATTTGGGACCAAATATTTCTTCACAAGAACATGCTGCATGCATAGCAAACAGAGCATCTCAAAAGCTGGGAATATTATTTTAAATTAAAAAATTTTATACTTCACAACAACTGTTAATCCTGTTCGAAACACAAATTCGATCAACGATGGAATACTATTCTCATATTTGGGGCTTCCAAACATACACTGCATTTGTTGGATTCTGTTCAGAGAGAGATGTAGCCCGCTTAATCTCTCCCTGAGCGGTGCGTGTTAGGAAAACATGTAGCCCGCTTAATCTCTCCCTGAGCGGTGCGTGTTAGGAATACATGTAGCGCTTATACTTCACATTTATATGTGGTTCAGCTGTTCTCTGCTCGTCTAACCCTTCTCAAGAAGTCTTTTATATGGGGAACGTCATCCCTTTGAAATGATCTGCCCAGGATTGTGTTTCCCACCGAGTACAATTTACAGCAATTTAAGTCGAAAGCCTTTTCCCTACACGGGTTAAGTCAGACACAGTCGATATGTATCTTATCTATAATATATATAAAATGCTACGTCTCTCTGTCTGTCTGTCTCTCTGTCTGCCGTAAGTGCGCTTGTCACTGGAGAACCACTTATCCGATTTACGTACTTTTTTTTTAAAACATACATATGTTCTTTGGCCAGGTTATAGGCTATAACATATTTTATTACGATAGGTAGCATAAGGAATGAGCAGTGACAATAATAGTGAATGAAGTCGGAAAAAGTTTGCCGCTAGCGCGTTCCCTTGCAATACACAGCCTAAACCATAAAATATAGAACAATATTATGTAGCAGAGAATATCTATAATCTATAATATAAATAAAATGCAATGTCTCTCTGTCTGTCCATTAGTGTGTTTATCACGGGAGAACCACTTATCCAATTTACGTGTCTTTTTTTAAATTCATACATATATTTTTTGGCCAGGTTATATAATAATAATAATCTATATCTATAATATATATAAAATGCAACGTTTTTCTATCTGTCTGTCTGCCGGTTAGTGCGCTTATCCCTCGAGAACCACTTATCCGATTTACGTGATTTTTTAAATTCATACATATGTTCTCTGACCAGGTTATAGATATATATTTTATTACATCTATAATATATATAAAATATAACGTATCGCTGTCTGTCGTCTGTCTGTCTGTCTGTCCATTAGTGCGCTTATCACTGGAGAACCACTTATTCGATTTACGTGCTTTTTTTTAAAACATACATATGTTCTCTGGCCAGGTTATCTATCTATAATATATATAAAATGCAACGTCTCTCTGTCTGTCTATCTCTCTGTCTGTCCGTTAGTGCGTTACGTACTTTTTTTTTAAAACATACATATGTTCTCTGGCCAGGTTATAGGATATGTTTTATTGCGTTAGGTAACATAAAGAATAAGCAGTGACAATAATAGTGAATCAAGTCGGGAAAAAGGTTACCGTTAGCGCGTTCTCTTTCAATACACTGCCTAAACCATTAAATATGGAATCAATATCATGTTGGAAAGAATATATATATATATATATATATATATATATATATATATATATAATGAAAGGTCTTTCTGTCTGTCCGTTACTACGCTTATCACTTGAGAACCACTTATCCGATTTACGTGTTTTTATAAATTTGTACATATGATATGTTCTATATAATTCGATATAAGCATAGATAATGGGAGGTAAGGTGAGATAATGGGAGATAAGGTGAGATAATGGGAGATAAGGAGAAATAATGGGAGATAAGGAGAAATAATGGGAGATAAGGAGAAATAATGGGAGATGAGCCTAGATAATGGAAACTATGTAGAGATAATGGGAGATAAGGGGAGATAAGGGGAAATAATGGCAGATATTTTATTACGTTAGATAATATAAGGAATAAGCAGTGACGATAGTAGTGAATCAAGGCCACGCGAGCGGAGCCGCGGGCACGGCTAGTATATATATATATATATATATATATATATATATATATATATATATATATATATATATATATATATATACATATATATATATATATATATATATATATATATATATATATATATATATATAATATATACATATATATATATATATATATATATATATATATATATATATATATATATATATATATATATATATTTATGTATATGACTCGCGGATGATATTGTGCTTATATCTAATAACAAAGAAGAATTGGAAGAAATGTTGAACGAATTTAACAACAAGTCCAGAGAGATTGGTCTGAAGATAAACATCGCCCAAACCATGTTCATGACAAATAACGACTGTGATAAAGAAGCAGAACTGAACATTGAAACCGCGAAAATCACAAGAACGGATTCATACTCATATTTTGGACAAAAAATAGTAATATCCAAGGAAAACTTGAAAGCGGATCTAACAAGGAGAATATCATTGGCTTGGTGGACATTTGGCAGATTGCAGAATATGTTTCTTTCCAATATCCCAAATACTCTAAAAGCGAACAAATTTGATCAATGCATGTTGCCAGTATTGACACATGGAACGGAAACGTGAGCTTTGAATTAAGACATTATGAAACGCTTACAAGTGGCTCAACTAGTGATGGAAAGAAGGATGCTGGAAATATCGTTGAGGGATAGGCTGACTAATGAAGAAATTTGAGGAAGGTCCAAGGTAACTCTTGTAGCTGAGAGGGTAAGCAGGTTAAAGTGGAGATGGACGGGTCACATCACAAGACTCCCTGGTAATTAATGGACCCATAACGTAATCAACTGGAGGCCATGGAATGAGAAAAGAAGTAGACGACGCTCGCAAACTCAATGGTCGGACGACATCAAAAGACTAGTGGGAGACAACTGGATAAACATAGCCTAAAACCGAAGAAGATGGACGTACTTAGGGAGGGCTTATGTCCGACGATTACTCGAAAATTCTTCTTTTTTATTAATACACGTGTAGGTTCTGAAATGGCTTAGCCTCGATATAAATGCTGCATAATAAGTATACCGATATTTTAATGTAGTAATATTACAAAAAAACAAATAGTAGAGAAAAATTAAAATTATGTGCATATTGTTGTCGAAATTTCCTATATTCCTATTATAAATTAGATAACTTCCTGTGCGTAGATGAAGGAGAGCGACCCTTGTTGAAAGTTCGCCCGCCAACTCTGGAATAAGTTGCTAGCATTTAGAGATGGGTTTCTCGAGGGTGTTATCTTTTCAGAAAAAAATATGCTGAAGCGCCAGAAATAAAAGTAAGATGATATTCGTTATCAATTTGATTTATAACTGACATAGGGTGATGTTTAAGAATATGGAAAAATTTAGGAAATGGTTTCTGAGGGGCATTTCCAAAAACGAAGTCATGAAAATTTGTCTTGACGGCTTCTTAGTTACGATAATGTAAGAAATGTTTTCTTTTTTCTAGAGACTTATTTTAAAAATCCTTTTTATTAAAAATGTGTTTTGAAGCTTTTTTTAGATATTAAACAAGTTTTTTTCTTTTTCTTCTTTTATATAAGCACGATCGGCTCTTTTCTATTTTATTTTTCTACGCTCTGTTTCATAACCTCTTATTTTCCGACCCTTTTGTTGACTGTTTTATTCATTAGTATATTGAAAAGTGGTGTGTTCAAAGAGTCTTCTTGGCGAATTACTCTTTCTATCGATATTGGCTCTTAAAGTAAATTTCACAGTAAACATAAAAAACAACAGCCACAGTCCGACTTGGTACCTATGATCTAAAGGGGTTTGAGTTTGTTATGATCACATGAACTGTCGTCATACTGCTGGTATGATGCTATTCTGTAGAATAAAAATGAATTTTGCTGATCGAAAGGAAGAAAAAAAACGAAAAACGTTTTTTTTAGAACCATTTTTTATTAGGTTCTAATTAAAGCAGATATAAAAAAAAAAACAAGGAAAAAGGAAAAAATACATTTAGCTTCAACGCTTTTTGCACGTTATTCATCTATATATCTCATTGTGGAATTTATATTTCTCAACTATTTGAGGTACTACCGTGGGGGGGAAATTCATTTTGAGAATATGTTTCTGCACACCTTCAGCTTCGCGCGATGTCAGCAATCATGCTCCTTACATTTCATCGAATCCCAGTAATCTGGAGAGATAGGAAATAATTATAATTATCATTTTAAGATGAGATCATCTTTCTTCTGAACTTAAAAATGAAGTGAACATATTTTTTGCTTTATTTTATCATAAATTAAATCTAATATAATAATTTTCATATAACTAATAACTTTTTGTGCCTATATACTACTTACATAAATAAAATTAAATTCTTGTACTGATTTATTCAAACTCATTCATGCTGAAGAATTACTAATTTTGCATGCCCAGATTGAGTTTTGAAGGTTTTGTTAGCGAATTTTAGCAGATAATATAACTTATCTGCCCTGAATTTAGAAAAAAGTACAAGTGGAATAACTTAAACCAATACTTAATAATAATAAAACATGAACTGTTTTACAAATAAAATATGTCTCTAATATGAAAACAAAATTATCACACTCTTTTTGTAATAACACGTAGGCTAAAAAGTTTTTGGTCTGACATATAGATGTCGCCCTTTTCAAAAAATCCATATAAATTTTAGGTAGGTAGTATCAACCTTAAAATGATACGTGTCAAAATTTCAAGACATTTCGATGATTAGTTTACAAGTTACAGTGGTTTTAGTGACGTTACTTTTGATATTTTCAAAACAATGGAAAAAATCGAATTTCGTGTGAATGGGAAAAAATACTGTTTAAGCAAAGCAATCGTTTGATACGTGTTACGGGGACTCTGCCCTTGGGAAACCACTTGTCATACTGGTATGGTGGATTTAAATGCGGTCGTATAGATACAAATGATGCTGAACGCTCTAGGCACCCAAATGAGGTGGTTACATCGGAAAACATAAAAAAATTCATAAAATTGTTTTGGATGACCGTAAAGTGAAATTGTGTGAGATAGCTGATACCCTAGAGATATCAAAAGAACGTGTTGGTCATATTTTGCATGAACATTTGGGCATGAGAAAGCTCTGTTCGAAATGGGTACCGCGTTTGCTCACAGTGGTCCAAAAACAATAACATGGTGATGATTCTGAGCGTTGTTTTGGCCTGTTTAAGCGCAATAAAAAGGATTTTTCCATGCGATATGTAACAATGGATGAAACATGGATCCACCACTACACACCAGAATCAAATCGGCGGGCAGCTGAGTGGACAGCAGCCGGTAAAAGCCGCCCGAAGCGACCAAAGACACAACAGTCGACTGGGAAGGTTTTGGCCTATGTGTTTTGGGATGCGCATGGAATAATTTTCAACGACTATTCTGAGAAGGGTAAAACCATCAATAGCGAATATTACATAAAGTTGCATTTGAAGGCAGAAATCGCAAAGAAACCTCCTCAAATGAATAAGAAAAAGTGCTCTTTCATCAAGACAGTGTACCGTGTTGAAGGGCAATGGTTACGATGGCAAAATTACATGAATTGAAGTTCAAATTGCTTCCTCATCCACCGTATTCTCCAGATTTGGCCCCCAGCGACTATTATCTATTCGCAGACCTCAAAAAAATGCTTGCGGGAAAGAGATCTGGCTTCAGTGAAGAAATTATCGCCTAAATTGAGACCTACTTTGAAGGCAGACAAATCCTTCTACAAAATTTAGAAAAGCGTTGGACTGATTGTATCGCTCTTGCAGGAGATGAATAAAGTCCAGTTTTGCAAAAAACATGTGTTTTAAGTAGCTAGACCAAAAACTTTTCAGCCTACGTGTTATATTGCGTAATAGAAATAAAGAATTATGAATCAATTACCTTTAGGATCTTTTTAAAATCTAAAAAAACTGACTCCTTGGAGATACCACAAAAAAAGATTCTCCCTGAAATCCAGATGTAAACACAATCCGCGACCGCTCTGGCAACCATGTTGTTGGTACGATAGGGGACGCATACATGACATAAAACAGGACCTAAAAATTTTCTTGAGCGTCACTACTGTAGTTTATGTTTACTATGTAAATATTTTCTATAATTTTGATGATGTGCGATGCGTGTCTTTCGTAAGGTAATGTAATAACTTTTAATTGTCAGTCAATGAAACATAGGAGAACTGCCCTATTGCAATTGTGGCAGAATGCATCTCTCCATAAGAGAGCTACTGAAAACCCTAATCTTTGACATTGGTAGCGTGTATGACTCTAAAAGTATTGCCACATTTGTATATTTAATTAGTGTTCCGTACGGAACACTTATAAGATCACTTCGGTGTCTGTCCGTCTGTCTGTCCGTGTGTCCGTCTGTCCGTCTGTCCGTCTGTCACACCCGATTTTCTCCGAAACTATTTGTCATAGAAAGTTGAAATTTGGTAGTAATATAGGAATTGATGGCCTCATCAGAGCCATGTAGTTTTGAAAGTTAAATTTTGACTTAAGGGGTTAGTTTTGGGGGGGTGAAATCGGAAGTGAAAAAAAAATTTTTTTACTAGGTAAACGAGTGTGGTGTCAAATGAAAGCTTGTGAAAACACGAGTAAAAAATATATATATAATGTAATACTTGCGCGCACTTTTCTTTGTATTATTTGTAAAAAATCGCGAAAAATCGCTGTCCACCCGCCTTATCTCGGAAAGTACTTATCAAAAAATTTTGAAAAAATTCTGGAATATTCTCCACGGGGTGTAGATTGAACGAAAATTATCACGAGTGCATTACCTGTAATAACACAGCCCCACAAAAAAAAAGTGGGGTATACTTTTGATGCGATATATCAGATCCGTAGTATTTTTGCCCGCTGATCACGAATCTGACGTCAGAATATCGCCATCACATCTCAATTTTTTTCTAACCTCAGAAAATAGGTAAAAATTAGTAAAAATTAAGAAAAATATACTCCTAAAAAATTGATTCAAGCTTTTTCATGAATCCAAAGATGTATTAATATGTATTCGGACACGCTAAGCTAATATTCATCGGTTGGATTGAGCCATACAGTTCTGTTTTCTTTCTAACCTCAATAAATCAGACAGATATAGTGCTTCTCGAATGCAAAAAACGAATTCAAATTAAAATTCAACCCCTCCTTACCAAATTTGGTACACGGGGATTTTTTGGGTCGCTGATCACGAATCTGAGGTTGGATTTGCAAAATTCAAGATGGCAGATGTTTTCGCGCCATTTTGAACGCCGAGAAAATTCATCGGTCGATTTTTATTCTTCTACCTGCATCCAGTGCACCTCCACGTGGTGACGGTGGGCAACGGTGTTACTCTACTAGCCGGCAGAGTCCCTGGATAACGGCTTAGATGCCGTCATGGCAGGTAGAAGAAAGAGAATTACTATGCAGGGACTCGGAAACCCAGTATCGGCGGTTGGTCAGGGTGGGAAAGCGGGCCCGCAGCCGTCGTCATCCAGCGACCGTAGCTCTTCATGTGTGGGTGACTTGGCTCATGTAGAGTATAATGCTACAAGAAAACGGTCTCACGGTACAAGGACTTTTCATAAGTGCGATAAAAACAGTGATTCATTTTGTTATATTTGCTGTCAACACGTATTGAGTAAAATGGGGTCACCGATAACGGATAAGATTAAAACCTTATACAAGGATTGTTTTAACATTGAAATACAGCACCAGGATACAGATTGGGTTCCCCACATCATTTGTAGTTCTTGCAAAATAATGTTGTACATCAATAAGAAGGCGATTAAATATTCCAGACCAGCAATATGGAATATTGCTGGTCTGGAATACAGTGAAAATGATTGCTACTTTTGTATGAATGTTGTATCTAGGCATAACCGAAAAATAAAAGCACTATTACTTATAACGATGTTTCGACAGTAACAAGACCAACTAAACTAATTCCGCCTCCTGAACCACTTGATGCTGATGTTATGGAAACAAATGATTTCACCTTATCAGTTCATGCCGAAAACATTGAGACTGTCGATAAAGATTCAAACACTGTTACTAATGAATGTTCTAGTGACAACCTATCATATACTAGTGACACAGATAAAGAATTTCTACCATACAACCGTAAACCAGAACCAATACTCGTATCACAGTCAGAACTTAGTGATCTAATCAGAGATTTAGGCTTATCCAAAGATGGTTCAGAGCATCTTGCTTCCTTTTTAAAGAAAATACATTGGCTTAAGCCAGAAGCTACGATTTCTTATTATAGAAACAGAGATGAAGAATTTCGAAAATATTTCACAATGGACGAGGAATTGTCACTTTTATATTGTACCGATGTAAAAGGTCTAATGGATGAATTTCAAAATAACTCATACGATCCTGAAGAATGGAGACTGTTCATTGATTCTTCTAAACGGAGCATTAAGGCAGTTTTGCTGCATAATACCAACGTTTACGCTCCCATTCCGATTGCTCATTCCACAGTTATGGAAGAGCAATATGAAAAAATGAAGCAGCTTTTGATAAAAATAAAATATGCTGATCATAATTGGAAAATTTGTGGAGATCTGAAAATTGTAACAATATTGCTTGGCCAACAGTCAGGGTTTACACTTTATCCCTGTTATAAATATCTGTGGAATAGCAGAGACAGGGAACGTCATTATAAGAAAAAAATTGGCCAACAAGAGAATCGTTCACTCCTGGTGAAAAGAATGTATTGTTTCCACCATTGGTAGATCCAGGAAAAGTTCTTATTCCCCCGCTTCACATTAAGCTTGGACTTATGAAGCAATTCACGAGAGCATTAGATACAAACGGCCCATGTTTCAAATATTTGCATAAAAAATTTCCGAAATTTTCTGAAGCTAAAATTAAGGCAGGCGTATTTGACGGGCCACAAATAAGAAAATTGTTTCAAGATTCATTATTTATTACTAAAATGAATAAAGTTGAAAAAGCTGCTTGGCTTAGTTTTAAAGAAGTCGCAACAAACTTTTTGGGAAATAATAAAAATCCTAAGTACAAAGAAATAGTCGAAAAAATGGTAAAAAATTTTCAAACATTAGGTTGCTTAATGAATCTAAAATTACATTTCCTGGACTCCCACATCGATGATTTCCCAGATAATCTTGGTGACTACAGTGAGGAGCAAGGGGAACGTTTTCACCAAGATCTGAAAATCTTAGAAAATCGGTATCAAGGACGATGGGATGACCATATGCTAGCGGACTATTGCTGGTCGCTAAAAAAGAGAAACAAGTCCTCAAAAGCGTTTGGGCAGAAAGCCTTTGAATAGGTCATTCGCGGAACAAAGAAGATACAGCCAAAAAAAGGAAAGTTAGGCGCGGGTCTAACTTTCGCAATTTTAGGGCTTAAGGGTCTACTATTTGAGAGTATATAGTTTAAAAGTCCTGGTTTTGAGTTTATTAGGTCTCATTTTTAAAGTTACAGGGTTATTGAGGTCTATTTTTTGAGGTTACAGGGGGTGTGGGAGTCTAAGGTTTCAGGGTTTAGGGTTTAAGAGTATCAGGTTTGAGGATTCCCCAACCGTATACCAAATTTGGTAGGAATCGGTTCGTTTTCAAAAATTTTGTCCGCCATCTTGGATCCGCCATTTTGAATTTTGCAAATCCGACCAGATTCATGATCAGCAACCCAAAAAACCCCCGTGTACCAAATTTGGTAAGAATCGGTTGAATTTTAATTTGAATTCGTTTTTGCATTCGAGAAGCACTATATCTGTCTGATTTATTGAGGTTAGAAAGAAAACAGAACTGTATGGCTTAATCCAACCGATGAATATTAGCTTAGCGTGTCCGAATAGATATTAATACATCTTTGGATTCATGAAAAAGCTTGAATCAATTTTTTAGGAGTATATTTTTCTTAATTTTTACTAATTTTTACCTATTTTTTGAGGTTAGAAAAAAATTGAGATGTGATGGCGATATTCTGACGTCAGATTCGTGATCAGCGGGCAAAAATACTACGGATCTGATATATCGCATCAAAAGTATACCCCACTTTTTTTTTGTGGGGCTGTGTAATTTATCTGGTATAAAAAAAAAAACAGAAATTTCAAGGTTTTTCAGTAAAGATTGGAAATAAACTTTGTTGAAAACTTATTTGGGGTGTGTTTTGTGAAGTCGCTGATCATTTTATATCACCGGAACATAAATTTTGACTTAAGGGATTCGTTTTGAGGGGTGAAATCGGAAGTGAAAAAAAATTTTTTTACTAGCTCATCGAGTGTGGTGTCAAATGAAAGCTTGTGAAAACACGAGTAAAATATATATATGTATATATATATATATATATATATATATATATATATATATATATATATATATAATGTAATACTTGTGCACACTTTTCTTCGTATTACTTTTGAAAAACCGTGAAAAATCGCTGTCCCCTACCTTATCTCGAAAAGTACTGATCAAAAAATTTTGAAAAAATCCTGGAATATTCTCCGCGGGGTATAGATTGAACGAAAATTATCATTACCTTTAATAAATTATCTAGTATAGAAAAAAAAACAAAATTTCAATGTCACCAGTTTTCAGTAAAGATTGGAAACAAACTTTGTTGAAAACTCATTTGGGGTGTGTTTTGTGAAGTCACTGATTATTTTATACCACCCTAACAAAATTTTAAAAACAATCAACGTACGGAACACTAATTGTGCAAGTTCAACTTGCACTTGACCGGTTATTTTTCTATTAAAACTAAACAACTCATTATTACAAATAGAAACATTCTACGCTGAGGATCATTGTTGTATTTCAAATGTGTTAATGCATTTTATTCTACAGTTTTTTCTCATCACATCCCCACTTTATTCAAGGTACTGGACGTTTGCTGGCTGTCTGGATCACTTTTGTGGATATAGCTGAAATGAGTTATAAATACGAAATTCCCGTTAAGGCGTTTTTATCAATGTTTTGCTAAATAATACAATTAACTGTTTTAAACAATGTTTAAACTATTTAGTCCAAAAATAATAAAAATAAATAAAGGTTTAACAAGTTAGGAACACAAGAAAGAATGTTTACCATTCTAAGGAATTAAAACTAATCGCCAAATTATATATCGTAATTTGAATGAAACAAATTAATCGGAAAAAAAATTAAAAGGAAGAAAATTACAGTTTAAAATCCCTTTAAACTTTAATAGTGAAAATCTCTTTAGCATGGGATAATCCCTTGATTTCAAATCAAATTGAAGTAAAATTCTCTAGTCCCAAAATTTTAAATAAGGAAAGAAAATTATTTAAATTACCAAAAACCTTTCAAAATACTAAACGAAAATCGACTGAACTAAAACAGATCTAAAACGAGATTCAATTATTAAGATTTTCAAATGATTGAAGTCTTTTTCGCTATCACCCATTTTTCCCTTTTTAGTGGTTAACCAGACACAGAACTACCCTTCAGCTAATGGCGATATGAGTTTCATTTTTAAAGCCACTCCCCTTGTTTGGTTGTTTCCTCGTACTTCCTAAAGTTCCTCCTTAAAAAAAACTGTCTCCATAATTATTAAATTAGAAATATTTTTATTTTACAGAAATATTAGCTATTTATCCTAAAACTAATTCAAAATTTATATAATATTAGATGAAAAGATTTGATTAAAACTAAGAAAATCTGAAAAGTGCTTGAACAAAAAAACATTATCTTCTTTCTTTCTATTTCTTTTTTAATCCTCTAGTTAGATAAAAGGAAAAAAAAACTTTCGAGCTGCTCCATGCAACTATCATAAAAGTAAAGAATATATTGCAGCGATATATGGACAATCTTCTTCTTTTCCTCTAATTTCTCTTTAATATACGAGAACATGGCTTAAGAACTTATTTTGATTATTTCTCACGGTTTGAGATAATCGTCAGCATGTGGTAGGTCATAAAAATGCCCATTTCAGGGTAGAGTTATATATACTTCTTATAACTTTATGAAACTGTAATTGGCGGCAAATATTAAACTCGGAAACTTTGAAGTATATAAGCCTTTTAATTTTTACGACTTTTATATATTTTTTTCAAGTTTCAAAATAATATTAACAAAGAGGATGCTATGTTTTTAACACTATGTGTTTCTCAGACTCTGTTATTGCCTTATATTTTTTAAAATAGTTTAGACTCCAATTATTATACAGAGTCATAAATTATTAAAAATATATTTCTTTAAATAAATTCAATAAAACCTTACACATTCTATTATTTTTTCAGTAATTTACCAAACGATAAAAACAGAATCCGTGCAAGACCCCAGTCTACCGTCTTGCCCCAACATTTTTGTATTCTCAAGTTTTTCTACCTTTTTCTTTTATCAAAACTTTGTTGTTTATTAATATTTTTTCTTAACACAAGTTTATATTTTTCATAAAATTATGCGAATTCTTAGGTGAACGACCCCTGCATTGGTGAAGAAAAGGTAATTGTGTTACTAAAAATACATAAGGGATTATCCCCTTTAGTCAAAAAGGGCCTGAAAATGCCCTTTGGGAATTTAAACGAAAAAAGGTTAAATATTCTTTTTGGACCAATTTGTTCTTGTCATGTTTGTTTTGTATAACAGAGAGAAATTTACAGTATAAAGTAAATCCTAAAAAATATTGCATCAAGAGATAAAAAATCTAAGAACTTGGTGTTTGCAATAAAAATACGTTTATTTGATGAATGTTGATTAATTGGCAATAATCTATTTCAGGAAAATAATTAAAGGTAACACCAGAGGAGTAAGAAAGATTCTCGATGTCAATACGATTCGAACTCACGGTCTCGGGAAATACGTTCCTGCACTTTGCCTAAACCAACATCATTTTCTTTGATTAAAACTTATTTATATGGTTTATGTATGTATTTCTCGTCGTACATACATCATCAAGTAAAAATAGTGGCTCTCCGCGACGATGCCTATGCTCCTGAGGTGGAGGAAGCGACAAAACAGATTAGCAGTACGAGGCTGGTTTGAAAAGTCCGTGCAAAGACCGAGAGATGGCACCACCGGCGCGTATCGAGGTCATGTTTAGTTAGTAGCATCTCTTGAATGAACGCACACCAAGTTTCAGCCATATTGGTCTATTTCTTTGTGTTTGGCATTCGTGTGAATCAAGGAAGTCGATTAATTTTTAAGAAATGGACGAAAAAGAATTTCGTGTGGTGATTAAACATTACTTTATGAAAGGCAAAACGCCTCAGGAGACTAAAGAGAAGCTTGATAAACATTATGATGACCTCATCGACTATCTGGAAAAGGGTAAAACTATTACAGGTGAATATTATTCATCGTTATTGGACCGTTTGAAAACCGAGCTGCAAGAAAAACGCCCGCGATTGGCCCACAAGAAAGTCCTTTTCCATCACGACAACGCATCAGCACATACCTCAGCAGTTGTGGTCACAAAATTAATGGAAATAGGATTCCAACTCGTTTCACATCCCCCCTATTCTCCAGACTTGGCTCCCTCGGACTACCATTTGTTCCCCAATTTGAAGAAATGGCTGGCGGGACAAAGATTTTATTCAAACGAGGAGGTGATTGCAGACACTAATGGATATTTTGCAGAGTTGGACAAATCCTATTATTCGGAAGGGACCAACAAACTAGAACATCGTTGGACGAAGTGTATAAGCCTAAAAGGAGACTATGTCGAAAAATAAAAAAGGTTTACCCCAAACACATAAGTAGTTTTTATTTTTGCACGGACTTTTCAAACCAGCCTCGTATAAGGTACGCTGGTGCTGTGACTTAGTTATTAAAGTACAGGGGCGTTTACCCTAAGATCGTGGGTGCAAATCCCACCGGCACTGATAAACTTTTTAAATCTCTTGTGGTTACTTTTCCTGCTCAAAATAATTTCACTTGGAGGCAATATTCAATTTAACATTTTCGTCGCGAGTTATGTATACATTTTTATATTTTATTTTTTTATTTATATTTTAGTTTATATAATTTATCGTTCAAACTGTAAAAAAAACAATTTATGTTATGTTATATAGACTAGTTACTCAGCAGGAAATAAAAAACCCTAGGAGGCGTAAAGACTTCAAAGGTGTTTATTTTATTAGCAAGTACATTCTCTGGTCCTACATACTTTTTATTACATCGTGTCCGCGCCGCCAATGTTGTTGTTGCTTCTGTCCTTGTTGCCTACTATTTTGATCGTCTAACACTTACGTTGATTTACAGAGTCTTAAAATATAATTCTTTGTATTATGGTCAATTATTTTAATGTGTTTTAACATTTACCAACATCTTATTCTCTGTTAAGTCACATTTCCACTTTAACGGCTTCGAAAATCAAAAAAATTGCCATTAATAGATTCCGTCAATTAACTAACTTGAATCAAAGCATCAAAAGTCTTTGCATTTTGGAATTGCAAACTGGAACATTTGGATTAAACAATTAGCGAGTATTTGTCTGAGGATAACAGAGGCCGCAGTACAACCGTTAAAATGATATGATCATATTTTGGAACTTCTTCACACTAATTTTACAAAATTTTGCTGATTATAATCAAATTCGCAGACAGCAGGAGGTCGTTCAACTTAACAAAGACCTGGAAGAAATTCTATCTTGGGGTGACAGTAACCAAGTGGAATTTACCGCTATAAAAACCCAGGCGGCAGTTTTTTCTAAAAAAGTTAACGTTGCTGAACCCGACATAGTTATGTCGGGGCACTTCATTCCCCTAGCATCGTCGGTCAACTTGTTGGGCGTTAGTTTGGGAGCAAATATGTCCAGGCATGAACATGTAGCAGGCATAGCAAGGAGAGCTTCTCAAACGTTGGGAATATTATTTCGAGCCAGGAAGCTTTACACCCCACAACAACTGTTAATTCTTTAGAAAGTTCAAATTCGACCAACTATGGAATACTGTTCTCATGTTTGGGGTTCCGCTCCCAAACATACACTGTATTTGTTGGATTCTGTTCAGAGAAGAGCTGTCCGTTTGATTGGAGACCCGGAACTGACCGGCGGCCTTGATTCGCTGGAACATCGAAGAACGGAGCAACTAAAAGAATTTATTTGGCAAAAAATGACAGCAGTTACCGGAGTAACTTTACGAGCAGCAATACATAATTCTACTGTTCGTTTGTAGAGTGTCGGGAACATAATAGCTCACACTTAGATGATATTATTTTTAAGAATTTTTCAAGAACTTTAGTTTGACATACAAAAAGATTTCTCTTATTGATTACATGATTTTTCTTGCTATATAAAAAAAATCACACTTCGAGATTTTTGCCTTTCTTCATGTTTTAGGGTTCCTAAATCACGAAAAAACGTAGTTACTCATTTAAATCTGCGTGTCGGTCGGTCTATTAGCACGATATCTTTCGAACGAAATGAAACATCAGTTTCAAATTTGGTACATAGGAATTAACTAAGGAGGGGATTAATTCCGTAGTTTTTGAACGATATTGCTTCAGACCAAAGTAGTAAAAAGGATGGAGGTCAGTAAATTTTGTATGATTTACATAGTAATATGGTAACTTTTCCTGTTTTTTTTTTCTTGAAATAATAAATAAAATTTATGCCTAAATATTTATACTAAACCATATAAGAGACGAAAGGGGTAGAGAAGGAGATTAGACGAGTTGATTCATATATATCGTGTTATATATTCTTTTCAGGGTTTTTGAAGTAAAAAAATCCAATAATTAAGTCGGTTTTTTATGGTATTCAATTTTAATCTAGGAGGGGGCTTGTTTCTTGTATAATTTAAACAGCATTCTGAAATATTTACAGGTTTCTTGGACAAATTTTAAGCATAATATTGTAGCACAATATGCAAGGGGTTAAAGGAGTGGGATAGGAGGTGAAAGGTGTTGCGTGTTATATATGATATTATACGTCTTTATCTCGGTTTTTGAAGTCGATGAATCTAAAAATTAATTTATTTTTACGTTACTTTCAATTTTAATGTGGTAAGGGAGTAAAAGAGGTGGAGTGGTTAAATATGGTATAGTTTTAATCATATTAGGGCATTTTTCCCGGTTTTCGCTTGTGACAATAAAGAAACTTTATGCATAATTACTTATTTATCATAAATAATTAGGCAAACAGTTAGGGTGATATCGTATTTACTGTGTTGTAGGTCTTTTTCAAGGTTTTTTGAGTCCTGGGGTCGAAAAATTACATCATTTTTTGGTTATTCTTAATGTTAACAGAGGAAATTAGTGAAAGGTGTGGGGATCATTAAATATTGTATACTGTCAATATTATTGTGAGCGTTTTTCTTGGTTTTTGGTTGCATATTTTATACAATTTTAGATAATTAATTATATGTAGTAAAATATATATGAGATAAAAGGTATGCGGTAGGGAGTTAGATGGTGTATATATAATAGTATACTTTTATTTTGGTTTGTATTTTCATTAGTTCCAATTCGAACAGAAATAGACTGTAAAAAAGATTAAGATCTGATTACAGAGTAACCTAAAAATTTTTTAAGTTAAACATAGAACAAATTTTAGGTTAGTTAGTTAGGTAGTTAACTTGGCCAAAACTTACTTACCTCTGACACAGTATGCTTCATGTTTTTACATCCTTTGCTAAAGTACTGCATTCGTGAAAAAATTACCCTCCATGGTTTATGGTTTTTCCTTTACATCTTGTCGCCTTACCTTTTCTTTCTTTTTTTTCTTATAATTTCTGAGAATAGATTGAGTGGATATTAATATTAAAAGACTAAAGAAATTAAACATACACTAGCTCAGTTTTTCTTGATAGAGTAATATGGGTAAGAGATAATTTTTGTATGTCTTTTGAAAATAGTCTCTATATTTGTTTAAAATTTTTGGTTGTACGGATTTTGGGCACCATTCATTTTGAAATAAAAAGGATCTAACTTCAGCTAAAAAATACTGAAGGGTAATGTAGCTGTTAAGAATAATTTTGATATGGTACAACCGTTGTGTTCTAAAGAGTAAAATAGGTGATTCAGTGAAACACTAGCCTTAAATAAGGAAAAAAGGTTTATTAATGACAAAATTAAAAGTTCTAACTTTGCTACGCTACTATTACTCTTATTACCCTTAGTGTAATAGGTGGTATTATTAGTCTTTAAATCAGGATTTTTAATTAAAACTTTGTTACACACGATGTTGAAGGTTCGTGAGGTTCACTTCACGAGTTATCAGTTCGATATGATGTAAAACGCACTTGTCGACGGGAAATTAGGTCTACGAATTGATATACTGATGACTTACGGTTTTTCTATGAGTTTTTGGCCTGTCCTGGTGAGATATTCATAACACTGATGTCTCCACCTTGGCTACCCCAGTTCTCTTTGGGCTACTAAACTTTTCTTGGCCCCTAAAGGTCTGGGAATAAGCAGGATACTTTAAGGAAAAAGGCCTTGAACTTGTACACTAAAACCGTTTTTGCACTACTACATCACTAATATGTCAGTACGGCAACTTGATAAAAAAAGCCTACTGGGCGGCTTTCTCAAGGAAAAGCCGTTACTTTCACAAAATATTTGCCCTACTTCATCTCGGCTGGGAAAAAAAGGCCTGGCTACGGCTACATGATGAAAAACCTCTTGTGGCTACATGATGGAAAAAGCCTCTAGCGGCTACATGATGGAAAGAGCCTACTACGGCTACTTGATGGAAAAAGCCAAGATCCATGTCATCCGGATCCTTAAATATTTTTCTCCCTTCCGTAAAAATCACGTCTTCAATATGGCTACTTCCCGGATACAAATACCTAGCCAATCGACGCATTAGAAACGAATTAAATAAAACCAGTAGATAACGCGCAATGCACATTGTAATATTAACGGCTCAGAAATTCGAGTGAACTACACTGCTTAAAAGTTAGTAAATATAAAAATGGAGAAAAATATATAAATCATAGGGAGAAAAACAGTGACGTAACGTGATCTTAAAATCTGGGGAAAAAAATGAATGTTACAATCGTAGGATTCTTAGATCACGAAAAACATATTTTCCCATTTCTGTCGGTGTGTCTGTCTGATTAGCGGCCTGTCGATCTGTTGGCAGCATACTTCTTAAACAAAATGATATAATACTTGAAATAGAAATGATACCTGCATGATGAGTTTTTCAGCGATATCATTTTAAGGGAAGGAGTGGGTATCGACATGTTGTATGGTTTTAACTGTATTATGTATTCACTTTCTCGTCACTCAAATTCGGTTTCTTTTTGCAAGGAAAATACTGGGTAAATATTTCTAAAGTAAACATTTTTTATAGTATACCTTCCATCATATATAATCTATTGTTAGCTAAAAAGCTTTAAATCTTTTTCCTCTTTACTTTCCATTAATCTATTGCAATTTTAACACTTGTAGGTTCAAGAGGAAAATGAAAATTCCAAAAGTACTATGTTAAAATTTTCAGTAACTCTAAATTGTCATATTTAAGTGCAATTTTACATAAAATATTCCTTCCGTCTTCGTATTAAAAAAAAAATCTGTTTAAATATAAATACACGTATAGGATTTTCAGCCCTCAAAAAATACTAAATTTAATGTATGTCATATAAGGAGGAAAAATGTCAAGATAAATCTTTTTCATTTTAGATTATGTTATAACCTGTCGTATATTGTCATTTTATTATCATAAAAGCATCTTATACGTTTAGGGTGAATGACTATAGTAAGGCCGCCCTTACTTTAGCTTTAAGTATTTATCAAGAATTGTCTACCCATCTCTGTCTGTCATTTTACAGGATTTATAATTTTTTTAGAGAAGACTTTTGTAGCTCCGTTTGTTTTATGAAACAACATATCATCGTTGTCTGCTGTGATATTATCAGTTCTCTCCTACAAATAAAGATGGAAAATTTGAACCGAATCTGGATTTTTTTTTTATAGTTTCTTCTTTATTAATTATGCATATATGCACGTTTTGCTTCGAAGCCAAGCATGCAGCGTCATAAAATGCAAACAAACAAACTGTTTTACAAATTGTACCAACTGAAAAACATATTTTTTCCAAGGAATGAATAGCCATCAGCCAATTGTGTAGAAATGTGTCAGTAGCAACAATATGTGGTTCTATTAATGGTTCAAACAAATGAAAATCGCATGGTTCTAAGTCAGGACTTCAGAGAGGGCGTTCTAATATACTCGTAGTTCAAAACAAATACTCAATTTTTATTTGAGTTGGGCATCTGTATGGGCCTGGGCGTTGTAGTGGGGCAGGATAACGTCTGGGATTGGAAGTTCGCATCTTTTTCGACTCTCCTTGTACAGTGCTTTTCTTTTCAATTGTGATAATGGATTTGTAAATGTTTTCCAAAAGTGTCATGTTTTCTTCTATTAACATATCGTCAATAACTAACACTGTACCTGTACTTCTCATGAAGTAAACGTCATTTTTTACGATGACAGATTACGACATTCAGGTTGTGAGATAATAGAAGAAAGAAGTCCAATGACGGATAAAAAATTAAATATATGCAAGTTGAATAGTTGTACAAGAGTTAGATCAACTTCAGTTAACCTTTTAGTGTTCCGATAAGGTCACTTCGGTGTCTGTCTGTCACACCCGATTTTCTCCGAAACTATTTGTCGTAGAAAGTTGAAATTTGGTAATAATATAGGAATGGATGGCTTTATCAGAACCGTGTAGTTTTGAAAGTTAAATTTTGACCTAAGGGGTTAGTTTTGGGGGGTGAAATCGGAAGTGAAAAAAAAAATTTTTACTAGATCATCGCGTGTGGTGTCAAATGAAAGCTTGTGAAAACACGGGTAAAAAATATATATATAATGTAATACTTTCTTTGTATTATTTTTAAAAAATTGCGAAAAATCGCTGACCCCCATTATCTCGAAAAGTACTGATCAAAAAATTTTGAAAAATTTCTGGAATATTCTCCACGGGGTGTAGATTGAACGAAAATTATCACGAGTCACCTTTAATAATTTATCTGGTATATAGAAAAAACAAAAATTTCAAGGTCATCACTTTTCAGTAAAGATTGGAAACAAACTTTGTTGAAAACTCATTTGGGATGTCACTGATCATTTTATATCTCCGTAACAATTTTTTTTATTTTAAAAAGAAATTAACGTACGGAACACTAATTGCGCAAGTTCAACTTGGACTTGACCGGTTACTATTTTCTTTCACTTTTTAAGAACATCTTCCTAATTGTCTCTCTCATTATTACAAATTAAAGCAATAGTCTTATCAGTATCCATAACATAAATAAATAATAAGTATTGGATTAGAGGATCTTTATCTCGTTTCTTAATTAATAGATAAAATCATGAATCTTAAGAATTTTACGTGTGATATATGAAAGATCACTGGCTTACTAGTATTCTTATATTTATGAATTAACACTATGTTGACATACGTACTTCTAGTTTACAACATCAGACCATAAATTTTTTATGTGATCATAAAAAGGGTTTGTAACAACGGCCGTAATTTTCGCAGGTGTGCGTTGTAGTAAAATGTGTATATTATTAAGGTTTAGTCCCATAACAAACCAAAGTATACTGTAAGGAATTTTTCACGAGTTCCGAGTAATCTGTCGGGAACTAAATTTCTATACGATGTCCTACTTAATAAGAAAAGGAAAAACGAGCTATAGAAATTCATTTTTTAGCAGATCAATGTTGGCTCGAGAAAAACTGTTTGATTTCAGAATTAAAATAAAATTCAAAATAAATCATTTATTAAGTTGTAATAACTAATAGTCGCTATATAGAGAATCGTAAAACAAAGGAAAAGGCCGAAATACAAAATGATTTATGTCAGTGCCAGAAGCCAGGTAAATACTAATTGGTTTGGCACAAAGATCTAATTTGTGAAAAGAGAAAACTTTTTAACGAATAAAGAATCAGTGGAAACGTAAGTTTTTAAACAGTATAAATCTCTTATAATCATCATCATCATCATTATTAGCTTTTTCCAACCATAGTTGGATGTAAGCCTCCCCAGTTTGTCTCCAATGAGCTTTGATGTTTGCTTTTTGCATCCAATCGTGTCCTGCTAATCTTTTTATGCCGTCCGTCCATCTTGTCTGTGGTCTACCTCTGCATCCTTTGTGTTCTCTAGGCCTCCATTCAACTATACGGCGTGTCCATCTGTTGTGATTTATCCTTGCGACATGCCTCGCCCAATTCCACCTTAATATTTCGTTGTATCTGTCATCTGTCACTTTTGATCTTCTTCGTATCTCGCTGTTAGGAATATTATCTTGGAGTCCAATATTTAGCATTCTTCTCTGCATTGCTCTTTGGATTACTTGGAGTTTATTTATTATACTTCTATTTAAAGCCAAGTTTCAGTGCCATATGATATTACCGACAGTACATATTGATCGAATATCCTTGCTTTATTGTATTTGGGATGTCTAATTTAAATGTAGATTGTAAACTTCCGAATGCAGACCAAGCTAACGACAGTTTTCTATCCAAGTCAGCCTCAAAAATTATTTTTTCCTAAATCTATGAATGTTTGTACTTTTCTTATTCTTTCACCTTTTATTAACAGTTCCTGGCTGTTACTTTCACTTTCGTTGTTCAAATATTTGGTCTTGGTGAAGTTTATTTTTAGTCCTATTTGCAATTCTTCTTTTGTGTTGGCGATTAGAGTGACATCATCTGCTAACCTTAAGTGCTTTAGTCGTTCACCGTTCATTAGAATTCCTTTATTTTCCCACTTTATCGATTTGAACATGTCTTTTAGAGTCAACGTGAACTGCTTTGGGGATATCGAGACGCCTTGTCTAATTTTTTTTAGTATTAATGTTTTTTCTTAGAACATTATTTGTGATGTTGCATCTATAATATATATAAAATGCAACGTCTCTTTGTCTGTCTGTCTGTCTGTCTGTCCGTTAGTGCGCTTATCACTAGAGAACCACTTATCCGATTTACGTACTTTTTTTTTTAAAATATACATATGTTCTCTGGCCAGGTTATAGGCTATATTTTATTATGATAGGTAGCATAAGGAATGAGCAGTGACGTAAAATAGTGAATGAAGTCGGAAAAAAGTTTGCCGCTAGCGCGTTCGTTTGCAATACACAGCCTAAACCATTAAATATGGAACAATATTATGTAGCAGAGAATATCTATAATCTATAATCTATAATCTATAATATATATATAAAATGCAATGTCTCTCTGTTTGTCTGTCCATTAGGGCGTTTATCACGCGAGAACCATTTATCCGATTTACCTGTCTTTTTTTAAATTCATACATATATTATTTGGCCAGGTTATATAATAATAATATTAATAATCTATATCTATAATATATAAAACGCAACGTATCTCTATCTGTCTGTCTGTCGGTTAGTGCGCTTATCCCTCGAGAACCACTTATCCGATTTACGTGATTTTTTAAATTCATACATATGTTCTCTGACCAGGTTATAGATATATATTTTATTACATCTATAATATATATAAAATGCAACGTATCTCTGTCTGTCTGTCTGTTCGTTAGTGCGCTTATCACTGGAGAACCACTTATCCGATTTTCGTACGTTTTTTTAAAAACTTGCATATGTTCTCCGGCCAGATTATAGGCTATATTTTATTACGATAGGTAGCATAAGGAATAAGCAGTGACGATAATAGTTAATGAAATCGGAAAAAGTTTGCCGCTAGCGCGTTCTCTTGCAGTACACTGCCTAAACCACTAAATATGGAGCAATATCATGTAGCAAAGGATATCTATAATATATATAAAATGCAACGTCTCTCTGTCTGTCCGTTTGTCCGCTTATCACTGGAGAACCACTTATCCGATTTACGTGCTTTTTTTTTAAACATGCTAAACCATTAAATATGGAACAACATCATGGAGCAAAGAATATCTATAATATATATAAAATGCAACGTCTCTCTGTCTGTCTGTCTGTCCGTTAGTGCGCTTATCACTGGAGAACCACTTATCCGATTTACGTGCTTTTTTTTAAACATACGTATGTTCTCTGGCCAGGTTATAGGATATATTAGGATTAGGTAACAAGGAATAAGCAGTGACGATAATAGTGAATCAAGTCGGAGAAAAGTTTGCCGCTAGCGCGTTCTCTTGCAATACACTGCCTAAAGCATTAAATATGGAACAATATCATGTAGCAAAGAATATAATATATATAAAATGTAAGGTCTCTCTGTCTGTCTGTCCGTTAGTGCGCGATAATGGAAATTAGGTAGAGATAATGGGAGATAAGGAGATATAATGGGAGATAAGTCGAGATAAGCCTTGATAATGGGATATAAGGTGAGACAATGGGAAATAAGTATAATGGGAGATAAGGAGAAATAATGGGAGATAAGCAGAGATATGTCTAGATAATGGGAGTTATGGTGAGATAATGGGAGATAAGGAGAAATAGTGGGAGATAAGGAGAAATATTGCGAGATAAGTCGAGATAAGCCTAGATAATGGGAAATAACGTGAGATAAGGAGAAATAATGGGAGATGAGCAGAGATAAGCCTAGATAATGGAAATTATGTAGAGATAATGGGAGATAAGGAGAAATAATGGGAGATAGGTCGAGATAAGCCTTGATAATGGGATATAAGGGGAGACAATGGGAAATAAGTATAATGGGAGATAAGGAGAAATAATGGGAGATAAGCAGAGATAAGTCTAGATAATTGGAGTTATCGTGAGATAATGGGAGATAAGGAGAAATAGTTGGAGATAAGGAGAAATATTGCGAGATAAGTCGAGATAAGCCTAGATAATGAGAAATAACGTGAGATAAGGAGAAATAATGGAGATAAGGAGAAATAATGGGAGATGAGCAGAGATAAGCCTAGATAATGGAAATTATGTAGAGATAATGGGAGATAAGGAGAAATATTGGGAGATAAGGGGAAATAATGGGAGATATTTTATTACGTTAGGTAACATAAGGAATAAGCAGTGACGATAGTAGTGAACCAAGTCCACGCGAGCGGAGCCGCGGGCCCGGCTAGTTTATATATAAGTATTCAAGAAGAGTTGTGGATCTTTCATCGACTCTGCTGTTACTTAAGGCGTTAAGGCCTGCCTATATCTCTATGGAGTTAAATGCTTTTTCGTAGTCAACCGTTGCTATCCACATGGTGACCTTATATTCATTTGCTTTTTCCATTAGTAATCTAATTGTTTGAAGATGGTCCAAAGTGCTATATCCCCGTCTAAATCCCGCTCGTTTACGTGGTTGATAACTGTCCAATTTGTTCGTTAATCTATACCTTATGATTCCAGTGAGGATTTTGTATAGTACCGATAACTGGCTGATGGGTCTGTAATTCTCCAATTTAAATTTGTTCCCCTCTTTAAAAATAAGCACAGTCAAGGCGCTTACCCAAGGTGTTGGTATTTTACTTTCTATTAGGCATCTGTTAAATAGAGCTTGAAGAGATTGTATTATCGATGCTCCTCCATACTTTATCATTTTTATAATTATTTCATCGTCCCGTGGTTCTTTGTTGTTGTGCATTGTTGTAGGGCGTTCATTATTTCATCCGTTGTTACATCGGGAATTTCTTCAGATCCCACATTTCTTACTATCACTCTGTTTCCTTCTTCTTTTCCGGGCGGTGGCGATATTTTCGTGTCATATAGTGTTTGATAATATTTCTTTGTAGTTTCCTTTATCTCTTTGGTTTGTGCGATCTCTTGGTTATCGTTATTTATGAGTTTCATTATTTGATGTCTCCCTTCACTTATTTGTTTGTTTAGATGTTTCAAATTTTTTCTTCTTTCAAAATTTCTTCTATTTTCGAGTTTCTGTACTATCTGACGTTTTCTCTGATCTTTTTCTTTATTTTTTTTTGTCCATTTCTGCCAATTCTAATCTACCATGTGTAGGATCATCATCAGTCTTCTCTGTTTCATAAGATTTTGTGCCTCTATAGTTAGTTTCTGTGTTTTCTCCTTTTTCGATGTTGCTATTTGTTTTGTAGTCATGAGTAGGCTGTTGGTTATTTGTGCGTTTAGTTCATCAAGTTCTGTTTGGTAGTTTATGTGTTTTATATGATTTTCCAATGATTGTCGATATTCGTCTGTGTTTTGCTTTCTTATTTCTGTTGGTGTCTTTATCTTTGAATGCATTAAAAATTTACCTTTCTTCCTTCTTCAGATTTATTCTTATTTTTACTCTGAGCATTCGCTGGTCACTGACAATGCTTATCGTGTTCAGGACTGTCATGTGGATTACAATATTCTTGTCATTTGATAAAACACACTCAATTATGTTTTTTGTTATACCCTCTTTTATAGTATGATGATAAAATATTTTGAAGTAGTGCTATGTTCAATAGTTAAGTGAACTGATTAAGTAAAAAACAAACAAATACTATGTATGGATTGTATATTATTTATATGAGTATGGATTAAAGATTAATCTTAATAAAGATCAATCTTAATAAATCTAAATGGTTGTTGAAAACAAAATTCACTCAAAATAATATAAGTTTAACTATTGCAAACACCGTGATAGAAAGAGTCCAAACGTACAAATACCTTGTCGTTTGGATAGAACAAATGGGAGATTAAACTTTGAAAATACGAACAAGAATGGAAACTGTTAAAATATCGGTTATGTTGTTAAAGAAATTATAATGTTCGATACACTGCCATTTACAGATCTACCGGAAATGGCACTATTATATAATCACGTAGGTACATAAGGTTCAAATACTAAGGCAGAACATCAGCCGCCTCAAGGCTTCTCTGTGAATGACAATGCTGTAAAGCATTCTGTATCCACAGAACTTGAACATTAATGTAGAACCTGTAATAATTTATCATTAATAATAAAGACCATATATTTTTACTGTGATCAGAAGAGTTGGTAAAAACGGACTGTAATTTTTGCAGGTATGCGTCATAGTAAAATGTGTATATTATTAAGGTTAAGTCTCAGAACAAACCAAAATATACTTTAAGGAATTTTTCACGAGTTCCAAGTAATCTCTCGAGAACTGAATTTCTATACGATGTCATACTTAATAAGAGAAGGAAAAATGAGCTATGGAAATTCATTTTTGAGCAGATCAATGTTGACTCGCGAAAAACTGTTGGATTTTAGAATTAAAATAAAACTGGAAATAAATTATTACTTAAGTTGCAGTAATTTACTTTAAAATAACTAATAATCTCTATATAGAGAATCGTCTAACAAAGGAAAAGGTCAAGATACACAATAATTTATGTCAGCTCCAAAAACCAGGTAAATACTAATTGGTTTGGCATAAAGATCTAATTTGTGAAACGAGAAAACTTAAAAGGAAAAACTTTTTATTCAATAAAGAATCAGTGGCAAAGTAAGTTTTTAAAGAGCATAAATCTCTTATAATATGACGATATAAAATATTTAGGAGTAATACTATGTTCAAAAACCGGTCAAGTGCAAGTTGAACTTGTGCAATTAGTGTTCCGTACGTTTACTTGCTTCTAAAATAAAAAAAAATTGTAACGGAGGTATAAAATGATCGGTGACTTCAGAGAACACACCCCAAATGAGTTTTGAACAAAGTTTGCTTCCGATTTTTGAAAACTGATGACCTTGAAATTTTTGTTTTTTTATATACAAGATAAATTATTAAAGGTAATGCACTCGTGATAATTTTCGTTCAATCTACCCTCCGTGGAGAATATTCCAGAATTTTTTAAAAATTTTTTGATCAATAATTTTCGAGATAAAGGGGGGGACAGCGATTTTTCGCGATTTTTTAGAAATAATACAAAGAAAAGTGTATATATTTATATATTTTATATATATATATATATATATATATATATATATATATATATACATACGTATATATGTATATATATATATATATATATATATATACATATATATATATATATATATATATATATATATATATATATATATATATATATATATATATATATATATATATATATATATATATACACTTTTCAAATATATTCAGTTGAACAAAGTATTAGTTTCTTTTTCTTCTTAAAGTCCTTCTCCTATCGGAGGTTGAAAATCAGCATCGTTATTCTGACTTTGCTCACAGCCGTTGGGAACAATTTGATGCTGCTGCAACCAAAACAATTTAGCAGGTTTTTCAACCATGAAATTTTACTTGCGTCCACACTACGTTTCCCCCTTATCTTTCCCTGCATTATCACTCTTACCAGAGCAGTATTTCACAGTTTGTAATTTTATCGATCCAAGGTATGCGCTACATTCTGCGGTAACACCATATCTCAAAAGCTTGCAGTTTATTCAACTGGTTCTTTTTTGGTGTCCAAGCCTCCACTCTATACAATAACACAGGGAAAACGTAACATCGAAGCATTCGCAACCCAAGTCCAATGTTAATATCTCGAACATAACAATTTCTTTAGGGACACAACCGATATTCTAGCGATTCCTGTTTTTGCTCGTATTTTCAAAGTTTGATTTCCCTGTTGTTCCATCCAGACTCCAAGGTATTTGTGGGTTTGGACTCTTTCTATCACGGTATTTGCAATAGTTAAACGTGTATTATTTTCTGTGCATTTGGTTATTAACATCCATTTAGTTTTATTAAAATTGATCTTTATTTACGTTAATATTTAATCCATACTCATATAAATAAAATACAATCCATAGATAGTATTAGTTTGTATTTTATCTAATCAACCTAATTAATTTTTAGTGTTTCGTACGGAACACTTATAAGATCACTTCGGTGTCTATCCGTCTTTCCATCGATAATACCCGATTTTCTCCGAAACTATTTGACGTAGAAAGTTGAAATTTGGTACTAATCTAGGAATTGCTGGCTTCATTAGAGCCGTGTAGTTTTGAAAGTTAAATTTTGACTTATGGGGTTAGTTTTGGGGGGTTAAATCGGAAGGGGAAATTTTTTTTTTTATTAGGTCATCGAGTGGGGTGTCCAATGAAAGCTTGTAAACACACGAGTTCAAACCCTTGCAAATACCGTGATAGAAAGAGTCCAAACCCACAAATACCTTGGAGTCTGGATGGAACAAACCGGAGATCAAACTTTGAAAATACGTACAAAAACTGGAATCTCTAGAACATCGGTTGTGTCTCTAAAGGAATTGTTATGTTCGAGATATTAACATTGGACTTGGGTTGCGAATGCTCCGATGTTACGTTTTACCTGTGTTATTGTATGAAGTGGAGGCTTGTACACTAAAAAAGAACCAGTTGAATAAACTGCAAGCTTCTGAGATATGGTGTTACCGCAGAATGTGGCGCATACCTTGGATCGATGAAATTACAGACTGTGAAATCCTTGCAAAGATGAGCAAAGACTACGAGATAGTCAACTTTATAAAAAGGCGAAAACTTGAGTACTTCGGTGAGAGGATCTAAATATGCTCTGCTACGAGTGATAATGCAGGGAAAGATAAGGGGAAACAGAGTGTTGACAGACGTAAAATTTCATGGTTGAAAAACCTGCTAGATTGTTTTGGTTGCGGCAGCATCAAATTGTTCCCAACGGCTGTGAGCAAAGTCAGAATAACGATGCCGATTTTCAACCCCCGATAGGAGAAGGACTTTAAGAAGAAGAAGAAACTAATAGTTTGTTCAACTGAATATATTTGAATACTTTCAATGCAATGATGGAATTGTTCCTCTATTTGTTTCAATGATTACCGTAATTTAAAAGATAACAATATCATATAGCTGGAACGAACTGTTTAAAGCTTGGACAGTACTGGAACAAAATAAGAATTTCTTTAATAAGGATAATAATCTCCCTTATTAACGAAGTTATAAGAAAGCTTATTTGAGAATTTCGGTATTCTTATTGTCATTATGGTAGGGCCTATTTTTTAGTGTTCCGTATGGAACACTTATAAGATCACTTCGGTGTCTGTCTGTCTGTCTGTCTGTCACACCGATTTTCTCCGAAACTATTTGACATAGAAAGGTGAAATTTGGTAATAATATAGGAATTGATGGCCTCATCAGAGCCATGTAGTTTTGAGAATTAAATTTTCACTTAAGGGGTTAGTTTTGGGGGGTGAAGTCGGAAGTGAAAAAAAAAAATTTTTACTAGGTTATCGAGTGTGGTGTCAAATGAAAGGTTGTGAAAACACGAGTAAAAAATATATATATAATATTATACTTGCGCGCACTTTTCTTTGTATTATTTTTAAAAATTCGCGAAAAATCGCTGTCCCGGGCCTTATCTCGAAAAGTACTTATCAAAAAATTTCGAAAAAACTCTGGAATATTCTCCACGGGGTGTAGATTGAACGAAAATTATCACGAGTGCATTACATTTAATAATTTATATGGTATATTAAAAAAACAAAAATTTCAAGGTCATCAGATTTCAGTAAAGATTGGAAACAAACTTTGTTGAAAACTCATTTGGGGTGTGTTTTGTGAAGTCACTGATCATTTTATACCACCGTAACATAAATTTTGACTTAAGGGGTTGGTTTTGAGGGGTGAAATCGGAAGTGAAAAAAAATTTTTTTTTACTAGGTCATCGAGTGTGGTGTCAAATGAAAGCTTGTGAAAACCCGAGTAAAATATATATATATATATATATATATATATATATAATGTAATACTTGCGCACACTTTTCTTCGTATTACTTTTAAAAAATCGCTGTCCTCTACCTTATCTCGAAGAGTACTGATCAAAAAATTTTAAAAAAATTCTGGAATATTCTCCACGGGGTATAGATTGAAAGAAAATTATCACGAGTGCATTACCTTTAATAATTTATTTGGTATATAAAAAAAAAAATTCAAGGTCACCAGTTTTCAGTAAAGATTGGAAACAAACTTTGTTGAAAACTCATTTGGGGTGTGTTTTTGTGAAGTCACTGATCATTTTATACCACCCTAACAAAAATTTTTATTTTAAAAACAATCAACGTACGGAACACTAATTGTGCAAGTTCAACTTGCACTTGACCGGTTTTTTATTTCTACTTATGTAGAAAAAGAGCTAAAGAAATACACTAAAATTAAAATCAAAATCTTTTATTAGAAATAACTTAACAATCAATCAATTAATGTTTGGGTTACGTTGGGAGTTTCGAATCCTGGATATAACACTTTATTTTTGTCCTCGACACGTGTATTTCTAACCATATTAGCATCATCAGAGGCGATAACTGAATGTCGATTTACTAATCGCTCCTGATCATGCTGACATGGTTAGCATAACCCGTGTTGAGTGCAAAAATACCGTATGTGGTGCAGTGGTGATAACTTTTGTGCAATATTAGGATAATATTATTTTTATCAGCATAAAAGATGAACTAAAATTATTCTGTAGTTGTGGTAGAGTAAAGCGGCAGTATCCAATCTGAGCCTTCACTTTTAACACTAATGCAATAAAATACTATGATGTAAAATTAGACATATGTTTATATAGGTTTCATAGTTTATGGTAGTGCAAAACATGTTAATTTTAATTTACAGTTTATCATTGCATTTTCGAATCAGCTCGGAAATATTGAAGGAAGTGATAGAAATCTGCTAGGTACAGCTTCAATTTAGAAACTTTTTGTGTTCCCCCATCACATACTAATATCCGATATGCTAATTATTTCCGTTCCAAAAACGACTGGTGGTGTGGTGAAGTAAAAAAAATCCTTACATTTATAAAAGATGTACACTTACTTGTGTTACCACATGCTATGAATTTTTAAATTCAAGATATTTTGCATATTTTTGGTGACAATTATAAATAAATTTTTTAATTGTATCAACTGAATAATTTTTGTCATTCTAACTGGTAGGTGTATAGACCTTTTTAAAAGTTCTTTAGTTATCGTAAATGCATAGAAGGATACAGTTTTATTTTTTTAGAAAGGATTATACCGTGTATTAAATTATGCTCCAAACCATTTGGGTATTTTTAATACTTTGTCGATTCATTTTAAAACAAAAAAAAGTTCTTAAGTTACTGTAATCGGTTAAATGCATACAAAGATGTAGTTTTTTCTTATTTTTTTTTTTTTTTAGAAAGGATTATACCTTGCATTAAATTATGCTCCAAGCTATTTAGGTATTTTTAATGCTTTGTCGATTCGTTTTAAAACAAAAAAAAAGTTCTTAAGTTACAGTAATCGGTTAAATGCATACAAAGATGTAGGTTTATTTTTTTTCTAGAAAGGATTATACCGTGTATTAAATTATGCTCCAAACTATTTGGGTATTTTAAATGCTTTGCCGATTCATTTTGAAACAAAAATAGCTCTTAAATTATTGTAATCGGTTAAATGCATACAAAGATGTAGTCGCATTTTTTTAGAAAGGATTATACCGTATATAAAATTATGCTCCAAACTATTTTGGTATTTTTAATGCTTTGTCGATTAATTTTAAAACAAAAACAGTTCTTAAGTTATTGTAGTCTGTTAAATGCATACAAAGATATAGTCTCATTTTTTTTAGAGAGGATCGTACGGTGTATTAAATTATGTTCCAAACCATTTAGGTATTTTTAATGCTTTGTGGTTTCATTTTGAAACAAAAATAGTTCTTAAATTATTGTAATCGGTTAAATGCATACAAAGATGTAGTCTCATTTTTTTTAGAAAGGATTACACCGTATATTAAATTATGCTCCAAACCATTTGGGTATTTTGAATGCTTTGTCGATTCATTTTAAAACAAAAAAAAGTTCTTAAGTTATTGTAGTGGGTTAAGTGCATACAAAGATGTAGTCTTATTTTGTTTTAGAGAGGATTATACCGTGTATTAAGTTATGCTCCAAACCATTTGGGTATTTTTTTAACGTTTTGTGGATTCATTTTGAAACAAGAATAGTTCTTAAATTATTGTAATCGGTAAATGCATAAAAACATGTAGTTTAATTTTATTTTAGAAAGCATTATACCGTGTATTAAATTATGCTCCAAATATTTGGGCATTTTTAATGCTTTGTCGATTCATTTTAAAACAAAAAAAAGTTCTTAAGTTACAGTAATCGGTTAAATGCATCCAAAGATGTAGGCTTATTTTTTTTCTAGAAAGGATTATACCGTGTAGTAAATTATGCTCCAAACTATTTGGGTATTTTAAATGCTTTGCCGATTCATTTTGAAACAAAAATAGTTCTTAAATTATTGTAATCGGTTAAATGCATACAAAGATGTAGTCTAATTTTTTTAGACAGGATTATACCGTATATAAAATTATGCTCCAAATCATTTTGGTATTTTTAAGGCTTTGTCGATTAATTTTAAAACAAAAACAGTTCTTAAGTTATTGTAGTCTGTTAAATGCATACAAAGATGTAGTCTCATTTTTTTTAGAGAAGATTATACGGTGTATTAAATTATGTTCCAAACCATTTAGGTATTTTTAATGCTTTGTGGTTTCATTTTGAAACAAAAATAGTTCTTAAATTATTGTAATCGGTTAAATGCATACAAAGATGTAGTCTCATTTTTTTTAGAAAGGATTATACCGTATATTAAATTATGCTCCAAACCATTTAGGTATTTTTAATGCTTTATTGATTCATTTTAAAACAAAAAAAAGTTCTTAAGTTATTGTAGTGGGTTAAGTGCATACAAAGATGTAGTCTTATTTTGTTTTAGAGAGGATTATACCGTGTATTAAGTTATGCTCCAAACCATTTGGGTATTTTTAACGTTTTGTGGATTCATTTTGAAACATGAATAGTTCTTAGATTATTGTAATCGGTAAATGCATAAAAACATGTAGTTTAATTTTATTTTAGAAAGAATTATACCGTGTATTAAATTATGCTCCAAACATTTGGGTATTTCTAATACTTTGTCGATTCATTTTAAAACAAAAAAAAAGTTTTTAAGTTATTATAATCGGTTAAATGCTTACAAAGATGTAGTTTTTATTTTTTTTTAGAAAGGATTATATCGTGTATTAAATTATGCTCCAAACCATTGGGGTATTTTTAATACTTTCGATTCATTTTAAAACAAAAAAAAGTTCTTAAGTTATTGTAATCTGTTAAATGCGTACAAAGATGTAGTATTATTTTTTCTTAGGAAGGATTATTCCGTGTATTAAAGTATAGTCCAAACCATTTAGGTATTTTTAATGCTTTATCCATTCATTTTAAAACAAATAAGAGTTCTTAAGTTATTGTAATCCGTTAAATGGATACAAGGATGAAGTTTTATTTTTTTTAGAAAGGATTATACCGTGTATTAAATTATGCTCCAAACTATTTGGGTATTTTTAATGCTTCGTCGATTCATTTTAAAACAAGAAATAAAGAAATCACAAAAATAACTCAAACATGAAACTCCACTTCATTAATATAAGGACACCCAAAAAGAATTGCTTATTTTAAGAGTTACAAAATCTTTTTTTATGTGCAATTCCTTTGCGTGTCCATTGTGCTTGTTTTTAATCACGATAAAAATAAAGGCATGTTAAAAATAGGCGTTGCAAAATCTCCCTATGGTGAATGTGTCACATTCCTAACACGAAGATCCAACATTGGTTTGTCTTCAAAATCGATATGTATTGTCACCTCGCCGAAGAGCTAATCGTTATCATAATATTTATCTTTAAAAAGGAAAAGTAACTTTGTAGTAACTCTGCAAGAGTAACTGTAATTTATTCCCGAATAAATCAAACTCAAAGAATCATAACATAACGCAAAAGTTCACGATATTAAATGATTTATATCAACCCCAGAAACCAGGTAAATATTAATTTATTTGGCGTAAACGTCTAAGCCACCTTGGAACAATATAACAGAAAACTTGGGGGGAGAATATTTTGCGAATTTGATTAATCGCTTCTTTGTAGCTCCGTAACTGTCATAACTTTTAATGAAGCAAAGAGTTGTAATTCTGACTATTTGCGCATAATAAATTAAGGAGTCAGCTTGCGATGGGAAAGATGTAATTTGAACATTGCTAAGAATCAGGTGATTTTTGTTCAGAATAATGACATGGAACAAAAAGATTTTGTTTTATGTTAACTAAGACCTAAAAACTTTGTTTAATAACCTTGGACCAAAGGAAGGATATCTGTTTTGGCGTAAATTAGACTGAAAATGCAGAAGTTGTAACTAAAGAAAAGTAATACAACATTTTAATAGGCCTAAAAACATGAAAACATTTCGGCGTGAAAATTGTTGCCTTAAAAATATACTATACCATATATAAAGTTATACAAAAATAGGAGTCTACAGATGAGACAAACAAAAAAAAAATTCTTTAGGCTTAATTGTGTTATTTAGCAGCTATATTTAAGGTAAATAGACATGTGTAAGTAAATATGTATATATATATATATATATATATATATATATATATATATATATATATATATAATATATATATATATATATATATATATATATATATATATATATATATATATATATATATATATATATATATATATATATATGTATATATATATATATATATATATATATATATATATATATATATATATATATATATATATATATATATATATATATATATATATATATGGTCCAAAAAGTCTCCATACACAACCTGCTTTCTATACTATTTTTCTGTTATGTTTAATTAATTAATTGGAACTAAATTAACGACGAATAATATTAAAAACAACTACGGAACATTTTATTTAGAAGTTACATCATTGTTATAAAAATGTAAACAAAATTAATATCAAAAAAGTTTCCATACACTCAAGAACTACACTGAAAAAAACACGTTATAATCAGCCGCATTTTACCAAGCTATCTATTGCTCGCTAAACTGAAAATAAATGAATAATTTTCGGCCATATTTTATAATCTGTCACTTGTTGCTAGTAATTTTGCAGTGGGTTTTCAAAGTAGTATTAAAAATGTGCGATAGAAATTGTGAAATTCCATTTTAAGTTCGAAAGATGATAATTGAAAGTCGTACAGAAATATAGGACAAATTGTCAAAAAGTCGCATGTTACTGTACAGTACATTGTAAACCAGTATAAATCAACGGGTTCCTATGAAATTCGACCACGCTCGACCCGTCCAAAGGAACTGACTCCACGCGAAGGGTTGTTTACACAGAGCAGGCTATAAGGGGTGTGCAGCCAGGAAAAAGCCATTAATTTTGGAAGCTAATCGCAAAAAGCGGTTAGGTTTTGCTAGGAAATACGTTACCAAACCTTCTGAATTTTGGGAATCTGTATTCTTTAGTGATGGAACTAAAATTAACCTTTTTGGGTCTGATAGCAGAACTAAAGTTTGGAGAAAGAAGAATACCGCATTCGACATTAAAAACATTTGTTCCACGGTGCGACAAGGGGGTGGCAGTGTTTTGCTTTGAGGATGTATGTCCGCTGGAGAGGTTGGAAATTTACATTTTATTAATGGTACCATGGTTCAGTATGTTTTCCAACAGGACAATGATCCGAAACATACCGCAAACTTGGTGCGGGAAGGGATGATCCATAATGTGCGACAGCAGCTTCATACACCTCCGCAATCACTCGATGTTAACCCCATCGAGCATTTATGGGAGGAACTTAAACGGCGCGGCGCGTTCGCAAACATATTGTTTCAAATAGAGAATAATTAAAACACAGAATATTGAACAAACAGGAGAACATGTCAGCAGGAGTTACTAGAAAGCTGGTTGCAATCATGACAAAAAGGTTACAGGAGATTATCAAGGCCAACGGCGGTCCCAACAGATATTAATTTAAACGATGTTGTTATTTTCCGTTAAACTCCGTCAAACGGTTATCGGTAATTGTTGAGTGTATGGAGACTTTTGACATTAATTTTGTTTACATTTCTATAACAATGATGTAACTTCTAAATAAAATGTTTCTTAGTTGTTTTTAATACTAATCCTCGTTGGTTAAGTTTCAAATATTAATTTAAACATGTTTTTTCATAGTTCCAATTAATTAGTTAAACATAACAGAGAAATAGTGTAGAAAGCAGATGGTGTATGGAGACTTTTTGGACTATATATATATATATATATATATATATATATATATATATAATATATATATATATACATATATATATATATATATATATATATATATATATATATATATATATATATATATATATATATATATATATATATACATATATACCGAGTGTGGAATTCACTGCAAATATTAGAACTGGAGGATCCTTGTAGCAAGACCGATTACAGAAAAATTCCTTAAATAGCAGATCTCAATAATAAAGGAAAAAATCAACCCTTAAGAAATGATGTCATGAATATTTTTTTCACGCTCTAGAATTCCCCAATATGGAAAGTCGTTAGTCAGACGTAAGGTTCAGATTTGAGTCGACTTTTCTGAAATAAATTTATTAAAAAATAATATTAAAATATTTTTATTATTCTATTCTTCTAAAGCCGACAAAGAATTTCCGGGTTGTTGGTATTCCACGTGGACTTGAAAGGGTTTTTGCCGCAAATGACCGCTTTCTAGCGTAACTTTAAATTCAGATTTAATTTATTTGTTTTCTTGTCAGCGAATGTTTACAAATTTTGCATATGTTGTGGGTAATGCCAGACAAAGATCCATGTTATTACCGATGTGTGGGTTCATTTTTTTAAAGATGTGTGTGTAAATTTCTAGAAACTGTCATCAGCAAGTGGGCTAAATTGTGTCATTCGGTACAGTTATTTAAATATAAATATGTCACTGACAACTTAGGATATTTTATATGGGGATCAACGATTGTACATTTTAGGTATATTTATTTATTTTATATGGATATACATTACCACAGCACAATTAAAGTTAAATTAAATTACCTAGAGGAATTATACCTAAATAGTAATAATGATATAACACGTCAACAATAAGGTACGGATTTAAGGTAGATAAAACTAATACGCTTTTTAACTTTAAGACTAAAAAGTCTTCTCACAAGGAAATCGTTTACCATTTTGGAAAAGTTAAGAGAAAAACTATTTGACTTTCTGTTTTTATTTTGTCCAAACAGCTGTGTATCTTTAATGATTATTATTATTTATTTTTTTATGAAGGCACTTTGGTTATTGCTATTAAAATTAGAGTAATTTTTTAGTTTAGTCTGCTGGGAAAATTTTTGAATTACATATATTATTTTTTTTTCTAATAAGTTAAAATTTTAGCACATGGAATGTACTAAAATTTTATTTGCGAGATTGTATAAAAAATATTCATAAAAAAATTGCTGACCTAGGTCAAAAGACTCGTTCACCTTCTTCGGTCTTCTTTTGTTGTCAATAAAAAAAAGCCTTTTTTACTAACAGCGGCACGGTGAGGCTTCAAAGCATTTTTTTGGATGCCAGTTGAGTGTGGTTTTATAGTTCAAGTTTGTAGGGCAGGTTTAGGTTCGTTATCGTAATTATTTTTGCTATTGGTGACTTTCTTTTTTTTCTTTTATTTATTGATATTGTAAGGATTTTCCATAGCTTTTGTACAGTATTTTTTGTAGCATTGGCCATAAAGATTTTACTTTTTTTTAAGTTTTAGGGTTAGATGCCGAAGTAGACGGTTCGCGATTTAAAGGTTGTTCGATAGTACTAGAAGCGTCTTGTAAGATCGATATGCTTTCATTACTTGGGTTTGTTTGAGAAAAAGAACATTTATATTTCCAGCGGCTTTATATAAATGTTTGGGAAAGACATTTTTGTCCACGGCTTAAACTCCAAAAAATCCGTTCACAATGGTGCCAATGATAGCAGCTCTTTGGTAAGCTTCTGAAAATAAAGTTGCAACTTCATATTGTGTCACTTGATGTTCTAGATTTGTCCTCAATAATTTTTCTGTTGCTAGAATATAATTATTACTTAGAGGTTTAAAAAAAGGACCCTTTCAATGGCAGAAGCCGGTGAATAGTAAGACCTGGCAGTTGTAACATTAGGCTTTGCTATGGTTGTCGCTTCCAGGTTCTTTGAATGCGTTGTATTTCCATCAAGCAGAAGTAACATTTCAGGGGTTGGCTTTACGACGCTTGTAAAATGTTTCATCCATTTTACAAATAAGTTTCAGTTAATAAAGCAAGTTTCTGGAATGATGGCAGCATTCCCAGAGGGTGAGCCATTCCCAATTTAAGTCTTTCTTTTGAATATAAACATTCGAAGCACAAACTGGCCAGGCACATTGGCACAATACAAGGCCTCTTTCTTCTCCCTAAAACTTTTTGCATTTTTTTCTGAACGGTGGAAAATCCACTTTCATCAATGTTAAATATTTTTGTAGACGAAAAGGAATTTATAATTAAGAGGGTCGATTTTCCCTACTTTCCTCTACTTGAAAATTGGGTGACAACGGGCAATGATTGAGTTGTTCTTCAGCCTTCCAAAGAATTATTTCATTTCAATGTCGGGGTGTGGTGGTTTTGTAAATGGGAGTTTTGCCCCTTTTTTTAAATTTTTTTAAAATTATTGAATGGAATCTATATATATATATATATATATATATATATATATATATATATATATATATATATATATATATATATATATATATAAATAAGTTTATAGCCCAACTAGTCCAATTTCACCATCGATTTTATGGAGTTGTGAGCATTATCTTGGTGAGACACTTTCTTCTTCGCTAAAGGTGGCCTTTTTTCTTAATTTTACCATTTAAATGGTCGAATAAACCTACAAAAAATATTTGCCAACACCTTTACAGCTGATGTTTGTGTTTTTTGGACTCTTCGGTCGGCTTTCATGCAATTTAAGCTACTCTGCGGACTGCCTGTTGGACTCAGGCATTTAGTGCTGGATCAATGTTTAGTACATTTACAAAAATTCGTTTGGATTATGCGAAAACAGTTCCAGCCAGCGTTCTGAATCTTCGACACGTTACTCGTGAGAGTGCGCGGCACCCATATGCGGGCACATAGCTGTTTTATATGCAAATATTCATGCATAATATGCCTTACACATCCTGCTGATATCGTTACGATATCAGCTATCTCTCTCACTTTCACTTTGCGGTTATTCAAAACAAGATGGTGGATTTTTTTTTTGTTTTTTGGAGTAACTGCCTCATTTAGACGTCCGGAACGTGGTGCATTGTACGACCGACACTAAATCTTCACTTTATATATATATATATATATATATATATATATATATATATATATATATATATATATATATTTCTGTTGTTGGATGCACCATATGTAATGAAAAATGACAAATTTAAAACCTTCCTCTTATATAAAAGAATTAAGTTCCTAAAATCTGGTGAAAACGCAATAAGCGGTCTTATTGGGAAAAAAAAATTGAAGAGGGTAAAAGTTTTAATCTAATTTAGTTTGGGAAACGTCGAATTTTCAGCAATATGACAAAGGACTTTGGAACATTTTGAAAACTGAATTAATTATTCTTTTCATGTTACTAATTTGGCGTTACTTTCAATAAAGTGAGGATCCAAAATTTTCGCTTTTATATTTTCATAATTAAGTTGTATTACAAGAAGAATTATGCAAAAATAATAAATTAGATTTTGGTGTGGTAGGTACCGCATACAGAAATACATCTTGTTCCCTTCAGCAGAACAAATGCGAAAAAATACGTTACAGGAATTTTTTAGAAAGATTTTTTGTTCACAAATTGTTTAAAAATCATTTTTTTTATTTATATTTATGAACAAATTTTATGAATACCGATTGTACAGGGTTCTACTGAAAATTGTTTATTGCCCAAATATTCTTTTTTACAACTAACCCTTTTGTAAACAGTAACTGTCATCAGTTTAAGACGTAATATTTTTTTCTTTCTAATACCTTCATTATCCACGCCAGTATGCCCCAACGCTACATACTGTATCCTTCTATCTTTCCCATTTACATTAACGATCTGCTAAAAGGAATCCAAACTACAACCTTGCAGATGACAGTACACTTATTTCTTCATACACTTTGAACGCTCGAACATTAGCTACTGACTCATGTGAATATCAGCAGATAGCAGGAAATCGTTCAACCTAATGAAGAACTGGAATAAATTCTATCTTGGAGTGACAGTAACCAAGTAGAATTTAAGGCTACAAAAATTTAGGAGGCAGTTTTGCTGAAAAATGTTTTTGAGCACGACATAGTTATGTCAATTTGCTGGGCGTTAACTTGGAAGAAAATATGTCTTGGCATGAACATTTCGCACGCATAGTAAAGAGAGCTTCTCAAAAGCTGGGAATATTATTTCAAACTGAAAGCTATAAATATCATAACTGTTAATTCGGTACAAAGCTCAAATTGGACCAACGATGGAGTACTGCTCCCCTGTTTGGGGCTCTGCACCCAAACATACACTATTCAGAAGAGAGCTGTTCGCCTGATTAGAGACCCGAAACTGACCGAGAATCTTGATTCGTTGGAACATCGAAGAATGGTTGGCGACTTGAGTTTGTTCTAAACTTTGAACTGTTGTGGCTGTCACTTGATGGAAATTCATAACGAATGTAATGAAAGACTGATTTTTGTCAATTTCCACTTTATTTTGTTTTACAAAAACTGTATGACACGTTTTGCTATCACTTTAGCTTCGCCGGATGCAAAATGATATCTAAATTGAATGTTGTTACATTTAACCTTACCTTACTTTAGGGTATTTTTTAAAATATAACATTCAATTTAGATATTATGTTGTATCAAATGAAGGTACAGTGACAGAGAATCGCGTCATTAAGTTTTTGTAAAACAAAATAAAGTGGAAATTGAAAAAATCGGTATTTCATTACATGAGTCTATTCTACACGTATTTTCATGGTAAGTATTCAATGGATGTGCCCGCTTAATTCCTCCTGCGATTCATGCTAAATATACGTCGCTCTAATACTGTGGCGTGTTAAAAAAATTGCCTCTCGTTTGGGCGCAATTTTTTACCCTCTTCGTTTCGCCCGCACGTTGAGGCGCAAACGTCTTACCTTCTTTGTTTTTAATAAATATATTATTTATTAAATAGAAGTCGTTATTTGCCCATTACGTTATCTTAATTTCTGAGAAATGATTGAGTGGATATTAATATTGAAAGAACTAAAGAAATTAGAGATAAACTAGCTCAGTTTGTTTGGAGAGATTATGGATAGAAGATAATTTTTGTACATCTTTTGAAAATAGTCTCTATAGTTGTTTAAAATTAGGGTCGTAAATATTTTGGGTACCATTCATTTTAAAATAAAAGGAATCTAACTTCAGCTCAAAAAAATGAAAAAATACTAAAGGATTATGTAGTTGTTAAAAAATTTAATATGGTACAACCGTTGTGTCCTGAAAGATATAGTAAAACGGGTGATTCAGTGAAACGCTAGATTTAAATAAAAAAAAGGTATATTAATGACAAAATTAAAAGTTCTAACTTCGCTACACTTTAAAATTACTACTACTAAATAAAACCCCTTAATCTAGTAGATGGTAAGATTATATAGACAATAAACAATAGACAATTTATTTATCTTTTCAGCCACAAAAGTTGTAGATAAGACATGTCATCAAAGGGAAGTATGATCCCATCTTAGGTAATATCAAAAATAATAAATAAAAAAAAATAAGAAATCTTACCATTAAATACATTAATACACAGTAAATACAAGATATAACAAAAAACATAACATATATATTTATAACAAACAAATTTATAACAAACAAAATACATACTGAAGATGCTTTAATTAAGTAAGGATGTTATAAAGAACAACATTCACACTCCGCCCAGCAGATAACTTTCAGATTCAGTTACAGAATAAAAAGTTTTACTTAATAGTATAGCTTTTATTTGTTTTTTAAAACGTGCCAAAGATTCAATCCTTTTTACATTATTCGGCAGTAAGTTAAATAGTCTGCAGCCCAAGTAATGACTAGTTTTTTTAACATATTCATGATTGTGTTTTTCAATATAAAAATTTTCTCTATTTCCAGTCGGATAACGATGAAAAGATCTATGCGACATGAAGCTATCTTGATTTAGATGGATATACATTAAGAGTTTATATATATAAATACTTGTAACTGTTAATATTTTTCTAGTCTTAAAGACTTCCCTACAGGATGCGTTATATGGCATACTAAAAATTAGTCTCATGATTCGTTTTTGCATTACCAGCACTCTGTCTAGTTCCTGCGCAGTTCCCCAAACCGCCAGACCATAGGACATGGCTGGGATACGCATTAGCGTACTAGACATTTATGAGATTGGAAACACTTAATGATTTTTTTTATCATAAAAAAAACATTTATTTAGTCTTGAGCAAACGTCATCTATGTACAAACTCCATTCGAGGTTAGAATCTATTATGATTCCTAAAAACTTTGAGCTATGGCTAACAGGAAAATTCATATTATTAAATATTTAGGTTTATTGGTTTGCGCATTTTTGTCTGAAATTTCATAGACACGGTCTTTGATAGATTTATTATAAGGTTATTCTTTTTACACCAGTTTGAGAACTCAGTCAATATTATTTTAATTTTCTTCTCCAAAAGTTTCTAATCTTTGGCTGAGATGACTATGGTCGTATCGTCAGCGAACATAAAAATGACTCTACATGAAATGTATTTAGGTAAGTCGTTTATGAACAATAGAGTCTTTAAATCTGGATTCTAATTAAAGGCTTAGCTAAACACGATGTTAAAAGTTCGTGGAATTAACTTCACGAGTTACACGCGCTGAACAGACGATGTAAACGCACTTGTTAGCAGGAAGCTAGGTCTATGGATTGATATACTGATGACTTACGGTTTTTCTATGAGTTTTGGCTTGTCCTGGTGAGATATTCATAACACTGATGTCTCCACCTTGGCTACCCCAGTTCCCTTTGGGCTGCTAAACATTTCTTGACCCCTAAAGGTCTGGGAATAAGCAGGACATTTCAAGGAAAATGCCTTGAACTTGGAAACTAAAACAGTTTCTGCACTACTACATCACTAATAAAAACGAGTACGGGAACGTGATAAAAAAAGCCTACTGCGGCTTGATGATCTAAAAACCCCACTGCGGCTACATGATGGAAAAAGCCGTTACTACAACTCGGCTGGAAAAAGCCTACTACGGCTACATGATGGAAAAAATCCTAGATCCATGACCCTTAAATATTTTTCTCCCTTCCTTAAAATCACGTCTTCAAGATGGCTACTTCCCGGATACAAATCTCTAGCCAATCGACGCGTTAGATGCAAATTAAATAAATCCAGTAGGTAACCCGCAATGCACACTGTAAAATAAACGGCTCAGAAATTCAATTGAACTACACTGCTTAAAAGTTACTAATCACTGCAATAAATATAAATATGGAAAAAAAATATAAATTATAGGGAGAAAAACAGTGGCGTAACATGATCTTAAAATCTAGGAGAAAATGAATGTTACAATACTTCAAATCCGTTTGAGGTTCAGCTGAGTGCCCAGGACTCTGTTTCCGACCGGGTACAATTTACAGCGAATCAAGATCAACGAGAATCGCTTTTTTCGCAGACGTGCTCGTGTAGCGCTTTAGAGATTTCTCTGCAGCACGTGTGCTAGGCCTATAAAAAAAATACGAAATCATGTTGTTTTTCCTCTTGAAATTCATAAACTCCATGAGAGTTCTTTAGCTTTTCATACCAACATATGCACAATACACGGATTTCTAATTTATTACTGCTGCTAGAACATTTACTTGCAGTAGTCACTCATAATTTTTTAAGTTTGTCAATTTATAATTTTCCTAGTAAGACCGTCAAGTGTCTCAATTATTTACAACTCAAATCTACAATCAAACAGTTCCTAACACAAAACTATTTTTCTGTTACTTAATATTACGGTTAACACTAAAAGTGAATTAGGATTTTTAGAGTTTTAGATTACAGATAAATCTTTCTGATACTATGACCTTTTGTTTTATGACTCCCAGGATACTCACAAGATCTGTCCGGATTTGTATAAATAATATATTTGGGAGTAAGCCGTAGTAAATTACATAAAGGGGTGTATACTATTTATTTTATTTATTTTTCAGGAATATTAAAGAAAATATGAATAAAAAAGTAGATTTTTTTTCCATAACAAGCATATAATTTTAAATAGTGCGTAAACATTTCTTTAAAAAAACATGATATCATATTGTTATTGGTCAACAGACGAGAAAATACGATTTTTGTCCAAACTATCTAAAAATTTGCATTGTACAATAAAACGAAATTACGAATACTTTTTTTAATATATATTTTTAAACAACAGAGAGGCTTTTGGACTTTAAACTATACACAATTCAAATGTCCTGTCAAACGACAAACATAACCGTCACTACAAAATGATTTTTTAGGTTGCAAATGATGCAGAATCTACCTATAAAATCTCACTTCTCTTCTAAATTTAGTAGTAGTAGTAGAAGTAGTAGAAGAGTGGGTGGTACCTTAAGTCCCTAATGTCACCTAGATCTAAAAGTTCTTCTGTGACTCCCCACTATCGAATCAAGTGGTCTCAGACCTAGTCCGGCATTTTCTGCCAAAAGACATAGGCTACTCACCCTGGCCTCTTGTAGATCTTTGGGTTCACGGAATAGTTGACCCCAGTATCTGTATCTTTTAACCATTAGTGCAGGACATTCGCACAAAATGTGAATGCTGTCCTCGCTTTCTCCCTCGCACAGCCGACATGTTTTCCGCTCAGCCAGTTTGAGGTTATATAAATGGGCTTGTAATGCCACATGTCCCGTAAGGAGTCCTGTACTCAGGCGTTGTTTTGACATCGATAGGAGTTCCTTTGTTCTGCCTGTCGTAGTTTGTTTCATGAGGAGTTTGTCTTGATGACAGCCCGCTCCTGCAGTCCAAGAGCGTTGGTGCTCCTTGTCCAACCATTCCCTGATCTTGTTTGTACCGAAAGCGAATGGAACTCCTACAACCTGTTCAGGCGGGTCCTCTAAGGTGCCTCTTTTGGCGAGTTCGTCCGCTTCTAAATTTAATAATAAAGAAAAGTTCCCTAGGTCGCCCACTTTCTGCTAGTCACTATATATATATATATATATATATATATATATATAATATATATATATATATATATATATATATATATATATATGAGTATTACTGTAAAGCATTTGGTATATAACATGCATATTACCTTTGAGATGTTAACACTGTATAAAGCAAACATCTTGACTAAATAGATCCTGTCAAGCCTTTGCAAATTTGGCCAAGGCTAATTCCAGCTTAGTTGCGTAATCCATATCATAAGAGTTTATTCACACTGCTTAATTTGGCAAATATTAGTTCAACCAACAAAAATTTAAGACATTATAACGTTAGCGCCGTAGTTCCGGGATAAAATCTTTGTATCTTCTCATCTTTTATGTAACAGAATTTTACTCATACTTGAATGTTTGAATTTTATTTACTTCTTAAAAATTATCTGATCATGAACTTTCTATTATTTGGAGTTCTACCTATACCTATATATATATATATATATATATATATATATATATATATATATATATATATATATATATACCTATACATATATATATATATATATATATATATATATATATATATATATATATATATATATATATATATATATATATATACATATAGTGGAGATACTCCACTATATGTATATTTATATATACATATAGTGGAGAACAAAAGTAAACATTTCTTAATCAAAAATATAAAACACTATCCTTTAGGAATAAAAAAACTAGTCTTGTTTTGTTGAAAATTTCTTTATAGAATTTTATTATTGACTATAAATACTTTGTTTACCTTTTCTGGTAGATAAAGTTTTTAGGAAACACATTTTGTCCTTATCGAAAGCATTGAAATAATTTTATGATTCTGCTTTAAGGGTACGTTATTGTTGATACGAAGTAATTTAGTAGCATTGTTTAAGAGTGCAGTTTTTGCCAAAATGCTAACGTGCAAATATTACAGTTCAGATCTGAATAAAATTATTTCTCTGTATCAAAGTGGAAAGAAGCAAATTGAAATAGCAAAATCTTTAAACATGCATAGGGGCAATTGTTAGGAAGTTCTCGAGAAGGAGCACTGTTGATTCGGCATTTAAAAGTGGTAGACCTCGACAAACAACTAAGAGAGTAGGCAAAATTATAAAAAATGATCCCAAGAAAACTGCTGTTGATATTAATAAAGAACTAAGGCAGGAATATCAGGATCTATTGGTGTCAGACATGACTATTAGGCGTCGTCTGTTATCTGAAAATCTTCATGGTAGGCGTGCTGTTGAAAAGCCACTCCTTACAAAGCATCACAGAAAAGAGAGATTGAAATTTGCTAAGGAACATAAAGACTGGACTCAAAATCAGTGGTCTCTAGTAATCTTTAGTGACGAAAGTCGGTTCAATCTCTTTGGAAGTATTGGTTATGTAAGAGGACCAGCTGGTCTAAGATATGACCCAAAGTACCTTGTACCTACTGTCAAACATGGCTGTGGAAATATCATGGTATGGGGTTGTTCTCGACAGTCTGGTACGGGGCCATTGGAAAAGATAAATGGCAGAATGGATGCTCAAATGAATCTTGAGATATTGGAAAATAATTTTACTCCTTATGAAGAAGATTTGCCACTGTCATGGATTTTTCAACAAGCCAATGACCTCAAACACACATCTCGCTTGGCCAAGCATTGGTTTTCTGAACAAAGGATTCGAGCGATGCGCTGGCCTTCACAATCACCTGATTTGAACCCGATAGAGAATCTTTGACACTATCTGGATAAACAAATTAGGGAAAGAAATATAAAAAACCGGGACGAACTTTCGATCGCATTAAAACAAGAAAGGGAAAAAATACCACCCGATTTTTGTGTTAGGCTTATTGACTCTATGGGCAGAAGATGTTAAGCAGTGATTGACGCAAAAGGATATCCCACTAAATATTAAATATTTTCGACATCTTAGTGGTCTTGGTGGAATTTTTATTTTATAACAAATCGTTTCCATACTTTTGTTTGTGCATAATTTTGTTACGTTAAAAACTAAGCACATTTCTCATAAACAATAACTGTTTTAGGCTTCAAAATGGTTGCTAGCATTTACACGATTAATAAATAATTGTAATTGTAAACCGTTCAAATGTTAAGACTAGAGATGGGATTTTAAATATTTTCATATTTTTGTTCGCTACTGTGTATATATATTTATATATATATATATATATATATATATATATATATATATATATATATATGGTTATATATATATATATATATATATATATATATATATATATATATATATACCAAGTTTCAGCCATATTGGTCTATTTCTTTGTGTTTGGCATTCGTGTGAATCAAGGAAGTCGAGTAATTTTCAAGAAATGGACGAAAAAGAATTTCGTGTGGTGATTAAACATTACTTTATGAAAGGCAAAACGCCTCAGGAGACTAAAGAGAAGCTTGACAAACATTATGGTGACTCTGCACCTTCGATTAGAACAGTTTATAAGTGCTTTCAAAATTTTCGGACTGGCCATATGGGCACAAGTGACGCTGAACGTTCTGGACGGCCTGCGGAGGTTACGACTCCAGAAATCATTGATCAAATCCATGATATGGTGATGGATGACAGAAGAGTTAAGGTGCTTGAGATTGCTAGTGCTGTGGGCATCTTGACTGAACGGGTACATAATATTTTGCATAAACATTTGGACATGAGAAAGCTATCCGCAAGATGGGTGCCGCGATTGCTCACGCTTGACCAAAAACGGAATCGTGTGAAGTGTTGCAAGGATGGTTTGCAGCTGTTTCAGAACAATCCGGAGGACTTTAAGCGTCGTTTCGTCACTGTGGATGAAATATGGATACATTACTATACTCCTGAGACCAAACAACAATCTAAACAATGGGTTACCAAGGTGGAATCTGCACCAAAAAAGGCGAAGACCGTTCCTTCGGCCGGAAAGGTTATGGCGACTGTCTTTTGGGATTCGCAAGGGATAATCCTCATATACTATCTGGAAAAGGGTAAAACTATTACAGGTGAATATTATTCATCGTTATTGGACCGTTTGAAAACCGAGCTGCAAGAAAAACGCCCGCGATTGGCCCACAAGAAAGTCCTTTTTCCATCACGACAACGCACCGGCACACACCTCAGCAGTTGTGGTCGCAAAATTAATGGAAATAGGATTCCAACTCGTTTCACATCCCCCCTATTCTCCAGACTTGGCTCCCTCGGACTACTATTTGTTCCCCAATTTGAAGAAATGGCTGGCGGGACAAAGATTTTATTCAAACGAGGAGGTGATTGCAGACACTAATGGATATTTTGCAGACTTGGACAAATTCTATCATTCGGAAGGGATCAACAAACTAGAACATCGTTGGACGAAGTGTATAAGCCTAAAAGGAGACTATGTCGAAAAATAAAAAAGGTTTACCCCAAACACATAAGTAGTTTTTATTTTTGCACGGACTTTTCAAACCAGCCTCGTATATGATTATATATATATATATATATATATATATATATATATATATATATATATATATATATAATAGTTGGATTGAATTCTTTCTTGAACCTTGGAATATTGAATATATATTTTTTCAATTTCTTGGGCTTTATGGTTCTTTTGTTTTAAGGATAGAGAAATTACATCATGTTCTAGTTAGAATTTATTGAAAACGTTTCGCCCGATTTTCAGGCTTCTTCAGTTCATCTAAAAATTGAAATTTTCTGTTTTTGGATATTCAATAGGACGCACAAATTTTTTTATTATGAATATATAAAATTCTTAAACTTATAATACAATGTAGAAGGTGAAAATAATAAAAATACACACAAAATATATATAAAAACTTACATGTGTGGGTTGAAACGAAGACACACTTAACATTCTTTAAAAGGTGTTACTAAGACGGTCACATTTTTTAAAATAACTTTAGATTTGTATAGGGAACGAAAGTCATCCTTTGGTTTGTTTATGTGTTTTTTATTTATTATCTGCTATTGAGTTACTATGAGAAGAGTTCGAAATAAATATGACTCAGACCCCTAACGTCGCTTTTGTCGTTTATATTGTTTTTCTCTTTATTAATACAGATCATTTCATGCATTGATCTTTTAAAATAATTTGACTCTTTTTTTAAGATTTTTGTATTTTTAAAATCAAACGAGTGTTTGGTTTGTTTAACGTGTTTTGATAGAGCTGTTGGGTTATTCTTATCATACTTATGGCCATTCAGTCTAGTTTCTAGATGTTGTTTTTAGTCATGCTGATATATATATATACATATATATATATATATATATATATATATATATATATATATATATATATATATGTATATATATATATATATATATATATATATATATATATATATATATATATATATATATATATATATATGTATATATATATATATATATATATATATATATATATATATATATATATATATATATATATGTATATATATTAGGAATTAGCCATATTTATATAAATTTAATCAGGTAATATTTTAAAGTGTATACTCGTCCTTAATATATTAACAAAAAGACTACCTGCTTAATATTCAAAAAAAAAATCACAGATCAATAATACAAAATAAAATCTACATCGATAAGAATGCTACTATGACTTGTCAGTAGTAAATAAAATATTATGTGAGATTCAAAGTAGGTCCCATGTGATTTTAATTTTTAAAGATATGTTAGAACTAAGAATTTATGTAAAAAGTGTATGGTTGTGTCAGTTAAATAATTGTACTAGTGTACCTAAATGTAATTCATTTTTATATTTTGTATATTTTGTAGAAATAAAGAAAAAAGTGAAAATGCCCTAAACCAAAGGGTGAAACGTCAATTTAAGTTTAATTTTGAATACCAAATATTCATAAAATGAACCCAAATCCCAAGAATTATATATATATATATATATATATATATATATATATATATATATATATATATATATATGTATATATATATATATATATATATATATATATATATATATATATATATTTATATATGCCTAATAAATCTGCATATGTATAGTCAATTTGGTTGTTCTTCGGGGAGTTCTTTCAGTCCAGTGTTTGGCATAATCGAATGCTTTTTCAAACTTAACAAGAAACACAAACAGTGGTATGTGGTACTCAATCGCTGGATTTATTAAAATTTTCATATTCAATAGGTGGTCTCTGAAACTGAATCAGTCGGTATATCAATGCCCACTAGAATGAAGAAACCCAAAAGATAAATAAAAACAAACTTTCTCATATAATTGTTAATATGATTTTTTTAGTTTTATTAAGAAATTGCATTTGAAAAAACTCTCAACGTAAAGTTACGATCAAGCACATCTAACGATACATTATTTATCATTTTACTTAAACTTTTGACCTCGTCAGTTAAAACAGTAAGTTATGAAGTGGCACGTCTTCGAGCATTTTGCCAGACCGCACTCCATTACGCCTTGTGAATTAAAATCTCTTGACGTAAATTGAGCAATTAAGCTGTCATTATTCTAGACCGAATTTGTAAACGCTCTACTACCTTCAATTTTGTTAAGATGTTTACTGTATACAGTGTAGAAATGGAATGTGCATGTTACAGTGTATAATAGTAACCATTTCGTATACTAAGGGTATACCTACATACAAAATCGATTTCTCGCTTTACAAATTTAGCAGGAGGAAATTAATTAATTTTTAGTGTACCGTACGGAACACTTATAAGATCACTTTGGTGTCTGTCTGTCCGTCTCTCACATCCGATTTTCTCCGAAATTATTTGACATTGAAAGTTGCAATTTATCACTAATATATAGGAATTGAGTCGTGTAGTTTTCAAAGTTAAATTTTAACTCAAGGCGTTAGTTTTGGGGGGGGGGAGGGTTTGGAAGTAAAAAAAAATACCAGGTCATCGAGTGGGGTGACAAATGAAAGCGAATTAAAAAATATATATAATATAATATTCGCTCACACTTTTTTTGTGATATTTTTAAAAAAATTGCAAAAAATCACTGTCCCGCCTCCTTATCTCGTAAAGTACTCATCAAAAAATTTTGAAAAAATTCTGAAATATTCTCCACACGGTGTAAATTGAATGAAAATTATCACGAGTGCGTTACCTTTAATAATTTATCTGGTATATAAAAGTTAATCAATTTTCAGTAAGGATAGGAAAAAAACAACATTTAATGCCTTCGTAACAAAAATTTTCATTTTAAAAAGCAGTCAACGTACGAAACACTAATTGCGCAAGTCCGACTTGCACTTGGCCGGTTGTTTTCCGTAAAAGTTAAAACATAAACATCTTATGGACAGTTAACAAAAATTTTTCTTACATTTTAAATATAAAATCTTGTTCAGGTTTTATGAAAATACTGATCTCCAGTTGCAATAACTAAATAACAGTAGCATAAAAGGACAAACAAAAACAAAGGATTGTAAATAAAGAGAAAGGACAAAACAAAAACTATTCTGAAAAACTAATCTGAAAAACTGCACCGTACGAAGTTGAGATCAAGAGTTAACCACATTTACTTCAGATTTCTGCCTCGTAATCTATTCCTGATATATACGTTTCAGTATTTTCAGTTATTTCATGAATTTATTTTAATTTTTTAATTTTTATTTAATTTTATTTAATATTTAATAATATTATTGTGGTAGTTCTGTGTCTCGGAATCATTAAATCCTTCTCGTTTCAAGTTTAATAATTATAATTTGTAAATAAAAGGTTATATTTGCTAATGTTTGATTTAATGTATACTAGACACTTATAAATATAAATAGACAGTCCAGTAAAAAATTTTAAAATTGATGAACACATTCACGCGCACACAGATTAAAAATCAACTGAAGGACTCTTTATTGAAGTATAAAAAATACTTTCCCCAAAGCATCATACTTTAGGAAATACGGAAATATGCTAATGCATAGTAAATAGAGAGTAAATCATTTGTATCAACTACTCTTTTCAATTGAAGGATCGTAAACAATGGAGAGAGAATCAGTATTTGCTTCTCATGACAAATTATTAGCGTGTGGGGCAAAAGTTTTCGGATGTTGAAATTCAGATACACTGTTTTTTTCATTTAAAATTAGTTTATTTTCCTCAAACCAACTAATCATCCTACCTATGGCTAGGCTTACTTATGCATTGACTTCGTGGGGAGTAGCATCCGATACCGTTATGGATGTGACGTCCGCATCTATCGTAACGCCACTATCCCCAATATAGTCTGGTAAATCATTGATGTATACGAGGAATAAAAGGGCCCCAGTATAGATCCGTGGGGAGCTCCCAAACCTAGATCAACTTTTTCTGACTCTTTTACGTTATACTTCACAAGAAGTGAATGGTTAACCATAAAAGATCCTCCACCCATTTTTTATTTTTCTCTAATACCCACACAGACCCGCAAACTCTAATACCTTGTTCATATAATGAGAAACCAAAGAAGATACGGCCTGTTACAGCGGATACTGTAGGGAAATATCCCAGGGAAATGGGGCCGATGAAGAATCTCTTGGCTGAAGAATCCCAGGACGTGGTAACAGTAATAATACCAGGTCATAGTTACCAGAATGATCGCCAACATCCTGACCGGATAGCCACTACGAAAAGAAGACTTTCCAATTTAACAACTTTTTGCTTATTAAGTCGAAAGCCTTAGTTAGGTCACACATCATGGTTACTAGATAATTTTGTCAACATGTTTATAGAGGCACAATAAAATCTAGCAGATACAGTCCGTACAGAACGTAGTGGTAGTGACTGTAACGACCTTTCAAAAAATATTTGACTGGAAATGGTGCATTTTGGGTGCCGGGTAACTATTTTGGTATACCCTGGCGTGCCATCTATAAATCACCAAACTAGAACATGCATGTTCATCCCGCCTAGGTAAAGATGCAAATCGCAAACACCCTTTATCAGCATAAAAGATTTTAAAAACATTCCCCCAAAAGTGCCATTAGCCAACATACTTCAGCCCCGTCCAGTGAGAAACCCCCATAACTTTTAATTCAAGAGCCAAACGCATAGATAAAATAGGGTTTATTACCTTTGTTGTTATACGCGAATAGGGTACTAATACTGTAATTAAATGAATAACAGTAGCTGTAAAAGTAGAATACCAATACCGCTATTGGATGGATGGTTAGTAGTCACTCTAAAAAATACAGATCAATATAAAATCGTCAAAAAACCTAAGATGGGTGCTACTAAAAGATTTTCATATCGAGGTCAGCAGTGTTACCGTTTATATTCAACTTTATTCGTTAATAATTTCAATTAAAAATCAATCCCCCCTCACAGCCTTGTTTAATTCAGCTAGCCAGTCAGACCAATATCCTCTGGAACTGTTCTGCTGATACTTTGTGGCCTGTGTACCTTACCCAAAAAAATAGAACCCTAACTTTTTCATTTTTTTAACTTCAAAATTTGCTAAATTATAGCTGAATACCTGCTATCATCTTTCCTTATGCTAAAACCACCTTAAAAACAAGAATGTTACATATCTTATTAAACTTATTTTGATATCAAACGAGAAACGCCAAAATAGAATACGCATGAGACCATGCCTTGTTAAACAATTCATACGGATGAATTTAGAATCCGAAGGTATATGGAGTAATTAGAAGTGATACAGACAGCAAAAAACAGGTTTATACCGAAACTGAATTCGTCTGTGATTGTTGGGTGAGATTTAATTTGACATGTCTGACACGTTATTCGAGAAAATTAGGAATATTTCGCACACGGAATGAATTTTACCTTATTAATTTCGCTTGAAAAACGACTGCTTCTTGAGTTTCCATTCGAACGAGAAATAAATTCCAAATGAAAACAGGCAAAATAAAAATTGATATGACGATTATTCCTGAACAGATATCTGTTGTAAGCGACTAGTTTTTGTAACACGATCGATACTGCTCGACCAAGTCAAGCCATGGGAGTGATATAACTTGAGTGAATAGAATGAAATGAAATACCTAGAAGACCGTAAGCGATAACACAGAAAAGACCTGATAGCTTCAAAACTTACAAACTTAAACGTTAGCAGCACAAGATTTTAAGGGACTTTTTATTCTTTAACTCGTTGTACAAATATGTGTTTTTAACATTCTTTGTACTGGTAAACATTAGCAATTAGCAATACTCGTAGTCTAAAGAAACTGCCCATCTTTACCATCAAATGAGTAGCCCAGTTGCAAAATCAGACATCTGACAAAAAATCAAAACTTGAGTTACTGATATCACTGAATTCAGCATTTTTCTTACAAAACTAGCAGCGCTACAGGGTGTAAAAACCAGCCAAAAATATTTTAAAAGTGCTTCTAAAAAAACCGTACGGTTTCAGAACCAGAAATTTTTAACTTGAGTAGGTTGCAAAACCTAATATTGTTACTTTGAATAGCGTCGACCATATGGTCGTCTCATAAAATACGCAAAACCCACATTTCACTAATCGTGATGTTTGACCTTTGTACTTTGTTGTTATTTGTGTTTAATTTTGCTTTCCTACAGCGTTGCATCATCCAGTTTTTTTTTGTTATTCTTTTATTGTTTTGTTTAGATAAATTAATCCTTAATTATTATTGTTTTCATAAAAAAATGGAAGATGAAACGACAGAAAATGTTGAAAATCAGATTAGTGATAATATAGTGATTATAGTGAGTGAAGAAGTGAATAAAGAGAATCTCCAACCTGTTGTTGCGAATAATGTATTAGTAGTTGGCGCTGAACATGACTTAATTCGAGAAACTCCCTCATCTCAAAGCGGGAAGAGAAAAAAATGGCCGAAGCTAATAGGTGAGTTCACCTAATAAATATTTTTTATTGGCCCTTCGTGATGCTTTTGTTGACTGCGTCTCTCAAGACTATTTTGTCCTGGGCTAGCACAATAGGTAATAAAAATACATACTAGTAACACGTTTTGTATTTTCTGTTTTAGGTACAAACCTAAACAATTACCAGAACTACCAAGATGCGATTATTACACGGGCAAATTCAAATGCAAGCAACTATCCATTGGAGGTATCCACCGTGCCCACCGGAATTAGTTATATTTTACAACAAGTAAACGTAATTTCTACAAAAGGGTCAGAAAATGAAAACAAAACACCTATAAGGAAAATAGTCACAACTTTATCTCTACCTCAGTGGAGAAATGGCGCTATTAACAATTTACGTGTGTGTCAAATTTTTGGTCTCGGAAAGAATAGGGTGAACAGATTGTGTATGAATAAAGCTAAGTATAACGGATCAGTAACTGAAAAGAGAGGAGGAGATAGGGAAAGTCGACTTTAGAAAGGTAAGAAGCAAGTCATGATAAACCATAACAAGATCTTCACTCCCATTGAAAGTCATTATTCTCGTTCAACAAAGAATTAAAGACAATAACTACGTAGTGATTTAAATACAAAAAAAATGTGGCAATTGTTTCTATAAAATAATGATGAAACACTTCATGTAAATTACGATTATTACAGCTTATTTTTTTGAAAATTTCAATATCCCTTACGTGAATACATGCACATCCTTGGAAAATATAATAAAACGTGGAAACAATGAAATTGAGAAACCAGCTTTAAAAGTTCAGCTGAAAGTCCATGATGTTCTTTTTTTAAGAAACTGGAAGAAAATGAAGAAGGAGTGCTTACTTTTTGATACGATTGCCAAAAAAATCTTGTATTCCCTAAAGTACCAGATCAAACTGCCTATTATTCTGGACAGGTATATTTATACAATTTTAGTATCTGCCAGGGCCTTTCTCACAATTCTCAACATAAAGGTAATACTATCTGTTATGTTTGGATGGAAAATGAATACAGTAGATGCTCAAACCAGATTGCATCTCATCATAGGCTAAGCAATACAAGTATAGATTCATACAAAACAATCAGGTTATTTTCAGTTGGTTGTGGTGGGCAAAACAAGAACCAATCTATGGTGGCAATGATACTTCATTGGTTTTTTACTGAAGCTCCAAAAAAACATAAAAAATATGGATATATTTCCCTATTGTTGGGCATTCTTATATTTCCCCTGACAGGATTTTTTGGTAGTTCAAGAACTTTTCAGTTATGGAAAATCCAAATGGTTATATTTTTTGTGGAAGTAATAGTTTATAACAAGTAAAAATATAACATGTTTCCTGAATAATTAAGCACAAATAAACAAATAATCACTGCATTTAATATGTGTTTGGGTCGCCAGTTATCTTGTGAAGTTAATTACATCTTTGTTTGATTGAACGTAAAACATAGTAATGGCTGTAGGGGTGAAATTAATGACAATAAGCAAACAAGTTCCCTTATCCCCCAATAGATATAATTTCTTATAACAAATATAATTTTACATAGAATAAAAGTAATAATAGGAATAATAACTTAAAATATCATTTGCATTTCAACAGAATGTAGTTATTAATAATTCATAAATAAACTATCAACTATAATTTATTACGCTACATATGTTTAATTTACGCTTATGAAAGCTTATACTAGTACGAAACGTTGTAGATAAATGATAATATCAAGGTTAATCTGCTCGTATTACTCTATACTATGCAGCTGAAAGATTATTTTGTTAAAGAACTGAATAGATAACTCATCTCGTAAAAAGATCGTAAACCCAAACATATTGTTTTAATCACCCGTAACTGATTCCCCGTATTTTATAGCCGTGATTATTACAACACGTTGTAAATTAGCGACGCAAAAAAAACACGTAATAAAGAGTTTGTAAAAGGTTATATATATGTACCCGTGGCTCTGGATAATTTTCACATAATTCGTTCGGATGCTTTTGGTACAGTATGAGAGGAATAGGTATCGAAATAGTAAATTTTAATATATTTCTTGTATATAATTAAATGGCGATAACCTCTACCCACTCGAGAACGAGATGGATAGTGTCTACATCCTTTGAATTTTCCAGTCCAAGTGGTTCTATAACAACAATATGCTTGTAGACAGTTTACATTGGGATTCTCAATTTATCTATGTTTGGCTTCAGATATGTGTGTCACCCAAGAACAGAGCGAGAAAGACGTTGTCTTTATCATTAATTTTTTTTGGTCCGCGTGGCTTCCCTCTAACAATATGATTTTAGAGTCAAGCCGGTTTGGAGAGTTGGCCGATGTTTTATGGTTGGTAATATAACCTGGTATTGGGCTAGCTAAATACGCTTAAATACCTAAGTATATTGAACTGTTGGGGATTGAACACAGAACCATGTGCATGGTAAGTCACGAAACGTAATTATAGTTTTTTGGCACAATTATGAAATCATGAAAATAATCGGATTCACTTACAAAACCTGTTCTTTGTATAAAACGTACACTTCGTTGGAATTTACCATTGTTTTTCGGTTTTCTTTTTCAGTCTATGCTGTATCATGACTGTATATGGTGAGTCAACGAGAGACTAAAGTTTATTATCTCATTTGTTTCGGGAGTGACGAGAAAATGTTAAATACAATAGTTTTATAGAATGTTAAGGTGCACAGTTTAAAATTATTTTTGAGTATACAGGGTACTTCAAAAAAGTGTAGCTAATATAACATATGTTTTTTTAAATAAAACATCCTATTTTCTAATTTATTTTTAAATTTTGCATAAAATTTTATAACTTTTTTATTAATATTGTTATATACCTAAACCTAGTAGTTTTTCTAATATTTAAATTTAAAAAAAATACTAGTTTTCAGTTTTGTAAAAAATGTGAAATACTTATAATTGGTATGAGCGCTCTATAGAGATGAAAAAAAAAAGATATATGTAAAGAAATTTGAGTTAGATGTTAGAGTGTACCAAATAAATTTATACATTTCGACTATTTTGAATTGAAAAATCTCAAATTTTTTGACGGTACACCCTGTAAATTATTATTTTTTCTGATAGATTTTACAAAACCCTCCAACTTTTATTAGGTTTTCCATATACCTATTTCTAATAGTTTTCGATTTATTTCGAATTTTTCAATTTTTACCCTTGTTTTTCATACACTTACGCTATTGTGAAAACATAAACAAATAGATAATAATAATTTTAAAATAGTTTAAGTTATCTAATGAATTATTATGACGTAATAAATGTTCAAAAATATGCCCGTCTACTTGAATACACATGTTTAGTCGTTTTACTATATTTTCCTTCACTTTCCTTAGCACAAAGGGCGTTATTGTCCTGCACGCATCCCGTAACATATTTTCCATATTTACTGGTGTTGTAGGGGGATTCACATAAACACGATCTTTAATGAAGCCCCAGAAAAAAAGTCTAAAGGTGTTAAGTGACATGATCGAGGGGGCCACTGAATGAATCCATCCCTACCGATCCATTTTTGTGGGTAACGATCTTTTAAAAATTCCCGAACTTCCCGGTGATAATGAGCAGAAGCTCCGTCTTGTTGAGTCCACATTTGTTCCCTTTCAAGAAGCTGGGGTAATTCGTTTTGCAAAAAATTTAGATATCTAGGCCCGTTAAGTGGTTCGCGGAAAAAATATGGACCAATAATTCGAACTACTCAGTATATATCACCACTACACCAAACATTTTATTTTTGCACTCGACACGCGTTTCGCTAACCATGTTAGCTTCATCAGGAGCGATGATTGACTCTAGTCCATTTATCTATGTGTCATTGTGCCAAAGATTCCACATTCTCAACTTAGTCAATAATTCGAAAATTTAATATTCCACACCATACATTAAGCGACCAATGGTTTTGGTTTTAAATTTCCCGGACCCAAAATGGATTAACTGTTGGATAATAATGCATGTTATGGTTGTTAACTGCTCCATTACTGCGAAAAGTTGCTTCATCAGAAAACATTATTTGAATCGGCTTCTGTTGCTTCATTCATGGTGGTACAAAAGTATACTCGTCGTTCAAAATCACGGTCTTAAAGTTCTTGATGTAGTTCCATATGAAAGGGATGATACTTGTATTTTCTCGTGGTGAGATTAGCTGTAGATTGGGATGTGTCAGGTAAGTCAGCTAGTTGACGGTTGCTGACCTGGGGATTATCTTCAACATGACGTAAAAATCTCCATTTCTTTTCCCACATTGGTAGCATTCTGGTTTACTAGTTTCCGTTTCGTATACTCAACGCTACCACTACCATCAAACCGTTCCATTAAGCACTGAAAAGATTTTCTAGATGGTATACGTCTATTAGGGTACTTCGCTCCGTAAAGCCTTACTGCCAAAAGACAATTTTTTCCCGCCTCGCCCAGTATATAAACCATATCAATTAATTCATTTTTAGGAAAATCCATAACTATTACCTTTATACATCACTTATTACAACAAATTAAACTATTTTTACTTGCTTAATAGACATGTCAAAATTTGACAATGCCTACATTTTTATTTTGTCTTGGCAACTATGATGTTATAGCGTAAGTGTATTAAAAACAAGGGTAAAAATTGAAAAATTCAAAATAAATCAAAAACTATTAGAAATAGGTATATGACATACTTAATAAAAGTTGGAGGGTTTTGTAAAATGAATCAGAAAAAATAATAATCTATAGGGTGTGCCATTTAAAAAATTTGAGATTTTTCAATTCAAAAAGTCGAAATGTATAAATTAAGTTTGAACACCCTGTAGCATCTAATTCAAATTTCTTTACCTATATCTGTTTTTTCTTCTCTATAGAACTCTCGTACCAATTATGAGTATTCCACCTTCAGAAACAATGGCGCTACTGGCAATGTTTTACAAAACCGAAAACTAGTATTTTTTTTTAAAAAAATTGAAATATTAGAAAAGCTACTAGGTTTAGGTATATAACAATATTAATAAAAAAGTTGTAAAATTTTACGTAGAATTTAAAAACAAATTAGAAAATAGGATGCTCTATTTAAAAAACATATGTTATATCGGCTACACTTTTTGAAGTACCCTGTATACTCAAAAATAATTTTAAACTGTGTACCTTATATATATATATATATATATATATATATATATATATATATATATATATATATATCAATCGGTTTTATAACGTCTTCCGTCTCCCGATGCCTAATTTCCACTCCTCCCGGTTTCTCCATCCCTCCTCCTCCAGATCTCTCTCTAGTACTTCCTTGTTGATTCCTGCTCTCCAGCTTTGGCGTGGTCTTCCTCGCTTTCTTTTTCCATGAGTGTTCCAATTTAAAATCTTTTTAGGCAGTCGGTCTTGTGACATTCTCTGTACATGTCCGTACCATACCAACTGTTGGGTTCTGATTTCGTCCACTATATGGTGCTTTATTTCTAAAGCTCGCCTTATCGTGTCATTTGGTATGCGGTCTTTTCTGGATTTTCTGGCTGCTCGTCTCCAGAAATCCATTTCTGTAGCTTTTAGTATTTTTTCTGTTCTTTCCTTTAATGGCCACACCTGGGAGCTGTAAGTTATTATACTTTTCACTATTGAGTTGTAAATTCTCTTCTTATTTTCAATAGTTATGTTTTTGTCCCATAGTATACTATTAAGCATTGCAATCGCTTTTCTTCCTTGGATATTCCTCTCGAATATTGCTTCTTCCAGTGTTCCGTCCCTAGATATTCTCGTTCCCAAATACTTATAACTGGCACAGTGTTTGATGGTGTGTCCTGTGGCCAGTTTCAAGGCCTGCTGTTGTTCTCCGACGCACATGTACTCGGTCTTTTTAATATTGACTTCTAGGCCCCATTTTTCATATTCATCCATAAGTTTTCGTGTCATGTATTCCATATCATCGATGTCAAGAGCGACTACTACCTGGTCATCTGCGAATGATAGCGTGTACAATGTAGTATCGTCATCCAGTGGTAATCCCATGCTGCTGCATTTCCTTTTCCAGTTCTTCAGTGCACACTCCAAATAGATTTTAAATAGCGTTGGGGATATACAGCAGCCCTGTTTGAGACCCTTTGTGACCGGGAACCCTGTTGTTATACCATATTTGGTTTTCACACTACTTCTTGCGTCTTGGTATAAGGATTTTACGGCTTTAATTATTTCGGTGCTTACATTATTCTGTTGTAGTGTTTCCCACAATCTCATTAGGGGCACGCTGTCGTAGGCCTTTTTTAGATCAACAAACAAGACATGGACTTCCTGATCAAATGCGGTTTTCTTTTCTAGGATTTGTGTCAGTGAGAAGAGATGGTCTATTGTGGATCTTCCTGCTCTAAAGCCTGCCTGTTCTTCAGCTTCTACGTCCGCGTTTCTATTCTATTTTTAAGTATTTTTCCGTATATTCTGCTAATAGATCCTGTAACCGTTATTCCCCTATAGTTATCGCAATTATTTTTGTCTCCGTTCTTATGAATTGTTGATATGTATGATATTTTCATTCCTCGGGTACTTCTGATGTGTTAATGCATCTTTGGAATAAGTTCCTCAAAGCGCTAAATAGCTTTTCAGTTCCGTATTTTACTATCTCTCCTGGGATGTTTCCTGGTCCTGGAGCTCTACCATTTTTTAGCGTTTTACATAACATACTTCTTTAACTTCTGATGTTGTTATCCTTATTGGGGATCCTCGTATAACTATATTTGGGTTTCCATGTTGGGTACTTTTGAACTCTGGTCTATCTTCTGTTAGCATATTTGTAAAATATTGGTTCCATTTTTCTGGTGTTATTGGTGAGAAGATTTCTCTTTTCTGTTCTGCTCTCATATTTTTAAGAAGTCTCCAGCGTTCTGTGCTTTTTCTTCCTCCTTTGTAAGTGTTGAGTCCTGAGCATGTCTTTTCCCATTGGTTGTTCTTTTTGTCACTAATCATTTTGCGTATTCTTTGTATTTTACTTTGTCGTTTGTGCTCTTTGAATTTAAGTATTTGTGATAGCTTTTCCGTTTTTCTTCAATTTCGTATTTAATTTTTTCATCCCACCAATATGGTTTTTGCTGTTTTTCCCTTTTCTCTTGGTACCCTAATGCTTCCAGTGCGACTGCGTGTAGGCATTCCTTTATATACTTATATTCTTCTTCTATATTAACAAATTCCGTCCGTTGTATCTTTTGGTCCAGTCTACTCTTGTATAGATTTCTGATACTTTCATTTTGTAAGCTGTCTGTATTATATCTTATTGTTGTTTCACTTGTTGTGTGCTGTGTACTGTATCTTCCAGTTTGCTTTCCCGTGTTGTTCGTGAGATTATCTTTCCTTTCACGAGGTAGTGGTCGCTGCCACATGAAGCCCCTCTTTGGACTCTTACATCTAGGAAGTTTAATCTAGATCTCTGACGTATTATCATATAGTCGATAATACTTTTTAAATCCCTTGTTGTTTGTCTCCACGTATATTTATTAATATCCCTATGCTGGTAGTGTCCGTTTAATATTGTAAGGTTGTACCTTAACATACCCTAAACCCATTGTATTTAACATTTTTTCGTCATTCCCGAAACAAATGATGATGAACTGTACTCTATCGTTGACTCGCTCTGTACATGAATTGATAATAAATTTTTCCTTGTTTAATCCCTAAACTTCCTCTCTTTATATACTTATCTTCCTTAGAGAAAACATCCTATTTAAAACTAGAAGTGGCAATATAAGTGCTAAATAGCATTTGTTATGCAAATGAATAGAGAAGCAAAATAATAGAAACTGCCGTTGCTAAGTTAAGAGTAGTTTAAGGCTTGTATATCTAGAACAAACATAAAATGTATTATCGTTAGAGGAGCTTAAGAATAGAAACATACAAAATTGTTGCGACAGTTTCTTCTATATTAAATATTCTTCTATATATGTTACCTAGGAGTAAGTCTGGCTAAAGGGTTGGAAAGAAGCTAATAAACCTTCTTAAAGGAGTGACTCTCATGTAAGCAATAGAGGGGAGCATAACAAGCCAAGAGGCTGCAGTGCAGAAGCAGGTAAAATCGCCTACCCTGTCTACAACCAACCACACCTTTTGTAAGTGTCCGTATGTTGTTGATCATATGAGGTGTGGTATTATGAAGTGCACTTATGTCAAGCCAACTATGTGTCGGTTCTAACTTTCCTCTTGCAACGTGTTCATTCTCAGTTTGACAGGGAACTTTAAATTGACGAATTGCAATTCTTCTGAAAATTGCGTCTAGCGAAACTCGAAAAATCGATTTTTTATTTTCCTAGCTCTTATGTCGCATCCATATATTATACAAAAGGAGCATCTTTATAACTAGCTCCAGCTAACATTCCCGCCCCTTACTTCTTCACTAGAAGCTCCGCTTATATAAAATCGCGGGACGACACACAGTGATTCGGCAAGAACATGCTAGTGGGACAATATTCATGACGTAATTTCCAGGAACCACTGATAACGACTTGTAAACAACCCCCCCCCCCCCCATTTAACGAATTCCAAGAATTAATTTGTTTATCACCTCACAAAGGTATCTTATCAGGGGGTCAAAATAACCCTTATAAGAGAGGTCATTTTCATTTGCAAATCAGTTGCATTTTATGCACACTTGTGATAACATATTTTAAAATTGGTAGCAAAGTGAAACGAGTTTTTTGTGATGGAATATTCTGTTGAAGGTATGTACTCTATTATGACTTATATTTTTTATAAAAAATATGTATACTTTTGGTGTAATATCAATTTGTAAATGTATAGATAAATCCAGCAACTTTTACATTAATTGTAAACTTTAAAAGTAGCAACTTTTTTTATCCACATATATCCACCTAGATTTTTCTATATGTAATACCTACAACATTCAGGCACAGATTCATACATATTATAGACCCCGAAAAGGCCCGAAAGTAAAATTATTTTATTTTTTCAGAACGAGTCGTGACTATGACGAAAATGGAGTTTTTTGAAGAATGGCTAAAACATGACAAAACTGAACGAAACAGTGGCATTTTTTATTATATAAGTGAAAAATTCAATATGTCTGATGTTTCTGATGATTCTCTAAAACGACTCAAAATGAAAATATCAAGCCTTTCAGCAAAATTCAATCAAAAGTGGACTTCTTTAAAGTGTAACAAAGAAATGATTCTAATCAAACATAAAGATTGGTTAGAGGGATCCGGAATCGAAATAAAGATGTGTGTTAACCAGCCGTGCACTTCAACATCATCAGCGGCTCTTTCCGTAGGGCGACCCAGAAAATCATTTGAAGACTCATCAACGAAAACGAAGAGACGGAGAGTAGAAGATCTTTTGGAATCGCGAAGTGCAAGTGAGCTTATTACAGCAGCTGAGAAGAAGGGCATCGAAGTGTTGCTAAACAGATCCATAACGTCGCGGTCAGTGAAACTAGAGAATAAGTGTTCTGAAAAAAGTCGGCAGTTAACACCAGACGGAGCTTTAGCTTATTATGTGGACTCGAAATCGACTTCTCATTCATATAAACAAACAAGAAAATGGTCAATGAAAGCGGGACATTAAGTGTATCCATCGTTTTATAGTTTAGGTAAGTCCAAAGCTTCTTGTTGGCCTTCTGACGAATATATTTCTTTGACTGAATCTCGAGCTGAAATTAAACTTCACGCGATTTTGGATAAAACGGCTGAAGGATTAGTTAAAGCTCAGACGGAAGTCATTAGAAAGTGTGTTACCTCGTTCATATTATACGTTGGTAAGCAAATGGGGCTGTGATGGGAGTTCGGGGCATAGCACGTATAAGCAGAAATTTGAGAACATTAACGCTACAGATGAATTTTTTTGTTCGTATACTCATTTGTCCCTTTGAGACTGCTTGATGGCGAAACTGTGATCTGGCAAAATCCAAGACCTTCCTCTACTTTATATTGCCGTCCTATTAAGTTTATTTTTGCCAAGGAGACAAAAGAGTTTACGAAAGAAGAAACTTCTAAAATTTTAGATGAAGTAAGTCAGCTTCTTCCAACATTATGTAACGTTGCTGGATCTCAAATCTCTGTTAAACACGATTTGTTGTTGACAATGACTAATGGCAAAGTGTGCAATGCCTTAACAGACACAAGTTCAACACAAAAGTGTTATATTTGCGGTGCCACCCCGTCTACTATGAACGAGGAGTCAAAGAAATATCCCAGCAATGAAGAACGCCTTGCATTTGGTTTATCTATTTTACATGCATGGATCCGTACGTTTGAATGTTTGCTTCACATCAGCTATCGTTTAGAAATAAAAAAGTGGCAAGTCAGGGAAGATAACGACAAAGCTATTGTGAAGCAACGCTCACAAGAGATACAAAAAGTGTTTAAAGATCGTAGGGGTCTCATTGTAGATAAACCAAAACCTGAGTATGGTAACACAAACGATGAAAACACAGCACGTAGCTGAATTGAGCAGCGAAATTACAGGATTAGATGTAAACCTTATTCGCAGATTTCATGTAATTTTAACAACTTTGTCATCGGGATATGACATAAATTATATAGAATTCGAAAAGTTTTGTGTTGATACTAGAAAATTATACCTTGATCTGTATTCGTGGTATTCCATGCCCGTTACTGTGCATAAAATTCTTGTACACAGCGCGGAAGTTATAAAGTCTTTTCTTCTTCCCATTGGACAACTTTGCAAAGAAGCCCAGGAGGCAAGAAATAAAGACTGTCGTAGATTCCGTGAACGGCACTCCAGGAAGCGGTCACGTATTGCCACAAATACAGATCTTTTGAGAATGCTTTTAATTACGTCTGATCCTGTTATCAACTCGTATAGAATATTACCGCGAAGAAAATTTACTTCTTTGCCATCGGAGGTTCTGCAGTTGATTATCCCACCTTCATTGCCATCCGAAACACCATCAGTAAGTCATCATCACGAATTAAATGAGGAGGATTATTTACTCTCTGAATATTCTACTGAATGGGGGAGAGCGGTGATGACGACTCATCTGATGGTGATTAGTAGGTTTAAGTATTTTTTTATTGTAATTATTATTCTTATTTTATTGTGTGTTGTAGTTGCTTATAATTCATGCCTTAGTATATAAGTTATTTAATATTATATTTCTTTTACTTATACACCTTGTTATTGTAAATAATTGATATATAGATACTGAGTTATTGTACTAATCTATTTTAAAAGAAATAATCTTTTGTAAATTAATAAATGTGGGTACTATCATTATGATTTTTATTTTTTTCCTAGAAATTTCTTTGTAAACAAACATGATTGTGCTTTTCACACATAATGAGTAGGTAGACGTATTTAGTTAATTAAAGAACAATTAGCGACAATAGTGAACAAATGAGACACATTAGTAAACCACTTCTGTCTTGCAGCTACATATTTCGATTAATACACATACAGTACACATTTTTCAACTTTTTTTTTCTTAAAATAGCTTAAGATACCTGGAATATACATAAACAATTGAAATAAGTGAAGAAATAATATTGTCCCGCTAGCTTGTACTAGTGGAGACACTGTGCGACACTTCAAGCGGTACAGTCGCTAAGCATAGAGCCGCCTTGGGACCTCTCCGAGCACCAAAGCAGAGACCAGATCGGGAACCACATACGGAATCCAATCTAGGAACAATAAATATTGAGGGCTTACACAAGTCGTATAGTTTTGGCTCATATAATTAGAATTGAATTGTAATTGGACCACATCCCGTTTTCTGCCAATATCCAAGGCGTACATCATTATTATCAACCATCGTCGATTACGTTCTCGTCATCAGTGAGTGTGACAGTTCAACGACGTCAGATAGCATTAGTGTTGGTCATCATTAGTTAGTGTAATCGTTCAGTGTTGCCAGTTGCTGTTATTGTTTACCGTTGTCCGTTAGCGTTATCTCTGCCGTCTTCAGCTGGCGTTATCGCTGACTGTAATTAATAAGATCATTTTCTTTTAAAGTCGTCGAGAAGTATCCTCAGTTTAAAATCTTCGGTTCACTTTTGCTTTAAGTGATCAGGTTTTGATATCATGTAGTGAGATTGGGTTACCTGTAGAATTTAGGTGGTTACATACACTTCGAATTTTCAAAAATTCGATTTTTTTTACAGATACTTTTATTCTCTATGCTTCTAAGAATTATTTTGAATAAAAATTTAAGAAAATTCTATTCCATTACAAAGTTATAGGATTAAGTGTGATCTGGCGTCGGATTGGGACGGCTACCTGTTTTCAGACACTGTCTGTAATATTACTCAGTCAATTTTCAATATTTTTTAACTTTTTTTTTAATTTTAGTAATTACTTTTTCTGCAAAATGTCGTGCGTTCTTTTACATTTTTCTAATAGACAATTATTTATAACTAATTAAACATAAATTTTTTGGTCGAAAATTGCATAGTAAAGTTTGAAACACAGTAAATTTTTTATTTTTGAAAAAAAAACCCTTTGACAATTTTTAACTATATATATATATATATATATATATATATATATATATATATATATATATATATATATATATATACATTATTTTACAAAATAAATTAGTGTTCCGTACGGAACATTTATAATATCACTTCGGTGTCCGTCCGTCCGTCTGTCACATCCGATTTTCTCCGAAATTATTTGATATAGAAAGTTGAAATTTGGTACTAATATATAGGAATTGATGGCCTCATCAGAACCGTGTAGTGTTGATAGTTAAGCTTTGACTTAAGGGGTTAGTTTTTGGGGGGTGAAATCGGAAGTGAAAAAAAATGTTTTTTACTAGGCCATCGAGTGGGATGTCAAATGAAAACTTGTAAAAATACGAGTTAAAAATATCATCATCATTATCATCTTCATCGTTAGCTTATTCCATCCATAGTCGGATGTATGCCTCCCCAATTTATTTCCAATGAGCTTTGTTGTTTGTTTTTGCATCCAATCGTGTCCTGTTAATCTTTTTATATCATCCATCCATCTTGTCTGCGGTCTAACTCTGCATCTTTTGTGTCCTCTAGGTCTCCATTCAACTATACGGCGTGTCCATCTATTTTTATTCAGCCTTGCGATATGCCCCGCCCAATTCCACCTTAATATACATATTCGTTTCACAACATCTGTCACTTTTGATCTTCTTTGTATCTCGAGGTTAGGAATACGATTTTGGAGTCCAATATTTAGCATTCTCCTCTCCATTGCTCCTTGGGTTACCTGGAATTTATTTTTTATACTTTTATTTAAAGCCCACGTTTCAGTGCTATATATTAATACCGGCAGTACATCTGATCGAATACTCGCTTTTATTGTATTTGGGATGTCCAGTTTGAATGCAGATTATAACCTTCCGAACGCAGATCAACCTACCGAGACTCTTCTATCCAAGTCAGCCTTTAAATTATTTTTTGATATTTAGATTTTTTGTCCTAAATATATAAATGTTTGTACCTTTTATATTCTTTCACTTTAATCGTTCATCGTCCATTACTAATCCTTTATTTTCCCACTTTAACGATTTAAACATGTCTTCTAGAGTCAAAGTGAATAGCTTTGGTGATATCGAGTCGCCTTGTCTAATTCCTCTTTTAATTTTGATTTTATTTGTTTTTCCTTCAAGCATTATTTGTGATGTGGCATTTTTATATATGTATCTAAGAAGAGTTGTGTATTTTCATCGACTCTGCTGTTACTTAAGACATTAAGCACTGCCCATATCTCTACTAAATCAAATGCTTTTTCGTAGTCAACCATTGCTATCCACAATGTGACCTTATATTCATTTGCTTTTTCCACAAGTAGTCTGATTGTTTGAAGATGGTCCAAAGTACTGTATCCACGTCTAAATCCCGCTTGTTCACGTGGTTAATAACTGTCTAATTTGTTCGTTAATCTATATGTTATGATTCTAGTGAGGATTTTGTATAGTACCGATAACAGGCTGTTGGGACTGTAATTCTTCAATTTAAATTTGTTCCCCTTTTTAAATATAAGCACAATCAAGGCGATTACCCAAGGTGTTGGTATTTTACTTTCTATGAGGCATCTGTTAAATAGAGCTTAAAGAGATTGTATATCTATGCCCCTCCATACTTTATCATTTCTATAGTTATCTGATCGTTCTTGTTGTTGTGGATATGTTGTAGGGCGTTCATTATTTCGTCCGTTGTTACATCGGGAATTTCTTCAGATCCCACATTTCTTACTATCACTCTATTTCCTCCTTCTTTTCCGGCGGCGGCGGCGGTATTTTCGTGTCGTGTTTGATAATATTTCTCTGTGGCTTCCTTTAACTCTTTGATTTATGTGATCTCTTCGTTATCGTTATTTAAAAGTGTTATTATTATTCATTTATTTGTTTGTTTAGGTGTTTTAAACTTTTTCCATTTTTCAAAGTTTCTTCTATTTTCTAGTTTGTGTACTGTCTGACGTCTTCTCTGATCTTTTTCTTTCCGTTCAAAAATATATATAATGTAAAACTTGCGCACACTTTTTTTGTATTATTTTTAAAAAATAACGAAAAATCGCTATCCCCCCTTATCTCGAAAAGTACTCATCAAAAAATTTTGAAAAAATTCTGGAATATTCTTCAGAGGATGTAGATTGAATGAAAATTATCACGAGTGCATTACCTTTAATAATTTATCTGGCATTTAAAAAAAAAAAAATCAAAATCATTTTTCAGTAAAAATCGGAAACAGACTTTGTTGATAACTCATTTGGGGTATGTTTTGTGAATTCATTGATCATTTTATATCTCCGGAACAAAAATTTTTATTCTACAAGCAATCAATTACGGAACACTAATTGCGCAAGTTCAACTTCAACTTGACCGGTTATTTTTTTATTTTTACAGATTGGATTATTTTTTATGAAGTTATCCTGCAGAAAAGGAGGCGCCGTAGTTTTCATCAGTAGTCCATTTAATCTGACAAAAAATAATGTTAACATTTAAAACATAGTTTAATAAAAAAAAAAATTATAATTTAAAGTATAATAAAAATATCTTTAAAATATATTTTTTTCCATGTACATATTTTTTGCAGCGCCCAGGTGTATGTAACTCTTACTTACTTACTTACTTACTTATTGGGTGTTCAGTTTCAATAAAGAGAGAGGAGAGTGTTGCCGTCAAAAAAATAGTTTTTGGTAAGTCCATGCTTCTCTTTATTTTCTCAGCATAGTTCCGTTTATTATTAAGGTAAGAGTAGAGATATTAGAATACTGTGACTTGTCCACTAATTTCCTAGTTGAAGTTGATGTATGGTAAATTTGTCTAGAATTGAGAAGAACATTTAGGTTATTAGCTCAGGTTACAGTATCGTCCTCGTGGCCAATATTGTTTATCATTCAAAGGGATAACTCACGTCTCGTTCGCTAAACTCACATGAATTACAAAGTCACACTCATAATCTTTAGGAAATTAATAGACGGGTTTAAACAATTGTACCTAAATTAGTTATTAAACAAAATAGTAGAAGTTTAACTACCGTTTGAGAAAGGTACTGTATACCGAAATATGCCACGGCTGATTTAAGTTGTTTTATTTTATTTATTTCACTTTGATAAATAAAATATAGTGAAAATTTCGTTCGTATTCTAATTTTTTAAAAATGGATTTTCATCGAGTAAACTCCAAATCTATTCAATCATAATATTTATAATTTGCCAAATATATCAAATTTTTATTTATTCAGTTTATTCCTCTACTTTATTAATTCATTTATTTTAACTTATCAATATTCACCAGTATCATTTTACATGAATAATAAGTCCTCACTCGGATCTTAAATCGATAAATATACCAAAACTTTGACACAAATACACTCATTGTTCTCCTTATCTTCCGCTGTTTCTTCCCTTTTATGCCATTTCTAAAATAAAACTGGTATTGTATTACCTCGCAACGAATAAAGACCTGATGCTAAATATAGCCCTTCTTGTTTTAAAAATATTACATATTTTTGCATACAAATAATTATTGTTATGTTTATATTTTGTTATTGATATGATACCTTTTCTATAAACATTATCTGTTAAAAAGACTTTTAAGAGAAAATAAGACCCTGGCCATTGATATTTCTTCAAATAATTTTTTTCAATCCGTAATTTTTACCTCTTTTTGGCTTCGATCCAGCGTTCAATATTGTTATATTTTCTAGCTTTCTGAAATTATGGATCCACTTACATGAGGTGACAGACAACAACCATATGATTTTCAGTTAGTGTTAACCCTCAGAAGTTTCGTGTAAAATTTTCATGACATTTTGTCTATTAGTTTGCGAGTTGACGCTACTTTTGATTTTTGCAAAACGATGAAACAAAAAAAATTTCTTGTATTGATTAAACATTACTTTTTGATGGAAAAAAATACAGTCAGAACTCAAAAATGGGTTGAGAAGTGTTATGGCACATCGGCTCTGTCGAAAATTTAGTGAACTTAAACGCGGTTGTACAGCCACCGAAGATGCACCACGGTCCGGAAGTTCAAATGACGCAGTCACTCTAAAAAATACAAACAAATCCATCATATTGTTCGGAATGACCGCAAAGTGAATGTGAGATATAGGTGACATCGTGAGGATATTAGTAGAATATGTGGGACATATTTTGCATGAATACTTTCATATAAAAAGTTATATGCCCTATGGGTGCCGCATCCTCTCACGATTGATCAAAAACAGCAACGTGTCGAAGATTCAGAACGTTGTTTCGGCTTAATCCAAAGAAGTTTTTGAGTCGATTCGTAACAATGGTCGAAACATGGATACATCACTATATGTCTGAGTGCAACAGGTAGTCAGTAGAACCGCTGGAACTCATGAAAGCCGACCGAACCGTTTCAAACAAATACAACAGCAGCTGGAAAGGTTTTGGCAAGTTTTTGGTATGCACATGGAATAATACTGAACGACCAACTGGATCAATTGCTTCCTTATCCACTGTATTCACCAGATCTGGCCCCAAGCGATTATTACCTCTTTCCAAATTTGGGTGGCTCCAGGGGAGAGATCTGGCTCAAATGAAGCAGTCAAATGGAAAACTGAGGCTTATTTTAGAGAGCTCGATAAATCGTACTATATGAAAGGTATCCAAACGTTGGAAGATCGCTGGAATAGCTATATCGCTCTTGAAGGAAACTATGTTGAAGGATAAAATCGATTTTTGGCAAAACATTGTTTTTTCCTTTAAAAGTCTCGAGACTTTTCACCCCATGTATGTAGTAAGGAAAATAGTAAAAATCCCCATAGGGGCGGGGAGGTGGACGATAAAAAAACTTTCTTATATACAAAAGACATAAAAATAACTTATTCTGATTTTCCTCTAGAGAGATACATTTTGTCTTGTGGATCTGCGAAATGTTTCATATACCTGTTTGGCTTAGGATAGTATTTTTAAAACTCTTATTTTATTACGACAAAGGAAAAATAGCTTATTTAGGTGCCAAGAGTGTAATGTTGATACTGTGGCTGAAAGTTTTTCTTATTTACTTTTAATTAAAGGCCAAATTATATTTTTAAAAACTTCGAATATCCACTAGAGTTGAGCCGCAAGAAATATGTATGAAAAAGAAACAAATTATACAGCCAGCTGTAGGTAAACTTCACATCCTTACACGATATGTATAACATCAATGTAAGAAAAACCAAATTTCTTGCTTCAGTCTCCTATTTATATCAACGAACGTTTAGATAATGATTCGAAATTTACCAATGCCCTAACAATATTAATAGAGATTCATGTTATGGCCTCTATCGCAAGTGGAAAACAATTATTACACTCTAGAATGGTTCAATGAACACCGGTCAGGTACAAATATTTGTACTCCTTCGAGCTCATTCAGGATTCTAATGTCGAAAAGTAAGGGTCTCTTAAGGTGCCACGTGAAATCGGAGGAGAAACGCCGAAGAGTCACTCAATTTCACATAGTCTATATTCAAGGACTATAATCTCCTCTCTTCAAATTTATGACAGCCATTCTCTCTTTAATTTATTATTGAAAATCTAATGTTTACGGTCATGAGATTAAGAGTGTCCGGTATCTAACGATTTAAACAACAGAAGAATAAAGCAGCATCGACGTCATCTTTCGTGATTGAACATTGCTTTTCCGTAAAACAAGCAAATGACCTTCTTGTTATACTTCTCGTCTGATTTAAATAAAATTAAAATACGAGCATATACGAGTACACACTACATATACATATTAAAAAGAGTCTTCCTACACTTGTACGTGATCTAAATAGCGTATAATCTTTTAAATATATTTTTTACACGTTCTGCATACGTGCTTTATCCGAGGACAGGTAATTTCCTGCTAGATTTTTTTGCCTCATTAAAAATTATTCGAAAATAATGACTTGATCTCGAAGTAATTGAAAAAAGGAAAGTCAAATCTAACATTTAAGGACTTAAGATGTCTATAATAATGTATTTAAATTTGCGAAATTTTGCCTGTCTGCAATCTATGTGTATATTTAGGCGAAAAGTTCTTCTCTGAATAGAATCCAACAAATGCAGTGTATGTTTGGGAGCAGAGCCTCAAATATGGGAGCAGTATTCCATAGTAGGTCGAATTTGAGCTTTGTACAGAATTAACAGTTGTTGTGGAGTGTAAAGCTTTCTAGTTCGAAATAATATTCCCAGCTTTCGAGAAGCTCTTTTTGCTATGTTTCCAGCATGTCCATGCCAAGACATATTTGCTCCCAAATTAACGCCCAACAAATTGAATGACAATGCTAGAGGAATAGAGTGCCCCGACATAATTATGTCGGGTTTAGCAATGTTAATTTTTTTTAGGAAAAACTGACGCTTGGGTTTTTGTAGCGTTAAATTCCACTTGGTTGCTGTCACCCCAAGCTAGAATTTCTTCCAGGCCTTTGTTAAGTTGAATGACTTCCCGCTGTCTGCGGATATTTGTCTAAGTAGGTGATGTTCGAGCACTCAAAGTGAATGAAGAGATAAGCGTAGTGCCATTTGCAAAGCTGTAGATTGGATTCCCGGTTTTTCCAGCACAGCGTTAATGTACCATAAATGGTACCCCCTGGGGGACACCGGCGTTGATAGTGAAGGTGTTAGAAAGAAATCCGTCGACTGCCACTCGTAAAGAACGCTCCTTAAGGAAACATGGAAGCTACAAACAGAACTTTTCAGGCATACCCGAAGAGTGAGCTTAGCCAACAATCCATCGTGCCAAAACGAACTAATGCCTTGGATATACTAAGAGCAACCGCTCGAGATTCCCCAAAGTGTTCAATTGCGTTGTTCCAAATACGTGTTACATAAGTTAGAAGTCGCTAATAATGTTGAATCCTTCAAGATATTTTAGAAGAAGCTGATTGGTAGCCTTTTCCATGACTTTCGATATTATTGAAAGTAGTGTGCGACTGGTCTGTAGTTATTTGGCAAGGTCTTCTTTCCTTTTTTAGGTATCGGCTAAACTGTGGTGCATAAAGTCTACAGAAAAACTGTGTTAGTTCTCTCGCACAGTTTTTGAGTACTATGACAGGTATTCCGTAAGTGCCAGAAGCTTTCTTTGGTGTCTAGCTTCATTAAAATATGTTTTATGATACGCTGTCTGCATTCTTGACTGCACTATAGGAATAGTAAGGAGTGTTTTTTTCTTGGAAATCGACAGTAGAATGCGAAGCAAAGAGTTCAGCCAACAAGTTCGCTTTCTCAACAGGTGTTGTTGCACTAAATTTATCTGGCCGTGTGAGGGGTGGTATGGTGGATTTGGTGAAATTTTGACTAACTGCCTTAGCGACTGACCAAAAGGACCTGGAATTGTTGAGACAAACAAGAACTTTGTTTCTAATCGTTGATTGTGTGCCTCCTTGGTTTCGTCGATAATTTATTTGCATCTGATCCGGGCTCGAACAAAGATGTTACGATTTATAACGTTAGGATTTTCACGCCATTGTCGATAGGCAAGATATTTAGAAGCAACAGCTTTTTTACATTTTCAGTGAAACCAAGGCTTACCGTTGGAAGGGCATTTCTTCGAAAAAGGGATGTGAGCTTCCATATCAGCCAAAATAACATCGAAAACCTCCTTGGCGCAGCCAGATGGTTCGTCGGATCGAAAACAAACTTCTAACCAAGGGAAAGTTTGAAAATATTCAATGAGTTCTTTCCATTTAGTAGATTTGTAGTGCCAAATCTTGCGCAGTTTAGGTACCCTTCTATCGCTGATTGGTAGGCTACTAGATTTTATGGAGCGGCCGTCATTCTTTCCTATTCGCGATATTTCATGCTTTCCATATTTATCTAATTTGTTTCTTCCTTTAATAATATGACAATTAAAAAAGTCCGTTGCTCAATCTTTAAAAATTAAAATAAAATTATCTGCCCAATGTAAATATTTTCTCATATATGCAAGCCTAAAGTAAAAGTTAAAGTCAAAGATCTTTATTATTGCAAAATTATTACAAAGTACATTAAGTTACAGATTGTTTCAAGTTTTACAGATACAATATGCCTGAAAGACATTCTCATTGCGGTTGGCCGATGATCTCTCCTAAGGTAACTCGTACTGTTTGTAGTTTTATAAGCATCATTTCCAAATATTTTTTAATGATAGAGAAAAATTTGTTTTTAATATGAAGATATTTTGTTTAGTTTTTTATTTGTTCATAATTAACTTCGTTATTGTAGAGAAAAATTATTCTAAAAATCTCTGCTTGAATTGGTCAGGTACAATCTACTGCGTGCCATTACCCTTATCATGTTATCTAGACTATATTGTCTTTGTCTCTCTCCCCCTTCCCTCTTTATCTTTCTTTTGTCATTCATTCATCCATCTTACTCCTTCTTAGGTTATACATTTACAATTTTTTACTAATTTCAAAGGACATGTACAAGCATATATTTACAATGTTGCAATCTAGAATTGCGTTTATTACATATTGTTTATTTATTTATACTAATTTAGTTGTTTTTATTTTTTTCCTGCACTCACTTGTACTGCATGGGTTTTAATTTTATTTATTTACACTGTAAACTATATAACTAGTCTATTTACGCTATAACATGAAACCATAAATGTAAGATTATAGAAACATAAACCTAAGTCTATTTACATTTATATATTTGCAAGCGTAACGTGTTTTTTCGCAATTTTGCATTTTAAGTAAAAATGTTTTCCTCACTTTGTTGTTACCAGTCAAATCTTTCCTTAAAGAAAAATGCTTTTTTATGAGGTTCTTTCCAACAGTGCTCGGCTTAACAAAGAAAATACTTATATTTTTTTACATAGTCACCTTACAAATCAATATATTTAATCTAGCAACTTTCTAACCTTTTAATACCCTCATTATAATAAGACTTATCCAACTCTGCAAAATAAGCATTTGTTTCAGCTTTAACTTCATCATTCGAAGTGGATCTTCTCCGACTAGCCATTTTTCAGGTTTGAACCCATGGAGTAATGGTTAGAAATCAAATCAGGCGAACACGGTGGATGTGAAAGCACTTCAAAGCGAAGGTCATTCGGTTTTGTAGCAACAATTCGAGAGATGTGCGAAGGCACATTAGCGTGATGAAAAAGAAGTTTCTTTTTTGCGAGATGTGGACGTTTAACGTGAATATCACTTTCGTCCACTTCTGACGTGACGTTTCTACCTTTCTCCAGGTAGTTTGTAAGCATAACACCATGAAAATCCCGAAAATCGTAGCCATTACCTTTCCTGCTGGAATCGTTTTTGCTTCCTTGGGGGCATTCTCGTCTGGTCCTTCGTCTTTGGCATGTAATTTATTTATTTATTTCGTGTCCAACCCAACATAATAATAACAAACATGAAATAGAATAAAGCAATACATGCACAGTAAACATCTCTTCATTTTGTCCTATGTTCGAATGGTTAACTAAGTAGCTAAGAGGGTAAGCAGGGCGAAGTGGAGCTGGCCGGGTCATATCGCAAGACTCTCTGATAATCGATGAACGCATAAAGTATGGTAGTCAACTGGAAGCCCTGGAATGAGAAAAGAAGTAGAGGATGCTCGCAAACCTGATGGTCTGACGACATCAAGAGACTAGTGGGATACAACTGGATAAACAAGGCCCAGAATCGAAGAAAATGGACGTACTTAGGGAAGGCTTATGTCCGACGATGGACTGCATAGCTGATGATGATGATGATGAACTGGTTGTAGCAGAATTAGCAAGTTCTAGAAAAATCAGTATCTAGGGCCGCGATAAGGACGCTTCTGCTGTGATCCCTCTGGCATGTAATGTTATCTATGTTTCATCTACTGTTATGAAATGTCGAAGAAATTCACTGGAATGATGTTTAAACACTGATTATTCTTGGGAATTGTTCGGTCGAATGCTTTTGATCAACTGTTAACAAACACAGCACACATCGAGAGGAAATCTTTCTCATTCCCAAAATATCGTGCAAAATGGGATGGACACGGTCTATCGAGATATTTAAATATTTAAAATGGTTAGCGAGCTGGTGCTTTAATCAGCCATCATTTAGTACGCTATTGTCAATCTCGTCGGTTGTAGATATTGTCGGATGTTCAGAGCGTTTATCATCTTGAATCGATGTACAACCACGTTTAAACTCAGCAGTCAACTTTTTATTCGTCAAAAACAAAGAGGAAGAATCATTAAATGTGACATTTAGCTCTTTTTGAATGTCCGTAGGGGTTAAACTTTTTAAAACGAAGTATTTTATAACAGGTCACAATTCAATTTTGTCCATTTTTTACCAAATGTTAAAACTTGTTCGTTTACACAGTCGCTACAAAAAGACAACTAAACACACGTGTCTGTTGTGTTACACTCAATTTATTTATGGAATTTTCTACTTAGAGATCACAGACACAGAAGCCAATCGAATGTTAGATCCCAGAATTTCTATACAAAATTTGTTTCTTGATGCGTTTTGATAAAATATCTTTTTTACATAATGTATGTTATTCATGTTAAATACAGTCTGTCAAGTAAGAACGTGTCTGCAATAATTTATTTTTGGTTGATGCGATTCTGGCGATTCAACAAAAAATCGGTAGAGAGAACTTTTGTCTATGACGCATTTTAGTAATTTCCGTCGATTCCGAATTTCGGTCAAAATCACTTAAAATCCAAAATAAGTTACTTGTTTGAGCATCGGTTTGAGGCAGTTATTTTTTTGTACTCATCCACAGTGACCTAAAATGACACATCGGTATCGTTTGTGAAGAAGTGGGTAAGTCGTTTTAACGAGATGAAAAAAGTCGACGACTTGCCAAAACGTGGCGAGGTAGGCAAAGTCTCTCCGAAAGTCGAAAAGCGAATCGTGTCTTTGTTTTCACTGGACTCAAATTGACGCTGCGTCAAAGAACGGTAAAATGAAGAAAATCGGGTTTGAATATGTTCCATGAGACCATTTGACAACATCTTTGTGCTCATGATGTCAAATTCCGAGGCACGTTGAAGAAACCTGTTCTGTTTGTGGCTCTCATGTTTCCTCAGAGAGCGTTCTTTACGAGTGGCAGTCGACGGATTTCTTTCTAACACCTTCACTATCAACACCGGTGTACCTCAAGGCTACATATTGTCTCCTACTCTTTTTCTCATTTACATTAACGATCTGCTGGAAAAGACCGAGAATCCAATCTACAGCTTTGCAGATGACAGTACGCTTATCTCTTCATTCACTTTGAACGCTCGAACATAGGCTACTCAGACAAACATCCGTAGACAGCAGGAAGTCTTTTAACTTAACAAAGACCTGGAAGAAATTCTATCTTGGGGTGACAGTAATCAAGTGGAATTTAACGCTACAAAAATCCCAGGCGGCAGTTTTTTCTAAAAAAGTTAACGTTGCTGAACCCGACATAGTTATGTCGGGGCACTCCATTCCTCTAACATCGTCACTCAATTTGTTGGGCGTTAATTTGGGAGCAAATATGTCCTGGCATGAACATGTTGCAGGCATAGCAAGGAGAGCTTCTCAAAAGTAGGGAATATTATTTCGAACCAGAAAGCTTTACACTCCACAACAACTGTTAATTCTTTACAAAGCTCAAATTCGACCAACTATGGAATACTGCTCCCATGTTTGGAGCTCCGCTCCCAAACATACACTGCATTTGTTGGATTCTATTCAGAGAAGAGCTGTTCGTCTAACTGGAGGCCCGGAACTGACCGGCGGCCTTGATTCGCTGGAACATCGAAGAACGGTTGGCGACTTGAGCCTATTCTACAAGTACTTTCATGGAAAGTGTTCGAAGGATGTGGCCCGCTTAATTCCTCCCAGAGCGGTGCATGTTAGAAGTACACGTCGCGCAAATTCTTCACATCCGTTTGAGGTTCAGCTTGTTACTCCCCGTACAACACTTTTCAAGCAGTCTTTTATATGGAGAACATCATCCCTTTGGAATAATTTGCCCAGGACTGTGTTTCCCACCGAGTACAATCTACAGCGATTCAAAAACAACGTGAATCGCCTTCTCCGCACACGTGCCGCTCCTGTAGCGCTTTAGGGACTTCCCTGTAGCACGTGTGCTAGACCCATAAAAAAAAAAAAAAAAAAAAAAAAACCTTTGCTGAGCGAAAATCACGTTGCGAAGCAGCTCGCTTGGGCTGCGTTAAAATACTAGAGTTGCCCTCACAATCGCCGGACGCTAACCCCATTGAATATGTTTAGTCCCTGGTAAAAAGAAAGCTGAGAGGAAATACTCTGAGGACTTTGACTCAGTCGTTTCGCTGAATTTGAAAAATTTGGAGACCATTGCAGAAAATCTCTTCGATACCATGCCACGAAGATGCCAGGTGACTATTGATTCATGAGGCGATTGGACAACTTACTAAAGCAATTGCGCCATTGTTAGCACCCTAAAGAATACATTGATGGCAAAAAATGTTCTCGAAACACATTTTTTTTTTCAAGAATACGAGCGGTCACGTTCTTACTTGACAGACTGCATGTCATGGGATGCGAGAGTATGGTCTTAGTGAAACGCCGCTTAGTCATATTTACAACTTATCTATTATTACTGTGTTGGCCCTAGCTTCGTGGTTATCGTGTCGGCATATTGTATTAAGGATCCCGGGCGCCAATCCCGACTGGACAGTGTATTTATTAGTAGTATATTTGACCACATACACAGCTAATAGTTAATAGTTGTAGAAATGCTATAAAGTCCGTGGCAGTACCAGTGCGTTGACTAAAAAAATAGCGTGAGGTACAAATATATGTTTTGGCATTTGGACAACGTTGACCGAGATTATGACATCCTCACCGATATACATCTAAAAGGGTAATAATAATTCAGGAGGAGAGATGAACATAAAAAAAATTGTTATTTTTCGTTAACCAGGTAAGTTAACAAAACGTCATTTTATTTTGAATTAAATTAAAATAAATTCTATATGAAAGGTAAAAATATATCAAGGGGTTAAACTTTATTGGCGAGACTGTCACTCTAATTTTTTAATTAAGTAATCTGGACGGTTCTTAGTTTCTAAGAAAGTATAAATCTCTCAGTATGCTCGAGTTTCAATAAGGAAAAGAAATTTAGAGGGAAATGAGATCAAGTTTGCTTAGTTTTGCTATTGAAATAGATAAATTAAATAGTGCCAAGTTGCAAGCCAAGTTAAAAGACCTATTATTGGGGAGATGAATAGATTGCTATATTTTAGAAAGATAATATAATTTTATTTTCTTTCTCTATGTTCTTGCTGAATATTTTAATTCTTCATAATGACAATTTAAATAACTTTTAATTTACATGATAATTAAATCGAGATTAAATTCCAAATTATGTTAATGAATGTAATTTTGGCATACATTGCATCATAAGGCCATACAAGGCATATGTATTTCGAAAGCAATTTATTACTAGAAAAAAAACAGATATAGGTTAACTGATGCTAAAATTCCCGTAATGCATATCCTTGGAGCTAGCATGAAGGATTATGCCTTAATAAGGACGTGGGAGTAACTGTGGCTATGATGAGATCTTAAAGAATATAATGCTGTAATGTTCGTTAGTTTCGCATTTTTCTATCTTCTTTTGTCCCCTATTTACCTCTAACATACATAGTCATTTTCTTTATAAAAATTAGCTAAAACCCGTCATAATAGTTTCATACTTACGTCTTCGGCATTTGACTTGTTAGACAACAGCGTGGGAGAAAAATAATGCTTCTTAAGTGACTAAGTACTAAAGCTGGCTCAAATCTACGGTTACAACTTTGCCTTAAAAGTCAAATGCGAAAAAGTGTGAAGACCATAGAATAACAGCCTTCATTTTCTTAAAATCTTCTTCAAAATAATACATAAAAGAATTTACCGAAAATTCGAGGAACAAATAACTTAAACACAGTTTGGCTTTCGTGACGCACTGGGTACGAGAGAGGCATTGTTTGCGGTTCAGGTTTTGTTTCGACATTGCAGGGACCTAAACTGCGATATATACGTATGTTTCGTCGACTATTAAAAAACTTTTGATAGAGTTAGGTACGACGCCTTGAAGTCAGTTTTAAGGAATGTTTGCCTAAATGATAAAGATCTTCGCGTTATTCAGAAACTTTGTTACAATCAGTCTGCAAACATAACGGTAGATAATGAAATTACTGAAGAAATTATGTTAAAAAGGAGTGTGTGGATTGCATGCCCCCTGCTTCTCTTTAAAATATACTTGGAATATATAATGAAACTTGGCCTGGAAGGTGCTGATGAGGCCATACTAAGTGGCAAGCGTATTAATAACATCAGGTATACGGGCGACCCCTCTATGCTGTGGACAGTCCAAAGAGCCTTCATACATTAATAATACGAATGTGGGAGACCAGCTGAGAGTATTGTTTGGATTTTAATGGCAGAAAAGCCACAACCACAGTAAATCAACAACCAATAGAACGAGTATCCAACTATACCTACTTAACTACAAATATAAACCACCGGTGGGTATACTCACAAAAATTAAACTAAGCATAGAAAGAGTGAAATCGGCTTTTATAAAAACACATCTACAGGTGCCATTATATTACCCTTCAAAAGAAAGATCCGCTTATTTAGAGGCTAGTTGTTCATGGTTCTTCTGTATGGGGTAGAATTTTGGACACTGACGAACGCACCATAAAGAGACCTGAGGCATTTAAGATGTGGTGCTATAGACGAATATTGAAAAATCTCCTCGATTGATCATTTTGTGACTCAGGAGGCGCCGAAAGAATAAAGTGCTAACAACTTCGAAAGGCCGAAAACTTGAATCCCTGGGCCATATAATGTGAACGAATATCGATATGACTTACTGCAAGTCATTTTATAAGGAAAAGTAAACGAGAGAAGAGGCCCAAGCAAAAGAAGGATACTCGTATCTTGGCTGTAGAACATTAGAAAATTATGCTCGTTACCTACTACACAACATTTTCAGGCAGCTAATAGGTAACATCTTAAACGGACAGACACGACAAGAAGAAAATGTACTAAAATGCAATTACAATATTTACCAGAGAAGTTTAGATCTATAATATATATAAAATGCAACGTCTCTCTGTCTGTCTGTCTGTCTGTCCGTTAGTGCTCTTATCACTGAAGAACCACTTATCCGATTTACCTACTTTTTTTTTAAAAAACATACTTCTGTTGTCTGGCCAGGTTATAGGCTATATTTTATTAAGATAGGTAGCATAAGGAACGAGCAGTGATGATAATAGTGAATGAAGTCGGAAAGAAGTTTGCCGCTAGTGCGTTCTCTTGCAATACACAGCCTAAACTATTAAATATGGAACAATATTATGTAGCAGAGAATATCTATAATCTATAATCTATAATCTATAATCTATAATATATGTAAAATGCAATGTCTCTCTGTCTATCTGTCTGTCCATTAGTGCGTTTATCATGCGAGAACCACTTATCCGATTTACGTGTCTTTTTTTAAATTCATACATGTATTCTTTGGTCAGGTTATATAATAATAATAATAAACTATATCTATAACATATATAAAATGCAACGTCTCTCTGTCTGTCGGTCTGTCCGTTAGTGCGCTTATCCCTCGAGAACCACTTATCCGATTAACCTGATTTTTTAAATTCATACATATGTTCTCTGACCAGGTTATATAATATTAATAAACAATCTATATATTGATAAATATATATATATATATATATATATATATATATATATATATATATATATATATATATAACGCAAGGTATCTCTGTCTGTCCGTTAGTGTGCTATCATTCGAGAACCACTTATCCGATTTACGTGTTTTTTTCAATTCTTAACTTAATATTTATCAAAAAAATCTATAAGATATATAAAACGCAGCGTCCGTCTGTCTGTCTGTCTGTCCGTTAGTGCATTTAGCACTCAAGAACCACTTCTCCGATTTACGTGTTTTTCTTTATTAAATACATATGTTCTCTGGCCAAGTTATAGGATGTATTTTATTACGTAAGGTAACATAAGAAATATGCAGTGACGATAGTAGTGAATCAAGACCACGGCTAGTTTAAGCATAAGTTAACCTGTTGTTCGTTAGGTTAAATATAAGAAATCTTTTTCAAAAATTTATTGCCGCTTTTCGTTAACTCTAGCATTCATTAAAACAGTCTAAGGTTTAAAGCCGATTTAATTGCTCTGAAAGCTTAAGTTGCAGTTCGCTCGTTAAACGTTCACGTTTTTAGTAATATTATTTTTCTTATTATTATATATACAACCATTCACCCGATTATGGTCTTCTTTTAATTTCTACAGTAACAAAATATCTTGTCACATATACTTGTGGATCTAAGTTTAACTTCGATCAAAACTAAGTATTATTATAGACCTTAAGAGGCTGATTTGAGAAACAGATCAAATACTTGGCTTCATTGTGTCCAAATATAGAAGTTTTAATTACTTCAGTTCTGGCAATACTGCTCTGAAGCTTTCTGCGCTCAAAACTTGAATATGCCTGTTAAATGTTGAATATCACATAAATATATAATCTAGATAATACATACAAATACCAAAAACACTTCATATACTAAATATATTCAACTCTTTGAGGTCGAAAAAAAAATTACAAAACTTACTTCTTAAATAAAATCAAAGTTTTTTTATGAGCACTAAATTTTAGTTGCTTTCTTTGAAACCTCTTTTGATAAACCGCTTAGACAATCAGGAACTTTCTATATAACTTTGGAAGATTTTCACAAAGCTTGTACAATTTCTTATGGGTGCGTAGGAACTTCGTATTTATACTAAACAGAAAAATGTTTTTAATGAAAGCTTTGTTGCGTCTACAAGACACAATATGAAAATCGTATCGTAATATTTTAGGTACAAGGGAAGTTATATCAAAACATTCTTATATTATTATTGCAGTATTATGCAAACTAACCGTCGTGACAGTTTTGTGACTCTGACCTTTACGAAGTGCCAAGACAGCTAAATTTATTGGTAATTATTCAGTATGACTGATTATTCAGTGATCATTAGCCAAACTCTTTTATCTCAAATGTTGAAACAAGCCAAGAATAACTTTTTTCTGTATTTTCATTGCCAATAATCTAGGTGAATTGTAGCAAAATTCGTTAACTCAAAAAACAGCAGATTTCTGACTCCACTGAGAACATCGACTATGAGGGAACCATACCAAAAGTGAACCATAGGCTATTCCTCAGGTGTATTGACGAAATATTTAAAGTGGTAATATGGAACGTGTAAGGATTCTGAAAGACCATCATTGGTGCTAAGTGATTACCATATATAGTGTGCAGTTGCGTAACGTTTGGTGGGTTTTCCAATATCCCCAGATTTCATGTGTGAAAAGAATAGCATCATGAAGCTCCCAGGGTAATGAAATAGTGCTCTCATGTTTGAAGCTTTGCTCCCAAACATACACTGCATTTGTTGGATTCTAATCGCCTGACTGGAGACCCAGAACTCACCAGAAACTTTGATATTTAGGAACATCAAAGAACAGTTCGTGTCTGGAGTCTATTGTACAAGCACTTTCCTGGAAAGTGTTTGATGGATGTAGCCCGGTGATTCCTCCAAGAACAGTGCATGCCAGAAATACACGTCGCGGAAATATATCACATTCCTATGAGGTTCAGCTTGTCACTCCTCGTACAACCGTTTTCAAGCAGTCTTTTATATGGAGAACCTGAGCCTTTGGGAATGATCTGTCCAGGCCTGTGTTTCCCACCGACTACAATTTACAGCGATTTAAGCCCAACGTGAATCGTTTTTTCCGCACACGCGTCGCTCCTGTAGCGTTTTAGGAATGCCCCTGCAGCACGTGTTCTATGTCTCTAAAATAATAGAGGAACTGCATATCAATGGAGCGTAAGTACTTCAAGTACTTGATGGTATCAAGAGATCGTGCTGTGATTTCTCAATTGATATTGACATAGGCGTTGTTATCCAGTCTTAATTTTTATTCCTGTTTTTGTTCTTCTTTGTCAATGTGGTTCCATGTTTGGCTGACGGGTCTAAGCCAAGTCAGCACAGACGCTATTACCATTGTGTATTAAGGAATGACCTGACAATGTTACATGTTTTCAAAATTACTGACTTCTGAATGTGTTTGCGTTGAGTCCTAATTGTATTAAGTGTGGTATGAATGTTGTTGGTGTAAGGTCTGTGGTCTAGCCATTTTATTTGTGTATTTGGAAATTTTTTCTGTGTATTTCGTTTGGATGTTTGTGTCGTTGGGGACAGCTATGTCAGTTAGATAGGTGATTTTTCCTTTTTGTATTGAAAAGTAATATCGGGTCTATTGGCAGGGAGCTTTTAATTTTTATTTTCAAGTATGGATGTTGGTGTGTATTTATAGTAGGGATCTGTGTTTTCTAAGAGTTTGTATGCTGTGGCTAGTGCTTGGTGAACTACTTTTGCCGCTGAGTTATGTCTGGCTGTGTATTCCGTTCCGGCTAATATTTTACATCCGCTTGTTATATCTTCGATCGTTTCTTTATGCTGGTGGCATTTTCTGCATCTGTCTTCTGTAATAGTTGGGTCTTTGGTGATATGCTTTTGGTAGTTTTTGGTTAATATTATCTTATCCTGGATGACAAGTAAGAAGCTTTCTGTTTCAGGGAATAGCTGTCCATTCTGTAACCAGATGGATGATTGTTTTTTATTTACGTGTCTATGTGGTATCTGTGTTTTCCGTGGAGTGTTTTTTCTGACTACGTTTTTATCTTTTCCTGTTGTAATTGGGTGGGACTATGTGTGTCTGCTGGTCTGCCCGGGATAAGTCGAGACGTGGTAGTTTTTGTCTGCTTTCACTGTTGCTATGTTGAGGCTGGTTTGCTTTGTATGAACGAATTTCCTAAGTGCTTGTATTTGTTTTGTGTGCAGTGATCTGATGTCTATGATTCCTCTTCCTCCTGCCTTCCTCTCGATGGTGTCTTTCTTTGCATGCGTTGGGGTGTAATTTCCTGTATTTGGTGAATTGAGAACGTATAAGGCTGTGAATGTTTATATGTCTGCGTGTGGTCATTTGATGATATCAAATTAATATGTGAGTGTAGGTATAGCGAACCTGTTGATGGTTTTAGTGAGATTCTTGGAGTTCAGTTTTGTTTGTAAAAGTTTCGTAAGTCTGTTTTTGAGCTCTGTTTTGATGTGAATGTGGTTTTGTTGCTTTGTTGGAGGCTTAGATATTTGTATGTTTCTTTGTCGAGCATATTATTGAGTGTTTCGTTATTGATGGTTTCTGTCTCATGGTGGCCTTTCCATTGACCTTTGTTGATGTGGAGTACTTTGCATTTACTTATACCAAATTCCATATTAATATCTAAGGTGAATATTTCTGTGATTTTGAGGAGTTCTTTCAGCTGTGTTTTTGTGGCAGCGTAGAGTTTTATGTCATCTATAATATATATAAAATGCAACATCTCTCTGTCTGTCTGTCCGTTAGTGCGCTTATCACTGGAGAACCACTTATCCGATTTACGTACTTTTTTTTAAACATACATATGTTCTCTGGCCAGGTTATAGGCTATATTTTATTACGATAGGTAGCATAAGGAATGAGCAGTGACGATAATAGTGAATGAAGTCGGAAAAAAAGTTTGCCGCTAGCGCGTTCCACACACACAGGCTAAACCATTAAATATGGAACAATATTATGTAGCAGAGAATATCTATAATCTATAATTTTTTGGCCAGGTTATATAATAATAATAATAATAATCTATATCTATAATATATATAAAAATGCAACGTCTCTCTGTCTGTCTGTGTGTCCGTTAGTGCGCTTATCCTTCGAGAACCACTTATCCGATTTACGTAATTTTTTAAATTCATACATATGTTCTCTGACCAGGTTATAGATATATATTTTATTACATCTATAATATATATAAAATGCAACGTATCTCTGTCTGTCGTCTGTCTGTCTGTCTGTCTGTGTGTCTGTTAGTGCGCTTAACACTGGAAACCCATTTATCCGATTTAGGTACTTTTTTTTTAAAAACATACATATGTTCTTTGGCCAGGTTATTGGCTATATTTTATTCCGATAGGTAGCATAAGGAATGAGCAGTGACGATAATAGAGAATGAAGTCAGAAAAAAGTTTGTCGCTAGCGCGTTCTCTTGCAATACACAGCCTAAATCATTAAATATGGAACAATATTATGTAGCAGAGAATATCTATAATCTATAAGATATATTAAATGCAATGTCTCTCTGTCTGTCTGTCCATTACTGCGTTTATCACGAGAGAACCGCTTATCCGATTTACGTGTCTTTTTTTAAATTCATACATATATTCTTTAGCCAGGTTTTATAATAATAATAATAATAATATATATTTATAATATATATATATATATATATATATATATATATATATATATATATATATATATATATATATATTGCAGCGTCTCTCTGTCTGTCTGTCCGTTAGTGCGCTTATCAGTGGAGAACCACTTATGCGATTTACGTGCTTTTTCTTAAAATATACATATGTTCTCTAGCCTGATTCTAGGATATATTTTATTGCGTTAGGTAACATAAAAAATAAGCAGTGACAATAATAGTGAATCAAGTCGGAAAAAGGGTTACCGTTAGCGCGTTCCCTTGCAATACACTGCCTAAACCATTAAATATGGAATAATATCATGCTGCAAAGAATATAATATATATAAAATGCAACGTCTTTCTCTTCTTATACATATGATATGTTCTATATAATTCGATATAAGCCTAGATAATGGGAGATAAGGTGAGATATTGGGAGATAAGTGTAAATAATGGGAGATAAGGAGAAATAATGGGAGATAAGCAGAGATAAATCTAGGTAATGGGAGTTATGGTGAGATAATGGGAGATAAGGAGAAATAATGGGAGATAAGGAGAAATATTGCGAGATAAGTCGAGATAAGCCTAGATCATAGGAGATAAGGTGAGATAATGAGAGATAAGGAGAAATAATGGGAGATAAGGAGAAATAATGGAAGATGAGCAGAGATAAGCCTAGATAATAGAGATAGAGATAGTGGGAGATAAAGAGAAATAATGGGAGATAAGGGGAAATAATGGTAGATATTTTATTACGTTAGGTAACATAAAGAATAAGCAGTGACGATAGTAGTGAAGCAAGTCCACGCGAGCGGAGCCGCGGGCACGGCTAGTCCATATATAAGAGGTGGTTTATTTTATGTTGGTTCACTTTTTGGTGTCTGATGTTAAAGCCATGGTCTGTTCTGTTTAGTGTATTTGAGAGTGGATTGAGACAGAGGCAAAACTATAGAACACAGAGCTAGTCTCCCTGAAATATACCCCGTCTGATGTACAGCTCTTCTGTTTGGATGCTTTCGGTTTGTGTTTTTAGGTGAATTTTAGTTTTCCGTATTTTCATAATTTGCGCGAGAAATTGCCTCAGGTTTAGGTTGATTTTGTAAATTTCTAGGGCTCTGATTAACCAGCTGTGAGGTATGGAGTCGTAGGTTTTTTTTATAGTATACGATATGAAGGTTTCTGTGTTCTTTTCTGGTTTGTCCCATAATCACGCTATCTATGATCAGCTGTTCTTTGCATCCACGTCTATTTTTCCTGCATCTCTTCTGCTCTTCTGTGAGAATATTGTAGTTTATTAGGTGTTGTTCTATTTTCTTGGAAATTGTGCCTCTGATGATCTTGTATACGGTTGATAGGTGATAGGTCGGTAGTTTGACGGGTTTGTAATGTCTGAGCTTTTGGGTTTGACGTATGTTATTTCTTGTGTAAGGGAAATGGGGAATGTGTATGGTAGTAGAAGGGCTTTGTTGATTTGGTGTGTGAGTGCTTCGTGTGTGGTGGTAAACTGTTTGTACCAGAAGTTTTGTGTATTGTCTATTCCAGGGCATTTCCAGTTGTCTGTGTTTGATTGTTTTTGTAATTTCTTGTGTAGTTAATGTGGAATTTTCTTTTTCTGTCACATGTTTATGTTTGTCTTCTTTGGTTTTGATCCAGGGAGTGTTATTATTGTGTAGTTTGTGTTCTGACCAGACACTTTTCCAACAATCTATGAGTTCTTGTTTGTTTGGTGGTACAGTCCCTGCTGTCTGTTCGTTATACATAGTTTTTCGGTAGACTGTTTTTCGCTTCTTTGGAAGAGGTTACTGGTATCTGTCCTCTCGTTTGATTCTTTGTATCTACGAAGTCTTGCGGCATATACGGATAATTTTTGTTTCAAAGTATCAAGGATTTCTAGTAGTGTTCGGTTGGGAGAATTTGATTTGATCTTGTCTACACCTTGTGTGACACGTTTGGACGCGTTCTCGTTTATAAACTGGGTAAGGTGCCCTAGATCTCTTCTAATGTTGTTGGTTTTGTTTTCTATTCTTATTTGCCATTTGAATTTTGGTCTTGTGCTGTTGGGCTTTCTTTGTCGTTGCGGGAGTTTTAATTATTTTGTGTTAGAGTGGTGATTGCTGCTGCTTATATTATTGTGTAAATGTCTTCGATTATGTTTAAGTCTGTTATGTACTGGGGTATTATGTGCTTGTTTACTGGGTTGAGGATTGGTTGCGTGCTCTGTTTGAAGATTAAACGAGGGATGCGATTTCTTGATGTGCGTCGAGCTAGATGTGACTCCATTTCTGCTTTGAGTGCTTGTACGAGAAGTGATTTGGGTTGATGTTGTGTAGATGTAGTTGAGGGTGGTAAGTGATTGATTTTGTTGTCTGTAATATGGTGTTGTGCGGTACTTACTATTTGCGGTGTAATATTATTTTGAGTTATGCTTCTGCTGGTTGGTTGGTCTTGTTGTGTGTATTTTTGTATTCGGCTGGGTGGTTGTGTGTGTGCGGTTGGTTCAGTATCTGCTCTATTGTTTTTATTGTTTGGTTGGTCTGTGTTCAGTTTAGCAGCTACTGTATCTTTGATAGTTTGCAATTCAAAGGGTGTGAGACGATTATTGTTAGTAAAAAAAATTTTTCGGTCTGTTTTGTAACAAGTAATTACAGATGTGGATATTGGGCTAAGAAAAGTCTGTGCAGTTCCAGTCTGTAGCCCGATGTTATTGTTTCGAGTTTGGTGGCGGTGTAGTGACAGCGCATCACTGTTCTGTCCATTTCCTCAGTCCACTTTAACCGCTGTTTTGGTTTGCCAGCTTTGGTAGTTGCATGTTGTCCTTGCAAAACATACGGGGCTTGGTTTGGCTTTGGTGGTTGTGTTTGTCCCGCATCTGTGTCGGTTATGTTTGGGATTGATTTCGGTGGAACTCATGCGTCGCTTTGATTTTATTCTTATTATTAATAATATTACTTTTATGGCAGTCTACATTTTTATTTTTGCTTTTATCTCTGTGTATCCAACACTAACAAAAGAAAAATGGAAACGTTTACCTTAAAAACAAAGGAAAATAAAATACGAATTGTTTTAGCTTCATCACAAAAAAAAATTAATTAAACTCTTTTTTCATTTTTATTCTGTTTAAATTATTTCTCCAATCAAGTACGGTAATTAAACACTTTACTTTAATAGTAATGAATTGAAAACAAGCTGCTTTTAAATACAGGACGGCAGCCTTTTTCACTTTAAAGGTGAATAATTCAATCGAGAGTTTTTTTTTTTTTTATCAATGTTATAATAAAACTACCTAGAGAAATTTTCGAATAGTAAAAGGATTATCAGGAGGTGCTCCATGCGGAAGATTCTTATTTCTAATATGAAAACGGGATGTATTATTCCGACATGAATTCCTAGTTTGCACCACTCTGGGAGTGGGTACTTGTAGACTAGAATTCAATCGCCGATCATTGTTCGATATTCTAAGCAATCAAAGCTGCTGGTGAGTTCTGAGTCTCGAATCATCTTCTGCTAAATACAACATATGTTCGAGGGCAGAGCATTATTCCATTGTTGATCGAATTTGAGCTTCTGTATAGAATTAAAGTTGTTGTGGATTCTGCAACGTTAACTTTCTTAGGTAAAGCTGCCATCTGTGTTGACAGTACGGCTACCAGAGAGAAACTCGTTAGCTATCACTTGTTAAAAACCCACAGAAAAACAGAAAGCTATTAGTAAAACTTTTCAGACATACCATAAGAGCTTAGCTTAGCCAACAATTCGTCACATCTTGGATATATTGAGTGCAACCGCTCTAGACTCTCCAAAACGTTCAATTGCGTCGTTTCAAACATGTGTTACATAAGTTAGAAGATCCCTATTGATATTTGCTTACAAAAGCTATATTAACTGTCGCTAATAAAACTAAATGCTGCCAGATATTTTGAAAGATGCTGTTTTATAGCTTTTTCCATCATTTTTTATATTACTGAAAGAAATGTGAATGGTCTGTAGTTATTTGGCCAGGTCTTTTTGCGTTTTCAGATGTCAGCTCATTTTCAGCAGGAAATACATATTCCTGATCAGCGCCAAAACTTTTCTTTGGTGTCTAGCTTCACTAAATGCTTTATGACACGCTGATTCCAGTGAAAACACATGTTTGTTAAGGAGTTACCTACACCTGGAATTTTCAAAAACTCATTTTTTTTACGGATTTTTATTCTCTACGCTTCTAAGAATTATTCAAAAAAAAAAATTAAGAAAATTCCATTCCATTACAAAGTTATAGCATTAAAAAGCATAATTGTGACCTGGCGTCAGATTGGGACTGCTGTCTGCGTCAACGCCGCGCCTCTCGGCAGTTGCGTTTCGGATTTCTTTTGTCAACCGGTTTCTTTTGAAAATAAAGTCTTTAGAATTTTGCATCCGTTAGTGAAGTTTATGATTCTAACATTAGTTGACCGACGTCTTTCGAAGTGTACAGTAGTGCAAATTTTAAAAACGTTGAAATGTCATTCCATTAATCTCAGTGTAAGCCAGGTAGCTGTCAAATTGTTGAAATTGGGATCAGAGTTGCACTGTCTACATTTAACCTTAGATATGACAGTTATTTAAAAATGTTAGAACTGCTGGGAGTCAGCATTGGGGTTGAAGCGCATAGTTATTGTCGAAAAGAGGATGCTAATCATTTGAAACATGCTAGGATAAAATCAATTCAATCCTCCAACGAAGCCAGAGTTAATCATATAAACAGAAAATTATATATAACACCACGATGCAAGAGGAAGAAAGCATACAGTACGAAGCTGGAATGGGAGACTACCCGTAAATTCTTTTTTTATCTACCCGAAATTTTAAACGCGTTTTTCTTGGAACTGTGTTTTCAGACACTGTCTGCAATATTACTCAGTCAATTTTGAATATTTTTTAACTTTTTTTTTAAATCTTAATAATTACTCTAATAGACAGAATTTTTTAAATAATTAAACATAATTTTTGTGGTCGAAAATTGCATACTAAACTTTGAAACACCGTAAATTTTTTTATTTAAAAAAAGCCCCTTCCACAATTTTTAATTACTACATTATTTTACAAGATTAATTTTAGTTTTTGTAGATTAATTTATTTTTTATGAAGTTCCTGCAGACAAGGAGGCGCCATAGTGGACCATTTAGCCCGATAAAAAATAATGTTTACATTTAAAACATATTTTAAAAAAAAATTTTCTTTTAACTTAAAATACAATAAAAATATATAATACTGGTCAACACTGAAATTTTTTCCTGAAGTTTTATAATGTATTATAGGTATACCTGAGGCACTGATTACGGAAAAAATACTGCTTTAATGCTATCAGCTCTACTTTTTTTCTATGTTATATGTTTACACACTATAAAACGTTCTTTTATACGTTTTTTTGAATGTACGGCTTAAGGATCATCTCCTTCTAAACTGCAACAGTAATCGGCCACCATATGGATGTCTCACCTTCCTTAATAACTCTCTTCCATTGTGCGTTTGTTTTGGTAAAATCTTTCACCCTGCTCTTCACTGAAATTGTCAAGATTTTCTGGGAATCGATCTAAATGAGAATATAAGAAAGGAATCTTGATACTCATGTCGCAGCCCAGATTTTTCAAATTGGGTAACATGCACTCAACTAACTCAGAATAGTTGTCGGACTTATTGTTTCCGAGAAAATTTTTAATCACCACAACAAACGATTTCCAAGCTTTAGACTAGACTTCATTCATTGAATTCACAAAGTTTGGGTCTTTCACAAGTTGTTTTTTTGTGGACCATCAAAAATACCCGCTTTCAATTTTTCTGTGCTTAATCTTGGAAACTTGCATGAAAGAAAAGCAAAACATTCGCCGTTTTTGTCAAGGGCTTTTACAAACTGTTTCAGAATGCCCAGTTTTAGCAGATTTGTGGTGCCAAATCTTGCGCGGTTTAGGTGCCTCTCTGTCACTGATTGGTAGAATACTCGATGTCGAAAGTAGTTTATGGTGGGAAGAACCTAACGGCGGATTTACGCTGATCGTGTAAATCTCCGGATTGGTGGTCAAAAACAGATCAAGAAGACTGGCGAACTCCCCGTCTCGATCAGGGATCCGTGTTGGTTCGTCAATAAGCTGAGTTTACCCTTTGAGGACAAGTGGTTACTACTGATAACCACCTTTTAAAAATTATATTATAGCTTTCCTACCGGTTTCTCCAGTAAACCACGATGTTAAATTGTTTGCCTAACGTATCAAGAAGTCTAATCTAGCATGCTTAGGGTTTGAAATGTCCACCAGCGTTTAGTTGACATTTGTAATTGCACGTCGTAGGTAGTTGTGAGTTTTGCAGTACCAATTAGGCTGTTATTTTTCTTATAGCTGGTTATTCTTTAAGAAAATGTCCGGTAAGTACTTAAGATATATCTATTTACTACATATGAATATATATCAAGTGCAATTTTTGTTTTGCTAAGTTTATAAATAGATTTATTTGTGGTGGTTACAAATGCTAACCACTAGGACTATATGTTTTTTTTAGTGAAAGTGTTTTTTTTTTAAGTGACGCGTATTGCTATTACTATTATGCATAATTTTTCTAATTTTTGTTTGTTCATTTTTTACAGGTTCCAAAAAAAAATGTTGGTCTTTTGGCGAACTTGAAGCAATGAATAGCACAGATGTTTTCGCGATTTTGGATGAAATTCCCAGTGACTGTGAGTCCATTGCATCAGATGTGGAGAGTACTATGGACAACGAAGCCCCCCATAGATTATTTACTTTATGATGGAAGGGATTAACTTTTTGATATAGAAGATATTCCATTCATTTTCGAAGATAATGAGCAAGCGAAAGTCACTAAAGAATGGGACAGTGAGGATGAGTTACCGTTAGAAGTAATTCGTCAAGAAGAACTTAGAAAAAAATCAGTTGTTTGGACAAATGATGTCACTCATGCAACACGCGTAAACCAATTTGTGTCTCAGGCAGGGCCTAATGTTCCCGACAACGTTGAAACTCCTACCGATATGTTTTTGTATTTGTTTCCGGATTGTTTCATATCTGAAATTGTTTTTCAGACAAATTTGTATGCCTTACAAAAAAATGGTGGCAGCAACTACTTTATTCCAACCACCAACAAAGAAATAAAATCATTTTTGGGTGTAAACATGCTAATGAGCTTGAAAAAAATGCCAAGTTATAGAGACTACTGGTCCTCGAGAGAAGAACTTAGGGATTATTTTATAAGTTCTGTTTTATCTCGTGACAGATTCACCTGGCTTCTAAGTAATCTTCACGTAAATGATAACTCAGTACAGCCAAAAAAAGGTGAGGCCAATTATGATAAATTGTACAAAATCAGGCTATTACTTTCTAAATTGACACAAACTCTTGGCTCTGCTTTGAATCCTGGTGAATTTCAATCAATCGATGAATCTATGATCAAATTCAAGGGGAGAAGTAGTCTTCGCCAGTATATGCCAATGAAGCCCACGAAACGAGGCTACAAGGTATGGATTCGGGCTGATTCTACTGGATTTGTATCTGAGTTCCAAATTTATACGGGGAAAGTTGATCAGTCAGTTGAGAAAAAATTGGGACATCGCGTAGTAAAAGATCTAACCAGGGCTTTAGTTGGCAAGCACCACAAAGTATTCTTCGACAATTTTTTCAACTCTGTAGAATTGCAAAGAGACTTGTTAGCTGATGGCCTCTATGCATGTGGAACTGTGCATAAAGGAAGGAAATATTATCCAGAGCTCAAAGTGGATAAACACATGAAAAGGGGCGACATAGATTGGAGAGTTTCTACAGATGGATTAGCAGCACTGGAAGAACCGTTTTGTTTTTAGGAAACTATCATGACCCATCCATCATGGAAGTTGTCTCTAGAAAACAGAAAAATGGCAATACAGAAGAAATCCCATGTCCTGTTATGGTCAAACATTATAATAAACATATGGGATACGTAGATCGATTTGACATGCTGAAAAGTATCTATGAAATCGATCGAAAAGCCCACAAGTGGTGGCACTGCATTTTTTTTTACTTTGTAGATGTTTGTGTTGTGAACGCGTTCATTTTATTTCAAAATAGAAGTGACTCACGATGTATTACATTGAAACAATTTCGTGTATCGGTTGCTCGAGGATTAATTGGTGCCGTTAATTCGATTTCAAAAAAAAGATCAGCAGAACAAGCACCTAACAAATACAAAAAAATCATTCCCACTGAGGTATGTCATGATCGTGCTGCACATATGCCTCTTAGATGTGGATCTCTCAGATGTGCTCATTGTAGCACAGCGAAGCATGTGCATCGAACGACCTGGAAATGTTCAACCTGTGATGTTGGTCTCTGCCTCAATAAGGAGAGAAATTGCTTCTTTAAATTTCATGAAAATTAGTTTTGAGTGCCTTAATTCCTAGTGGTTAGTGCTAGAAACCACATCCTGCAGGATAATCCAGGATATTTTTTTACGTGAAATGAACTTTTACTTTGTTTTTGATGTTGGTTGAATACATTTTTTCAAAAAAATTCTTCATATCTTTTATTTTTTTTTTCTCCGGCCTCAAAGGGTTAAGCCACAACTGGTTGAAAATGATTCAGCGTCAAGACCTTATTCGTCAGTAGTATTTGAATATTTAAGCCAGTTGATGTTGTGGACATTAAAGTCGCCCAGGATGGCAATTTCGGAATTTGGATAATTAATTTGGTGTCTGCAAGAGAAGCGAAAAGTGTTCTAAAGTTAGTATCACTTCGTGGTCGATAGAGGATACAGATGAACCTTGTGGCTGGTTGAGTCGTTATTTTTAACCACATAACATCAAAGTTTGGGGGCTCCAGAGCCCCTTTTCGTTGGCAAGAGTGGTCTTTTCTGACAAAAAGACAGATTCCAAAGTTACGCATAAATCGGGAATAGAAATCGTACCCAGGATAAAGATAGTTGAGTATGCTGCTCGATGTACTGACCTTGGTTTCGCAGAGAGCGAGTCATGAGATTTATTTGATTGCAGGGGTTGGTGCACTGAATTTATGTTCGAGTTTAAACCTCGTATGTTGCAAAAATCCATTTTAAAATTCTGATCTCTGCATGTCGACGCCCCTGAACCAGCCCCTACCCGAAGATCCGAACGCTATTTTACCTCTGGAATTTTCTGTATCCAGGTGCCTCGTCATGCTATTTGGTCCCACAGTCCGGGACATCGGCACAGCCACGAAACGTTAAGCAACTTCATGCCGATGCGATGGTATCACACCGGGCGATGCTGGTGGGATCTGGGCATCTACCATCTAGGTTGTTCTTTAAATCGCCTCCTACGACAGGCAGAACAAACTCTTTTTTCGGGTCTGCCATAAAGTAATTCTGGTTCTTGGTGCAAGTAAATTCTTTTCTTGTAAACGAGATGAGACAAATTTAGATTCCTTACTAAGTCATTCAATTCCTTTTGAGGAGGTTGAGGATCTAATGACTGACTACATGTAAAATCCGAATCAGTATTGCCCATTGTGTTGTCTTCAATTTCCATGAGATCTGGTTCTTCAGAGCATTTAGATGATGCTCCTTGTATCTCATCAGAATACAGAAGAAGTCGTTGAGCGGAGGGTTATGGTATGACCATTTATTTCGATTTCCAGAATTTATGCTGTTAATATTTACGACGCAAAAATAGCAGTGGTCATGGTGATTTTGAGGTTCTTGCCAAATCATCGGTGTTTTAAATTTGATAGCACTTCTTTTTCCATTTGACCAATGCCGCAGACACACAATACAGTTCTGGCCCACAATATGAGCTACCCATTGCTTATCTTGATTGCACAATGTTATTTGAAACTGGTTAAAATATGTAGTCCGAGATAGGTTTTCGATATTTTTCAAAGATGTATTCGTCATAAATGTAGCAAAAATAATCTGGATTGTGTAAACAACATCTACGTGTCGAAGCCATATCTGAAATTAAAAAAAATATTATTCTGAGTGAAGTAGATCTTAAAAAACTGCGGGTGTCGTCTAAGTTAGGATAGACCGAAAATATTAAAAAAACATGAGCTGTCAGAGAAAAACTAATATCGGATTCGAAATCAGAACACTACAATAAGCCCTAAACTGAACACAAATTAGAGGAAAAAATAAAACAAAATATTTGTTTTTGTATTATTCACTTAATAACCTTTAAAATATATTTTTTTTAAATATATATACTTTTTGCAGGGTGGTATATGTAACCCCAAACCAGATGTTGTCCAAATGACTAATACTATCACAAATTTAAGAATTTTTCAATTATTGGTGTTTTAGCTTTTTATTTGTTGGTGGTATGTTCGGAGTTATATTTCGAATACTTTTTATTTCGAGCTGTTCTAAGAAGTTAAGTCTCTCACCATTGCTTGTATAGTGTTCAGTGCGCTAAATAGGTGTTTGCTGTTTATCTTAAATCACAATACATTCCTGATCCTCCTTATAAACTTGCATGTGAATTTAAAATATAATATTGTTAGTAGTATTTTTGGTAGCCAAATTCCGCCCTTACTCTGTTTTATACATTTAAAAATGTGTGGTGATCACTAGCAACCGTAGTAAAAATTATTTTTCTTTTTAATATTAATATACCTATATAATATATAATTCTAGCCAGAACATGTTTCGTTTTAAATACTGTCCACCCTCGCAATAAATTCGTGATGTTTAAAGCCTTTTAAATTCTTTATTTAATTTTAATGCTGTGCAATTTTGCAAGCGTTGCAACATGTCGTCGCTGTGTCTCATAAATTAAAATAAATTATCCAAAAAGGTGATAAATTTTTCATGGTTTTCAGCTAAAATTATCGCTCAATTGAGAAAAATTACACTTTGAATAAATACGAAAAGTAGATAAATAATAACAAGGGAACGATCATAAAATGTGCAAGAATCGAACGAGATAAAAAAAAGAAGAAATTTAAAGAGGTAGATTAGAAGAAGTTAAAAATTACACATCACAACTACCTTTTGGACTCTGTCTTCGTAAGTGCATATTATGCGGTTAAAACGCAAGCGCAATCTCATTTGAATATGTTCTAGAACTGAGTAATTGGCTCGCAATGGACATTAATGACATTTTTATTTTTTTTTGCTTGTGCTAATTTACTCATTTAATATAATCTCATAGAGTATAAGATCCTCAAGGATATTGCTTATAGTTGTAGGCGAAATATTGGAAAGTCACTCCAGTTCTTCTTCTTGAAGTGCCATATCCGATACGGATGTAGGCGATCCTCTCGCCATTGCCTGTGGTTGTTGTTTTTTTAAGTATTTCCACAGACAAAGGGGACCTACAGTTTAATGCCGCTTCGGAACGCCAAAGTGTATTGTATTGTACATTAAGTTTTTGGTTCTGCTCCTTGACAGGCAATTCACCAACTTCACCCCTTCAACCCTTTGGTGATGCGTTACACAATCTTGAGTTTGGATCCTTTGTCCGTGGTAAGTAATTTAGTCTCGCTCTAGGCGATAATCAGTCTCCTGAATGAAATATATATATTTTTTTCAACTTCGAACTTCGTCTTTAGAAACCCCATCCGGGAAAATGCATCCGCGTGCTACGAACTGGCGACCGGAAGTGAACGCCAAAGTGAAAGGGCTTTACTAGGCATGGTACTACGGGCGGTACGTCATTGCCTTCCCGAGAGAGGCTGCAATCACGTTGTAAATTTTATTTTATTTTTATTTATTTATCTTTTTTTATTATTATTATTATTTCTTGAGCCAAGATACGAACTCGGGTCGCTAGCGTAGAAAGCAAGCATCTTTACCACTATGGTATAGCCGCCTCTCACTTCAGTTGGACACTCTTTAATTCCAAGAACCACATTTTCTAATATAATCGAAGTTATACTCACCTCCTGAACGTCGTCTTATGCTGTCCAATATGTTGCAGCAAATATGACTTTGTCACTGCTAGAATTCATGTCTTCTGTTGTGCAAAGATCTAGACATTTAGGGTAGTTTAGTAGATGTTGGTTGTTCTGGATCGCTCCATACTCACATATCTCATTCTAAAGAGACATTTTCCATTTTTTTTAAGATCTACTAGACAATGTGTAACACTCGCATGCAGAAATCTTCATACTATATATAGTTGGGAGTTACGTAATGGTTGCGGTTCTGTCTGTACAAACGGCTTTGCTGTTATTTTATTATAACTTCATGCAACGGGTCTCTAGTAACGTGCTTTTCATTATGCCAGATCTTCTTAGATATCACGACAATCTTGCTGGTGTTCGGTTGTATATCGATATCTCAAATCCGTATTCTGCTTTTTATTTTTTCTCTACCAGTACTAGTATTTTTGAGAACGGTACTTCCATAGTCGATGTAACAGAATGATGAGAAACTCAATATATAATATACATGCACCAAGATTGAAATTCATATCTTCGTTCGAGAGTTATTGTGCCAAGGGATCGACGGAAATAAGTGAATGTTTTTCGTGATATAGGAACCCTAAAACGTTAAGAAAAGCAGAAATCTCAAAGCATAATTTTTTTACGAACGCAATATAAAACATAGTAGCGACGCTCAAAATTTTGTATTGTATTGTACATTAAATTTTTGGTTCTGCTCCTTGACGGGCAATTCACCAGCTCCGATCCTTCTCGTGCTTAGGCAGAACACTGGCGACCCTGACTTGAGATCTAATCTCAAGTTTGGATCCTTTGTATGTGGAGAGTAACTTAATCTCGCTCTAGGCGATAATCACTGTCCTTTTATCTTTATTTCTTTCATCCATTTATCTTCAAATTCTTTAATTACTTTACGTCTTTATAACTTAATTTATTTTCTTGGCATTGATAAAGGATTTCCTCGGGAACTGCTACTGGTTTTGAGTATAACCTTTTCGTCAGCTCATCCGTCTGATTACGCGATTGATAACAAAAAACACGGTCTCACGTGTTCGCCACCTGCTCAAATCACCTAACCTCTCACAGCGCTTAGTAACCCTCTGCGATTAGAACCCATACCAAGCAATTTGTGGATCATCAATCCACACTCCGAAGCCCCAAAACGCCTGAATTTCGCCTTCAGAAGCCCCAACCAGTAAAATGCGTCCGAATGCTACGAACTGTCTACCGGAAGTGCAAGAAAATTTTTAGGTCCTGTTTTTTATCACGCATGCGTTCCCTATCACACCAACAACATGGCTGCCGGCGTGGTCTCAGGTTGTGTTTACATTTGGATTTCAAGAAGAATCTTTTTATAACGTGCTCCGAAATTCATTAATCAATAATTTTTCAATAAGTAAATGACTCGTTTGACATTATAATTAAAAATAATTGTAAAAAATATGTCAAGAGGAAGTTTTTGTTGTGCGGTTAGTGCTTGTAAAAACATATATGGTATCTCCAAAGGAGATCCCGAAAGGTAATTTATTCATAATTCTTTATTTCTATTATATAATATATTATATAAAGATTATGATGATTGTGTTTTCATATTAGAGATACATTTTATTTGTAAAACAGTTGATGTCTTATTATTGTTAAGTATTGGTTTATATTATTTCACGTGTACTTTTTTTTCTGAATTCTGGGCAGAATTATGGTTATCAGCATGTGACCGACCAGGTGTTAATTCGCATATTGAAAAACTATAAAACACATATAGAGTATGTAGACCTTGATAAAAAAATGTTTCTAAAAAGAAACTATTCTCGTTTTTTTCTTTCTTTTAATCATCAAAATTCATTTTTATTCTACAGAATACGATTTTTCTTGACAGAAGGAATTAGAATATTTCAAAAATTCGCGGGCATCATACTAGCAATATGATGACAGGTCATGTGATCATTACAAACTCGAACTCCTTGAGATCAAAGGTGCCGAGCCGGACTGTCGCTACTGTGTTTTATGTTTACTGTGGCAATACTTTCCTTTGGCAACGAAAGTAATAAATGCTACACATGGGTCAAAACGAAGATCAGTATCGTTAGCTTTATTCCGACCACACAGTTGGGCTGCTAGCAATCAGCATACCAAAGGCCCCGCTTGACACTAAGTTTCACGGTTTTATAACCCTGGTGCTTGGCGGAAAAGCGACTATGGAAAGTATGAACTTGTGCCGGCGATCACAGTACATCCTTAGTATGCATGACAACGGTTGTAAAAATTAAACAGTTGATTTTTCAACTTTCGTCTGATGAAAATTTAAAAAAAAAATCAATTTATGTGCTTGAATCTACCTACAGAAGCAAGAACGAGCATTTTGGGAAGTAGAATTAGAAAATTAGAAATGACAGCCACTACCCTAAATGAGATTATGTAACGTTGTTACAACATTTTTTTTTGTGGGTCTAGCACACGTGTTGTAGGGAAGTCCCTAAAGCGCTACAGGAGCGACACGTGTGCGGAAAAAGTGATTCACGTTGTTCCTGCTGTAAATTGTACTCGGTGGGAAACACAATCCTGGGCAAATTATTCCAAAGGGATGATGTTCTCCATATAAAAGACTGCTTGAAAAGCGTTGTACGAGGAGTAACAAGCTGAAACTCAAACGGATGTGAAGTATTAGCGCGACGTGTATTTTTAACGTGCACCGCTCTGGGAGGAATTAAACGGGCTACATCCCTCGAACACCTTCCATGAAAATACTTATAGGATAGGCCCAAGTCACCAACCGTTCTTCGATGTTCCAGCGAATCAAGGTCGCCTGTCAGTTCCGGGTCTCCAATCAGACAAACAGCTCTTCTCTGAATAGAATCCAACAAATGCAATGTATATTTAGGAGCAGTATTCCCTAGTTGGTCGAATTTGAGTTTTGTAAAGAGAATTAACGGTGTTGTGGAGTGTAAAGTTTTCTGGTTAGAAATAATATTCCCAACTTTTAAGAAGCTCTCCTTGCTATGCCTGCGACATTTTCATGCCAGGAAATATTTGCTCCCAAATTAATGCCCAAAAAATTGAGTGACGATGTTAGAGGAATGGCATGCCCCGCTATAATTATGTCGGGTTTAGTGACATTAACTTTTTTAGAAATAATTGCCGCCTGGGTTTTTGTAGCGTTAAATTCTACTTGGTTACTGTCACCCCAAGATAGAATTTCTTCCAGGTCTTTGTTAAGTTGAACGACTTCCCGCTGTCTGCGGATATTCGCCTGAGCAGCCGATGTCCGAGCATTCAAAGTGAATGAAGAGATAAGCATACTGTCATCTGCAAAGCTGTAGATTGGGTTTCCAGTCTTTTCGAGCAGATCGTTAATGTAAATGAGAAAGAGAATAGGAGATAGTATGGAGCCTTGGGGCACACCGGCGTTGATAGTGAAGGTGTTAGAAAGAAATCCGTCGACTGCCACTCGTAAAAAACGCTGTCTGAGGAAACATGAGAGCCACAAACAGAACTTTTCAGACATACCATAAGAGCGCAGCTTAGCCAACAGTCCATCGTGCCAAACACGGTTGAATGCCTTGGATATGTCAAGAGCAATCGCTCGAGATTCTCCAAAGTGTTCAATTGCGTTGTTCCAAACATGTGCTACATAAGTCAGAAGATCTCCTGTTGATCTCTGTTTACGAAAGCCATATTGGTGACGGCTAATAATGTTGAATCCTTCAAGATGTTTTAGAAGATGCTGATTTATAGCTTTTTCCATGACTTTCGATATTATTAAAAGCAGTCTGGTCGGTAGTTATTTGGCAAGATCTTCTTGCCTTTTTTAGGTATCGGCTGAACTGTGGCACATTTCCATCAGGAAGGAAATATTCCCTTTCTGTAGGATAGGTTGAAAAGTCTACAGAAAACTGGTGTTAGTTCCCTTGCACAGTTTTTGAGCATTATGGCAGGTATTCCGTCAGCGCCAGAAGCTTTTTTGGTGTCAAGATTCATTAAAATACGTTTAATGATACGCTGTCTGAGGACAATATCGGGCATCCTTGACTGCACTATGGAAATAGAGTTGTCTGGCCGTGTGAGTGGTGGTATGGTGGATTTGGTGAAATTTTCACTAACTGCCTTAGCGACTGACCAAAAGGACCTGGAATTGTCGGGACAAGCGAGAAGTTTGTTTCTAATTCGTTGATTGTGTGCCTTCTTGGTTTGGTCTACATAATCATCATTATAGTTATTAGCATAATATGTTATATTAAACATAATCATCTTTTATCAAATATACTAGATTTTTAAATTCCCTTAAGATAAAACTCGGTTTTATTTTCGTAACATTTATCATATTCACAGAATTCTATTCAGAACAGAAAAAAAACAAACCAAATACAAAAACAATTCCTTTAACTCATCTTTTCCCACTATATCGAAATACAAATTATAATAAGCAAAGATTCACGCAGTATATCTGACAGATTAATGATAAAGAGAGTTAGAAAGTTAATTTATCTTACGCCTTATACGCCTCAAGCCCGAACACTTTCAACCTGTGGTATTTGATTGATGAAGCTTATTTCGAGCCAACTATTACATAGCGGGTTCAAGTCAAGAGCTTTTAATACAGGAAATTTAACAGTTAATAACTTGTTATAACGTTTAAGATCATGTCTTAACTTCTTTATGTGCCTTGAATTGTGGGACTTTACGTAATAATTGGTTCAAAGTATATTAAAATTATCAAGTTTTATCGATAGAAGTTTGATAAATGAGGATCTTGTCATATAGAGATTTGTCACACTTTTTGTGTTGTGAGGGCAGAGCTTGACAACGCCGTATTTTACTACGAAGTTACAAATCTTGTTATGTCGTTCCCCGCTTCAGTTACTGGAGTTAGTAACTAAAAAACTAAATTCGTATGCAACTAAACACCTGCCTGTATATGTGGACGATTGTATAGGTATGGTCTCTGATTTGTGATTAGTTCTAAAAGTTTTAGGTATATGATGGTTTGCCAAGAATGGTAAAAGCGTTTGACGTGGAAGAAAGTATAGAAATAATGAGTTTAGCTTGATCGATCTTCTTATTATTCTAAAATCGTTCAGTATTGGGATACAAAGCGTAAAAAATATCTAGCACTAGTCAAGGGCTTGAAAACGAGCAATAAAAAATGCGCATTGCCGGCAACATTTCTGAAAAAGATTGCGCAGCAATGTTTATAGAAATATGTTGCCGAAAACATTGCTGGGCAATGTGTAGCTAAATATGCCCGGCAATATGTTGCCCACAGTGTTGCCAGAGACTTTCACGCGTACACATACGGAAATATGGCCGACAGTGAAGAAGAGCTTATTAGTGCAGCATACATAGTGCTTGCTAATTACAAGAAAGTAAAAAAGAGAAGAATGGATTCGATCTTACTTAAATAAACGAAAAACACTTTATAATTTAAGCAATGAATTAATTCTTGATGATTACTTATTTAAAAATTTTAGTAGAATGTCGAAGGGTGACTTCGAATATCTAATTCAGAAAATTGGACCTCATATTGCAAAACAAGACACAGTAATGAGAAGAGCAATACCAATCACTGTAAGATTAGCTATTACCCTACGATTCTTGGCAACTGGGGACTCTTACAAGTCTTTAATGTACTTATTGCGAGTGTCAGATTGTTCAATTTCTCGTATTGCTCCGGAAGTATGTCCAGCTTTATTAAAAGGGTTGAAAGATGATATTAAAGTAAGTAAAATTTTTTTATTTGTAAAAAAGTGTAATTATTTTTTATAAATATAGAGGTTTCCTTATAATTATACAGGAATTAAATAATTATTCAAGAATCTCAAAAACAAGATCTTGGTAAGTAACATCAGCATTGGTATCAAGCGCAGCTTGGGAGGTAGAATTTGAAGGTGTAGAACCAACGTCAGTACACGAGCTATTTGACAAACACTGGCACAAATATCCAGGAGAATAAACTGGAGTACGGTTGTCTTGTGCCTCTATTGAAAATGGAGAAGTGGATATGCTTGTCTGGCCGTTTAGCATCTTAATACATGCATGAAATAAAATTTGGCTGATTAGCTACATGTTCACCGAAACCAGAAAAGTCGTTTTTCCTGTTTCCATCTGCTTGGTTTATAATACTGACTGACTGCCTTTTCAAGCGTGACATCGGCAATCTTTCCCCTTTTCTTCCTAGATGGACTGCTGGTAGGGACTACAAAACCTTCTAGCAACTGTGAATCATTTGATTTCGTTGATTCGACTTCGTCCTCCAAACTCTCTATATCCTGAAAAAGTATATATCTATATATACATATATAAATATAATAATATAATTAGTGTTATTTTTTAGATGCCGTCTTTTGAAGAGGAGTGGCAAGAAATTGCCAAGGATTTTGAAGATAGATGGAACTTTTCTCACTGCGTAGGCGCTAAGGATGGAAAACATATTGCAATCATCTGTCCACCCAACAGTGGAAGCAAATACTTCAACTATAAACAATTTTTCAGTGTCGTGTTAGTTGCTGTGGTTGATGCAAATTATAAATTTTTGTACGTTCATGTGGGGTGTCAGGGTAAAATTTGTGATGGGAAAGTTTTTAGACATACAGCTTTTGGGAAGTCTCTCTTGGATAATACTCTCTCTGGTAGCGGAATGCTTACTCCATATGTTTTTGTAGCCGATGATGCTTTTCCGTTAACAGAAAACATTTCTAAACCCTATACGACAGATTTGAATATAGGGTCTCCTAAACGCGTTTATAATTATAGATTATCAAGAGCTCGACGAATTGTTGAGAACGTACTTGGTATATTAGCTTCGGTTTTTCGTATTTTTACAAAAGGTGACTTGTGCGTATTTGTATAATTATTTGATAATGATAAAACATCTCAATCCTCATATAACCCCCCTGGGACTTTTGATTTTGAGGCTATGAATACGGGAATAGTAACACCAGGATCTTGGCAAACTGATGAAGCAAGCCCAACGTACAGGAAGAAGTTCAAGTGTAAGAGCGAAAGAGGTTAGGGACGAGTTTATGAAATACTTCATGACCGAACGTGGTAGATTGACTTGGCAAGATTTTTTCTTCTTTTGCAATAAATAAGTATTAGAAAAAATATAACATTTAATTATATCTTGGGAAATTTTTGTATGTACCCAATTAAATCCAACGGTTTGTACACTTATTATAAAATTTTTATTTTAATATGCAGGTACTTACTTCAATTTGTGTTGTATTTTCACTGTCAACTCCTGTATCTGGTGTATCTTGAAATAGAATAAATCATAAGGCATCATAAGCAAACCACGTGCTATATTTCCCTCCTGCACTACCACTTTTCTTTTTTTTAGCTCATTTTTTGCGTAGGTATGCAAGCTTCTGAATTTCTTGTAAGCTTTATCACTAGTTATATCAAATTTATTGGCAACTGAAGCCCAAGCATCTTTTTTATATTTCTGTCTTTATATTCCGGTGACTCCATGTCCCATAATACAGGGTTTAAATGTATTTCATTAATAAAATTAGTGGTTTTTTCATTTGACCAATTATTACTCATATTGAAAACCAATTTATTTAATTAATTAACTCATTAAAAAAGTTACTTCAAAAGACTACAACAAAAGGCAGTGATAAGATAACTGGTATTTGTTTTGGCAAATGAGACCTCTGGACAGGTAACTAAATACACTGCAATGTTTGAGCATTTTTCGATCTGCCTGCGATATACTGGGCAATTTGCCGGCCAGTGGTTGCAATACGGGCCATATTGCCAGGCAACACGGATATATTGTCGGACAATACGTAAATATTTCTGGAAATGTTGCTGAGTTTTGAGCAATGTTGCTCAGCCATAATTTCCTGCCACACATTGCTCTAAAATGTTGCTCGTTTACCGGCCCCTTTAATGCAACAGCTTGTCAGGTAGGGCGTGTAGAGAGCACATGCGTTGAACAAATTCAAGGTTATCTAAAACCTTAGTTTCATTTTAAGGCAGATGTCGTAAGGCTACTGAAGTTTTAAAAGCATTATTTTTTGACCCAAAATGGCACTTAAAAATAATATTATTATCTGTTACGTAAACATAGTTACCACAGATGAGCCGATCAGTATTTCGGTAGAGGAAATATATTGATGCGAAAAAAAGATGGAAAACGGATTATTTTCATTTATACCTAATCAATGAATTAAATTTTGCAGTTAATAAATTATAATATACCTAAATTTGATTAGAATTATTCGTCATCACTTATTAAAATATAGAAAACTCGCTACTTGGGACATATCTATAAGATTCCAAGGTACTCGCTTCTCCGGGTGTTGATGAAGGGCAAAATTGAAGAGAAAAGAGGTCCAGGACGCCGAAAATTTTCCTGGATGAAAAATATATGAGACTGGTTAGGCCTGGACACTCATACTTTATTAAGAACTGCCCAGGATAGAGGAGAAGCCCAACTTCAGTAATGTAAATAATACTGTAAGAAGATTCTTTCTTGTATAACTTTAAGCTGGATATGAGAAAAAATATATATTTTTTTTATGGGTCTAGCACACGTGCTGCAGAGAAGCGCTCCAGGAGCGGCATGTGTGCGGAAAAAGCGATTCACGTTGTTCTTGAATCGCTGTGAGTTGTACTGTGTTGGGAAACACAGCGCTGAGCAAATCATTCCAAAGGGATGATGTTCTCCATATAAAAGACTGCTTGAAAAACGTTGTACGCGGAGTAACAAGCTGAACCTCATACGGATGTGAAGCACCAGCGCGACGTGTATTTCTAACATGCACCGCTTTGGGAGGAATTAAGCGGGCTACATCCTTCGAGCACTTTCCCCGAAAATGCCTGTAGAACAGACTCAAGTCGCCAACCGTTCTTCGATGTTCCAGCGAATCAATGCTGCCGGTCAGTTCCGGGTATCCAATCAGACGAACAGCTCTTCTCTGAACAGAATCCAACAACTGCAGTGTATGTTTGGGAGCGGAGCCCCAAACATGGGAGTAGTATTCCATAGTTGGTCGAATTTAAGCTTTGTAAAGAAGTAACAGTTGTTGTGGAGTGTAAAGCTTTCTGGTTCGAAATAATATTCCCAACTTTTGAGAAGCTCTCCTTGCTATGCCTGCAACATGTTCATGCCAGGACATATTTGCTTCTAAACTAACGCCCAACAAATTGAGCGACGATGCTAGGGGAATGGAGTACCCCGACAAAACTATGTCGGGTTCAGCAACGTTAACTTTTTTAGAAAAAACTGCCGCCTGGGTTTTTGTAGCGTTAAATTCCACTTGGTTACTGTCACCCCAAGATAGAGTTTTTTCCAGGTCTTTGTTAAGTTGAACGACCTCCTTCTGTCTGCGGATATTCGCCTGAGCAGCTGATGTCCGAGCATTCAAAGTGAATGAAGAGACAAGCGTACTGTCATCTGCAAAGCTGTAGATTGGATTCCCGGTCTATTCCAGCAGATCGTTAATATAAATGAGAAAGAGAGTAGGCGACAGTATGGAGCCTTGGAGCAGACCGGCGTTGATACTGAAGGTGTTAGAAAGAAATCCGTCGACCGCGACTCGTAAAGAACGCTCTCTGAGGAAATATGAGAACCACAAACAGAACTTTTCAGACACACCACAAGAGCGTAGCTTAGCCAACAGTCCATCGTGCCAAACACGGTCGAATGCCTTGGATATGTCAATAGCAACCGCTCGAGATTCTCCAAAGTGTTAAATTGCGTTGTTCCAAACATGTGTTACATAAGTTCGAAGATCTCCTGTCCTAATAATATTGAATCGTTCAAGATATGTTTGACTTTTGGAGTAGTAAGGTGATCAAGTTTGAGTTCACATTTATCCAGTTTATTGGCGGTGTTACTGAAAATGGGAACCGATAGATGAGTTACATCTCGGAGATGGCTTAAGGAAAAGTCATGAACCGCAAGGAACAGAAGATAAAGCAGTCTTTTTTGGATAAATCTCTACACGACGTTAGGTAACAACATTTTGTAAGTCAATTTGCTAATTAGATTTTATGTTAGGAGAAAGTTGAACATAGTTTTTTTTTAATTAGAGATTTCTCTTTGTCCATTTGAAAGAAAATTTTAATAATATTTTATATAGAGTCTATCGCTGTGGTGTGATTGAAGAATAGTGGGATATTTTAATAAAAATATTGAATTTTAATAAATAGTTATTTTAAGTTATGAATTCTCTGAACTGTATAGTTGGTCAAATATTGACGTGGTGGTAGTCTCTTTTTAGTTTTTCGGTATCAATTTTTGTGAATTTTTAGCTTTCCATATGTTGATTGTCTGAATTTTAGCTCACTATTTATCAATTTATTGCTATTTGCTTTTTATAACTAACAAGTAACTTTCTTATTTCTCTTTTAAATTAACTAATATTTTTTCTTGTTTTACAATTCATTATTTTATCATCGTTTTATTTTTAAATAACAAAAAAATTAAAGCAAGACAAACAAAACTAAATATATTTTGTATTAATGATTTAAGTGGAAACTGAAGAAAGACTGTTAAAATTATAGTCCAGTTAGAATACGACCAAACTGGCCAAAAATAGAAATTGTCGGATACTATTACTTTTTTTTTTAAACATACTCTTCGATGAGTACATTAAGGAAAAAATATTGCTGAAAAATTGGAGCAACACCCTCAAAAATGGGAGAATTGTTTTTTGTTTTTAGCGTATTTTTGGGTTTTTTAGCCAATTTTTGCAATTTTATCGTAAATTTATGGAAGATAAACTTCTGACAGATTTTGATTCTAGATAAAAAAACAACGATAATTATTTTAGTTAACTCTGGAAATATGTTCCATGGACATTACTTTAATTGATCTAAACATAATATTAGCTATTTTCTACATATTAGATATATTTTTCACTTCTCATAATATTGATAAATTTTACCGATTTATGTTTTTTTCTTCTGAACGAAAAAATAGTTCGATTTTGTGAACAAAAAATTCATTTTCTCTTTTTGTGAAGTAGAAAAATTCTTAAATTAACTGTAAATGTAAATTTTAAATTAATGAAAATTATAAAGTTACTGTACAAAACAATAATTTTAATGATATAATTTTAACTAGTTAAATAAAATAATAAATTATATTTAAATTGTTGTAACAATCTATTTTTTATTTAATAGAAATATTACTGCTTTTCAAAACATTATGAAGCCAAATAAAATGAATGATGAGATAAAACATAAAACGGGGTTCTTAATATATTGGTGAAACCTGACTCTCCACCAAGTTTCATCCAAGTCGGTGACCCAAATGCTCTGGCCTCTCTTTATAAGACATATGATAATCATTTTATAACTAATAAAACGAAGATCATTACACGGCAAATATGATAAAATTCAAGAAAAATTAATGTTTTAGAAGTAATTCTATATTTGAAACAAAAAAAGCATAAAATTGAAAGTAAAATGGTCAGCTTTTTCAGCCTAAATGTACCAAATTACTTCCTCAGCCACTTAACATGTACAGTATGTATGAATAATAATTAAAAATAATTTTGGTTCCTGAAAATATTACAAAACTCAAGAAAAAATAATTTTTTAAAAAGAAATCGTAAATTTGTATTAAAAAAATATAAATTTGAGAATAAAATGGACAATTTCTCGGACCTTCTTCTTCTTCCTAAAGTGCTATACGTTTCGAATGTTGGCAATCATTCTGGCTATTATTACTTTATTCACTGCAGCTCTAAAAAGACTGATAGTATTTGTTGAGAACCAATTTCGCAGATTGTTTAGACAGGAAATACGTCTGCGTCCTGATCCCCTTTTTCCTCCCTGGTTCCCATGGCATCACGAAAACCGAATTGTGTAGCTGACATGTTTTCTTCACACAACTTTTATATTTTTGTGTGAATGATTTTCAGAAATGTTTTTAAAAGATGGCTTATTAGGCTAATTATTAGATATTCTCCGCATTTTTTAATGCCTACCTTTTTTGGGATTGTTAAAAATTCAGACTTTAACCAGCTTTTTGATATTCTGCCTAAATCATAAATTTTATTGTAGATCACCATAAGCCACTTAATTCCATCCTCATCTAAAGAGCTTAAGAAACTCCCCATGGAATTCATCGGGACCAGTGGCTTTTCTATTTTTTAGTTGATTTATTGCAATGCACACTTCATCGGTGGTAATACAGGGCCCAAACAAGTCTATTGAGCATTGTGACTGGTCTTGCATAAGAAAATAATTCTGTAATATAGTCTTGCCATATCTTCAGTTTCTCTTCTTTATCGATAACAACGTTTTCTTGATGATCTATTAAACGTCGATTTGATTTCGTTCTCCGTTCACCAGTTAAGTCTTTGATTTTTCGATAGATATTAAAGCTATCATACTTTCCGTGCAACTCCTCTATCTCCTTACATCTTTCACCATTCCACCTATCTTTAACTGTTCGAATTTCTTTCTGTATTTGTATGTGTAGTCTGCTATATTTTCTTTTGTTACCTCTGTTTTTGTGTAACCGTCTTTCCTCCATTAGTCTTAGAATGTCATCTGTCATCCATTCCTTCCTTTTATGTGTTTGTTCCATAGTTCAATACTTATTCCTTAGCCCCCTTGTTATTTCATTTAACTTTTCTATATCAGATTCTATGTCTTCGTTTAGATCTGTGTCTCGGAGTTCTTTATTAAGTTTTTTTTTTTAATTACGTTTGTTACATTTTCGTCTTTAAGTTGTCGCATATCGTATATGTTTTTCTGTTATCTTTTTAACTTTTTCGAGATAATTCTTAGAACCCCTACCAGGGCATTGTGATTCGAGTTTATATTAGTGCTGGGATATCTTTTCACAGATACAACACTATTTCTGAGACGTTTATTCACTAGAATATAGTCTATTTAATTTATGGTGATATGGTCTGATGAGTCTAGTGGGGACTTCCACGTGTATAATCTTCTTGGTGGTAGGTTGAAGAAGGTGTTAGTGGAAATATTTAGTTGTTGTTGTTTCTTTCACCTAGACCATATGGTCCTACGGAAGTTCCTGACCTAAATTGTTTAAATGAGTTCTTGAGTACCTCAAATAAAAACTTTGGGGCTAAGGAACATTTTCTGATATTTTAGGTAAGGTAGTAGTATCCTGAAAAAAAGTTGTTTAAAAAATTCGTCAGAAGAAAAAAAACGTGAATCGGTAAAATTTATCAATATTATGGTAATGGTTAAAATTATATTTGGATCAATTAAAGTAATGTCCATGGAACATATGTCTAGAGTTAACTAAAAAATTAGCTCACAGTTTGCAAGTACACCTATTTAATCATAAAAAATTACAAAAAAATACAAAAACGGCCAATTTCTCCCTACCAGAAGAATCAAAGTCCGTCGGAATATTATAAATTTATGATAGAATTGCAAAAAATACGCTAAAAGACCCAAAAACGGGCCAATTCTCCCATTTTTGAGGGTGTTGTCTCAATTTTTCAGCGGTCGCAATGTTTTTCCTCAAAGTACTCGTCGAAACGAGTATTGTTTTTAAAGAAAAGTGGCAGTATCCGACGATTTCACCTCAAAATCATATTCTGACTGGAGTATTATAAAATAAATCATTAATTACCTTGTATTTAGCTTTAAGCTTACTAATAAAAAATTTTAATTTTCTAAAATTATCAGTCTGTATGTTATAATTTCGCATAATTAAGTCTTCTCTTATTACTTGTTTTATGCCTTCAAAAAAGTTTTAATTTATTAATATTGTAGGCGGAAAACAGTGAGACGTGGTTTCCGTTATGAATTTTTTAATATTGAGTTGTAGCAATTTATATTGATGTTAAAATTAAAAAAAAATTCTTATTTTGTAAAACGGAAGTATATATTTTAATAAATGTTAAAATTCTTACTTTTATAGCACCGTCCTTATACATTTTAGCTACCAAAGCAGAAGAAAAATAGGTTTTGCAATTTATAAAACGACCTCGATAAAAATACAAGGTATTTCATAAAAAGGTTATTATAAAAATAAATTATTAAATTTTACATGTGGTTAGGGGGTCATACAAATACATACATACAGACAAATAGACACAGTAGTGATCCCATAACTATTCCGTACGAAACGCTAAAAAATTATGAAAAAGGCTATTAATCAGCATCTTCTAAAATGTCTGAAAGCATTTAATATTATTAGCCACCATCAATAGTGCAAAGATCAATAAGAGATGTTTTAACTAATACTTGAAACAATGCATTGAAGATTTTGGAGAATCTCAAGCAGTTGCACTTGATATATCCAAGGCATTCGACTGTGTTTAACATAACGGATTAATGGTTAAGCTATGCTCTTATGGTATGTTTGAAATGTTTTGTTTATGGCTCTCGTGTTTCCTCAAAGAGCATTCTTTATGAGTGGTAATCCACAGGTTTTTTTCTAATACCTTCAGTATGAATGCCAGTGTGCCCCAAGACGTCATACTGTCGCCTACTCTCTTTGTCTTTTACATCAACAATCTGCTTAAGAGGGCCAAAGATCAACATACAGTTCGCTGATGACAGTACACTTGTTTCTTCCTTGATCGCTCAAACATCAACTATCCATGTAAATACCCGCAGATAGCAGGAAGTTATTCAACTTAATGAGGACCTGTAGGAACTTCTATTTTGGGGTGATATTAATCAAGTAGGAAGCGTGCTGTATCTATAAAAAAATAATATGACAGCCATCTTTTCAGATATACGCTATGACGATAGAATATGTTTCCATTATCGTAATTATGTTGTTGATAAGAGTTGATTGGTGATCTTAACGAGCAATCGCCTATTTGCCTCAATAAAAAAATTGACAAGATATTAAGGCAGAGGAAAACGAAGAAAATATTTAGAGTATTTTTGGAATACAGAAAATAATTTCATACCTTCAAGCTACTTCCTGCCGTAATCTTCTTATACGAAAATGAATCCAATATTTACATTAACTTATAAAAGTATTTACTTATTTTAATTTGCTACTTGGCTTTATTGGAAAAGTTCCGAGGTGCTCCTTGTTAAAGCCCACAGGCTTTCACCTTAATATAACTGTTTAAAAATCCACAGTAATTAAATGCTTCAATATACCTCAAAATTACTAGAAGGGGTAAAATAAAAGGTAAATCGAAAAACCTTGGTTAGCAATTTTAGCCAATAATTGGTAACAGTATAAATATTAGCTTAAATTTACCAGTTACATTTTTGGTACAACGTGGAGGTAGGAAAAGAAAAGGAAAAGGGTGTTGTTGAGTTTCGATCAATTTCATTTCCTACAGTGGTTTATTGTATACGAGTTGTGGGTGTGTGGGGTGTAAGTTACTTTAAAAGATAATCTTAAGCCAGAAAAGTCCTGAAAAGTGGAGGAACGGCATTACAATACAATATTCAAATAAATAACCGGTCAAGTGCAAGCTGAACTTGCACAATTAGTGTTCCGTACGTTGATTGCTTTTAAAATAAAAAATGTTGTTAGGGTGGCATAAAATGATCAGTGACTTCACAAAACACACCTCAAATAAGTTTTCGACAAAGTTTGTTTCCAATCTTTATTGAAAATTGATGACCTTGAAATTTTTGATTTTTTTATATACCAGATAAATTATTAAAGGTAATACCCTCGTGATAATTTTCGTTCAATCTACACCCCCTGGAGAATATTCCAGAATTTTTTCAAAATTTTTTGATCAGTACTTTTCGAGATAAGGTGGAGGGACAGCGATTTTTCGCGACTTTTTAAAAATAATACAAAGAAAAGTGTGCGCAAGTATTACATTATATGTAAATTTTTTTCTCGTGTTTTCACAAGCTTTCATTTGACACCACGCTCGATGACCTACTAAAAAAATTTTTTTTCACTTCCGATTTCACCCCCCAAAACTACACGACTTTGATGAGGCCATCAATTCCTATATTACTACCAAATTTCAACTTTCTATGACAAATAGTTTCGAAGAAAATCGGGTGTGACAGACAGACAGACAGACAGACACTGAAGTCATCTTATAAGTGTTCCGTACGGAATACTAAAAAGGAAACAAAAACGACCCCGACCGACCATTACCCTGCTAAATAGCACTAGTAAATTACTAACTGCTGAATTAACAAAAAACTTCGAAATAAACGAAGAACAGCAAGGATTTAGAGAAAATATAACGACAATTTATGCTATATTTTCAATTAGACAAATTATTGAAAAATCATTAGAATTCAATAAACCTTTATTTCTGTGCTTAGTTGATCTAAAAATAGCATTCGATAAGGTACAGTTCATAGACGTATCACAAATTTTACGAGATCATGACTGCAACAACACCCACATTAAAGTGATTGAATAGCTCAATAAAAACAACAGGACACGTATAAAGACATAGCAAGGACTAAGTGAAGAAGTACCAATATCATCTGGAATTCGACATGGCGATAGTATGAGTCCTACACTTTTTAATTTAATAATGGATAAAATAATAAAGAGTGTCAATGAGGTCAACAGCGGATACAAATTGGGACAAAACGCTCTAAAAATGTTGTGTTTTGGTGATGATGCAATATTAACAGCAGAAAATGAAGATGGTTTACAGCAACTAATACATCGTTTCCAAACAACAGCAGCAACTTATTACATAAAAATATTGGTGGAAAAAACAGAATCAATATAGCTAAAGACCCTATTAGATGTAAATTAGCTGTCTATAACAAAACAATAGCACAAAATATATATACAGGGTATTTTTCAAAAACATGCATTTTGGAAAATGTGTGTAATTCTTTTCCTTTTGGAAATTTTTGATTTCTGTAAACACATTCTCAAAGCACTTTTTCACGTGAATTTCAACAGTGTAAGTTGCATTTTTTTACAACTAATATTTTAATAGTTATTAACGTAAAAACATATTTTTTAAATGGGATACCCTGTATATTTTTCCTTATCCGAATAGAGCTTTAAATTACCATTCTAAAAATATAGCACAATTCATATTTTGCTTAAATTTACTTCAAAATATAAAGGTTTTCAGTTTTTACGCGAGTTTTAAATGCACATTTTGTGAAGTAGGCTTTGGACGGAGCGGCAATATCAATTGTTTACCGATAGCAGTCAAATCGTAAAAAAAATTCCCAGAAGTAACTCTAATAGTCATAACTACAATGAAATTGTAGTCCATGGGTGTTAAATCCGGTGACCTTGCCGGCCAACGGTTCGGACCTAGGTTGGCTATTCAGTTATTGTCGAAATTGGCCGATTAAAAATTACTGATAACTGCAGCGTTATGAGGGAGTGCCCCGTCGTGTTAAAAAAATATATTTCTAAGATCCATTAACGGCAGTTCATCAACAAGAGGTTCTATTTGCTGCCTTAAAATTTCTAAAAATCTCTGAGAGGTGAGTGTTCCTTCGTAAATAAATGGACCTATAACTCTGCCTCTACAAATTCCTGCCCATACATTAAATCCAAATCTGCCTTGATTTCGTTGCTCCACGTATAAGAGTTTTCTTGTGCCCGCGTATAAGAATTGTAACGGTTAAAAATACCTGCACTGCTTACATCAGCTTCGTCTGTCCAAATGTAATTTAATGAAAAATTCGGAACATGGTTACAATTCTCCAGAAACCATTGGCAAAAATCCATATGACGTTGAAAATCTCCGTCTCTAAGGTGATAAACTTTTCTTGTCCTATATGGCCTGAATTTGTGCTTCTTCAAAGTACGACTTACGTTAGTTCTTGATAGTCCAGTGGATTCTTTTAACTGTCGGGTTGAAGTGGTGGGATTATTTCCGATAGTTCCTAAAACTATTATTTCTTCTAACTCCTTATCCCTGTTTGATGCATCATTTTTGGGTCGTTTCCTTTCAAACTAGCCATTATTAACTAGGTTATGTCTCATTCGAGCGAATATATCCTTAAAGGGTTGACGCCTCTCTGGATACCGTTCGTGGTACACATTACTTGCCGATTCCGAATTTTCTCCGCTTTGTATGAAACACATCATAATCATATCCCATTTTTCGCAATTTTCAAACTTTATTGCGATTTATCTGACAATTCAGTAACTGATCCTGAAGTAAAATTTGACAACTACGAGTAAACAATTGAATTAAACCCTATGGTCGCTCCGTCCAAAGGCTACTTCACAAATTGTGCATAAAAACTGAAAACCTTTATATTTTGAAGTAGATTTAAGCAAAATATAAAGTGTGCTATATTTTTAGAATGGTAATTTAAAGCTCTATTCGGGTAAGGAAAATATACAGGGTATCCCATTTAAAAAATACATTTTTGCGTTAATAACTATTAAAATATTAGTTGTAAAAAAATGTAACTTACACTGTTGAAATCCACGTGAAAAAGTGCTTTGAGAATGTTTTTTACAGAAATCAAAAATTTTCAATAGGAAAAGAATTACAAACATTTTTCCAAACTACAGATTTTTGAGATACACCCTGTATATCTGAAACGGTACTAGATATCGATATGCGGTTTTCACCATTGAGTTTATTATAAAAATTGGGCCTCAGACACCGACATCAGTTTTCGTCTATCTCCTTTAGATAAAGGGGTTTACCTTTAAAAATGTCCAATTTGGACCACCCTGTACATATATAAAATCATGGGCCACTATTAATGTATGAAAGCAGAAACAAAACTTATGAGAGCTACAGAAATGAAAACATTGCGCACTATCAAAGAAGTAACCCTGAGGTATAAAACACAACTATACGAGAAAAACTCAACATTCAAGACATCGTCCGTTTCGCAAGATCGAGACACCGATATTGGAGGGATCACGTAAGCCGGACTTCAGCCAATAGCTGGCTAAGATGAGCAAAAGATGAAAAACCAGAAAGACCTCCCGGTCAGTCACAAAAAAGATGGCGCGAAAGCTGGACATTTACGTCGCAAGAAGCTTAAAAACAGACAAAACAAGTCCTCGTCTTATAAGAATAAGAGGAAGAAGAAAAAGCGTGGTGGGAAAATAACTAAATCGCTACGAAAGCGGAGAGTGTGGGGAAGTAGTGATTCGTATTGCTCTAGAGCCGTTGCAGATTATAGTTGGTGGGTAACGTAGTCCTGGGTAGTTCATTTTACACAAATATGGTTCTCTATATAAAAGGGTTCCCGAGGAGAATAAGGGAAGGAGTGACAAGTTGAACCACTTACGGATGTAATCTTTTCGCATAGCATATTGACATTGTCTATGAAAGTATTACGTTTGCTGAAAGGTCACAATGCAGATGGCCACTTCTCAGAGGCATTACCACGGTCTACTAGTTGGGCCTGTTGCTTCATTACTTCGACGAAGGATAGATAACTAGTGGCAACATTGTGTAAACAATATGAAATAGAATTGATGCTAACTGTCGTAAAAAAGCAATAAATACGAGGGTATTGTTGACATAAATCATTAAGTTGAAGTGAGGGTTAGCCATTTGGGTTTAATTATAAATATTCCGACTCCATTAATCATTTGGGAATGAGCAAAATGTCAATTTCACCAACAATTTGTATTTTATTCATTTTAGCGAACAAATTTTCGAATATTAAATCAGAAATTTGAAATATCATTTAAAGAGTATGTTTTTTTTTCAACTCTGAAGCAGATTAATGACATACTAATGAAACTTTCCTATTTTTTAAATACTAAACGAGGTGTCACAATTAAATAATAAGACTCTTGTGTTAAAATGTTTCTTATAAGTTCTTCTTTGTGTTGTATATTCAGTTTTTTATAACAAATCGTTCCCTAGTATTGTGAAAGTTAAGGTTCCTTACTATTGTGAAAGTTAAGCCAAACCAATTTTTACTTCTCTTCTTGGAATTTAAAGGTTTTATATATCAATCTTCCATTTATTTTAGAGGTGGTAGAAGATCTTGGTAAAATATATTACCAGATTCACAATACTTTACACCTAACATGTAGGCTGAAAAGTTTTTGGTCTAGCTACTTAATATACATTTTTTTTATTTGCAAAATTCTTTCATATTCATCAATATAGTCTCCTTTAAGGGCCATACAATCAGTCTAATGCTTTCCTAGCATTTCTATACATTTCTTGTAGAAGGATTTGTCTTTGCCTTCAAAATAGGCTTCGGTTTGGAGATAACTTCTTAATTGGAGCCACAACTCACTATTTAGTAGGTAAAATTAAGAAAAGAATAACACTTAAGCAGAAAAGTTTTGGTCTAGCTAGTTAAAACTTTTTTTTTTTTGCAAAATTCGACTTTATTTATGAACATAGTCTCCTTCAAAAACAATACAATTAGTCTAACGCTTTTCTAACATTTCTATACCTTTCTTGTAGAAGGCCTTCAAAATAGACCTCAGTTTCGGCGACATGCGAGCATTTTTTTGAGGTCTGCGAATAGATAACAGTCGCTAGGGGCCAAATCTGTAGAATACGGTGTACAAGGAAGCATTTCGAACTTCAATTTATGCAATTTTGCTATCATAACCATTGACTTGGGACACAGTCAAAACTTTATATAATATTCGCTATTGATGGTTTTTTCCTTCTCAGCATAGTCGATAAAAATTATTCCATGCAGATCCTAAGATACAGAGGCTAAAACGTTCCCAGCTGACTACGTCTTTGGTGGCTTCGGGCGGTTTTCACCGGCTGCTGTCAACTCAGCTGACTGCCGATTTGATTCTGGTGTATAGTGGTGGATTTATGTTTCATTTATTGTCACATATTGCATGAAAAAATCCTTTTTATTGCTCTTTAACAGGTCCAAACAGCGCTCAGAATCATCAACACGTTGTTGTTTTTGGTCTACTGTGAGCAAACGTGGTACCTATTTGGAACAGAGCTTTCTCATGACCAGATATTCATGAAAAATATGACCAACACGTTCTTTTAATATCTTTAGGGTGTCAGCAATTTCACGCAATTTTACTTTACGGTCATCCAAAACAATTTTGTGGATTTTTTTGTTTTCCGGTGTAACCACCTCATTTGGGCGTCCAGAGCGTTCAGCATCATTTGTATCTGTACGACCGTGTTTAAATCAGGATATCAAGTAAATGATGAGTGGTTTTCCAGAGGCAGAGTCCCCGTAATACTTATCAAGCCGTTGCTTTGCTTAAACGGTATTTTTTCCCATAAAAAATGGGTTTAATCAACGAATCACGAAATTCGATTTTTTTTATTGTTTTGAAAATATCAAAAGTAGCGACACTAAAACCACTGTAACTTGTAAACTAATCGTCAAAACGTCATGAAATTTTGACACGTACCGCTTGAAGGTATCAGACCAAAAACTTTTCAGCCTGTTATATGGGTATAACCACTATAATATTTTACCACTGCAGCATTTAACCCACAGAAACAAAAAATTAGGTTTAGGCTTTTATCGGGAGATAATGTAACGTATGAAACAAGATGCGCAGCTGTGTAATAAGATCATTTACATGGATCAGGCAGTTTTCTCGACAGCCCAAGTTTTTAATAGAACTGTTTACTTTTGTGCTAACGAAAATCCCCTAGTGATACGAGAAATAAGACATTCTGAACGTAAATTTTTTCGGGTTTGGTGCAGTCATAGGATCAATATTTTTTAACAGAAATTTATGGGACAGCACCCTTGAAAACAATAATGGAAATTGTTGAAAATTTGTTATTTTAAAATGTTAGGGAAATAATCTGGCAGCAGGACCACATAACATTCTAGCATTTACCGATTTTTTAAATAAAACTTTTCCTTTATGGATTTACAGTTATGAAGGGTTTAGTAACCAAATAGCTTCAATTAAACTATTTTGAAATTCTTTTTATGGGTTTATTTAAAAGGCAAATTAAAATTAACAGTGACTCTTCTAAAGGAGAAAATTATACAGCAGGTCGCAATTTTCAACGATCAAGGCTAGGAAATCAGTTTGTGAGTCATAAAAAAATAAAAATATATTGAACAAAGTGAGAAAGATGTTGAGCATTTACCGTAATCAATTTTAGTTTATTTGTATTAGTAGTAATACCACATTTAGGATCAAATGAACAAACTCTATTTCCACATGTTTTTTTCTTAGTGGTTTTCATATCCTCGTATTGTTATTTTCTTTTCTTTCACTTTGTTTCAGTTAAGATGTGGTTATATATTCTTGGTAATGTATCCAAGTTAGGAATTCTTTAACTTCCATAAAGACGTGAGTTTATCCATTGGGCTTGCTGTTTGTTCGAAACAATTTTAATAACCATATACGAGGATGGAGTGTAGTAAAAAACAAGATGGATAATATTTTTTGCAAAACCAATAATTTATTTTTTAACATAATCTCCAGGAGAGATTTTGAGAGATAATTATAGTCGCGTTTTTCCAATCATGGTTTTGAAATGTCCTTTCTCGTGCATTTTTAGTCTGGCGTCAATAAACGCGGCACGCATCATGCACTCAACTTTTTCATTTTTAGAATTTGATGCAGGATATTAAGTTTAAGTTTAAGTCATTTAAGCTGCCTATCAACTCAGCAATTTCACTAAATTTAATATGATCACGATAATTTTATCAACCATTTCTTCAGAAGGAATCTCATTCAGACACACCTGAACTAACCTGAACATGCAGCATCTCCAGTGCTCATACAGCCACGCCACGTTTAAATTTATTTATCTATAATATATATAAAATGGAACGTCTCTCTGTCTGTCTGTCCGTTAGTGCGCTTATCACTGGATAACCACTTATCCGATTTACGTACTTTTTTTTTATCAAAACATACATATATTCTCGGGCCAGGTTGCAGGCTATATTTAATTACGATATGTAACATAAAGAATGAGCAGTGAAGATAATAGGGAATCAAGTCGGAAAAAAGTTTGCCGCGCGCCTTTGCAATACACAGCCTACACCATTAAATATGGAACAATATTATGTAGCAGAGAATATCTATAATCTATAAAATATATATATATATATATATATATATATATATATATATATATATATATATGTGTATATATATATATATATATATATATATATATATATATATATATATATATGTATATATATGTATATATATATATATATATATATATATATATATATATATATGTATATATATATATATATATATATATATATATATATATATATATATATATATATATATATATATATATATAATGCAATGTCTCTCTGTCTGTCCATTAGTGCGTTTATCAAGCGAGAATCACTTATCCGATTTACGTGTCTTTTTTTTAAATTCATACATATATTCTTTGAACAAGTTATATAATAATAATAATAATAATATTACAGAAGACAGATGCAGAAAATGCCACCAGCAGAAAGAAACGATCGAACACATAACAAGCAGATGTAAAGTATTAGCCGGAACGGAATACACAGCCAGACATGACTCAGCGGCAAAAGTAGTTCACCAAGCACTAGCCACAACATACAAGCTCATAGAAAACACAGATCCCTACTACAAATACACACCAACATCCGTATTTGAAAATAAAGATTACAAACTCTACTGGGACATCAGTATCCATACAGATAAAACAGTCTCCGCCAATAGACTCGATATTACTTTTCAGTGCAAAAAAGAAAAAGTCACCTATCTAATTGACATAGCTGTCCCCAACGACACAAACATCCAAACGAAATACACAGAAAAAATTTCCAAATACACAGACCTTGCAACGGAAATAAAAAGGCTATGGAAACAAGAAAAAGTCATCATTGTCCCCCTCATTATATCAGCCACAGGCCTTACAGCAACAACATTCACACCACACTTAGTACAATTAGGACTCAACACAAACATACACAAAAACATTCAGAAGTCAGTGATTTTGAAAACATGTAACATTGTCAGGTGCATTCCTTAATACACAATGGTAATGCGTTTGTGCTGACTTGGTTTACGCCCGTCAGCCAAACATGGAACCACATTGACCAAATGTGAGAAAGAAGAACTTTTTTGTAAAAATAATAATAATAATGGCAGTCTCCGCCAATGGACCCGATATTGCTTTTCGGTGCGGGGGGGAAGGGGTCGCCTGTCTGATTGGCGTGGCTGTCCCCAGCGACGCGGGCATCCGGGCGAGGTGCACGGGGGGGATTTCCGGGTGCACAGACCTTGCAACGGGGGTGGAAGGGCTATGGAGGCGGGAGGGGGTCGTCGTTGTCCCCCTCATTGTGTCAGCCATGGGCCTTGCACCGGCGGCATTCGCACCGCACTTGGTGCGGTTGGGGCTCGGCACTGGCGTGCACGGGGGCGTTCGGGGGTCGGTGGTTTTGGGAACGTGTAGCGTTGTCGGGACGTTCCTTAATACACGATGATGGTGCGTTTGTGCTGACTTGGTTTCCGCCCGTCGGCCGGGCATGGAGCCGCATTGGCCGGGTGTGAGAGGGAAGAACGAGAACAGTCATAATAGTAATAACCTCTCAGGGGCTAGGGGAATCCCAGGATTCTCCTAGTACGGGCATTGACGATCCCGAGGTACCTGAGTCATGTTGTGCTGTCTTGTGTTGTTCAGATTATGTGTAATAAAAACGCAACCTTAAGGTGTTTACCGTGCCGAGAAGATGAATGGCTCAGCGTTTATGAGTCGCGAACGGTTCCCCCGGATACCGAGCGCCCTCCGGGAGTAAGTAGCCTTGCTGTGGCATCCAGGCTCTGCCGCAGTCGACCTTTCTTTCCTAGGATACTCGTGGGAATACTATGTTAAACAATAATAATTATAATAATGAAAATGGAAGGGTGTTGCGGAGGCGGACCCCTGTCGTACAAACAGCTACAGCAACACCACAACAACAACTACAGACGAACCAAACAACCGCTTCAGTCGAAACTACTCCCGATAGTTTTACCAGATCCGACATTGTAGGTGATGGAAATTGCCTTTTCCGTGCAGTTAGCTTATACTTATATGGCCTCCAGAACCATCATGAGAAACTCCGAGAGGTTGCTCTAAGATATTTACAACAAAACTGGTCGGAACTTCACACATTTTCATTAATTGAAGTCGACGATATAAAAGACTTCAATAACTATTATAATTATATGCGGAAAAATGGCACCTATGGAACGAGCCTAGAGATACTTGCCCTCTCGGAAACACAAAATAGCAACTTTCATATCTTCTCAAAACAACGAAGAACAAGACATACAAAAATAACTTTTACGGACAGACCAACAATAATAAGCACGGGAAAATACAACAAAACCATTCACCTTCTACTAACAGGCAACCCAATGTCGGGACACTTTGAGCTTCTGACACCACAAAACACTGAAAACATTCCAGAGAACAACAGACCAATAAAAGAAGCATCGGGCGAGCGACGTAACGGTCGAGGACGTCGCGGGAAATGGCAGCTCGACCAAAACGATGAAGACCAGGCAACCGAAAATGGACCTGCCAAAAGTGTTGTGTTGGCGACTAAGCCGACACCCACCAAGGCGGGAAAATCACAGCAGCGCATGAGTTGCACCACAGGAATCAACGAACACGCCATGCGTTGCTGTAATGAAAACACAAAACCTGACAAAGAAATCACTGAGAAGAGAATCACTCGCCGCTTGGACCCACCAACATCAATCCCAAGCGCAACCGACGTAGATACGGGACAAACACAACCACCAAAGCCAGGCCAGGGCCCGTATGTATTGCAAGGACAACATGCAACTACCAAGGCTGGAAAACCAAGACAGCGGTTAAAGTGGACGGATGAGATGAATAGGACGGTGATGCGCTGTTACTACACCGCCACCAAACTCGAAACAATAACATCGGGCTACAGACAGCAACTGCACAGACTTTTCTTGGCCGAATATCCACATCTGCAATTACTTGTTTCAGAACAGAGAGTAGTAGACCAAAAAAGAGTTATTACCAAGAACAATCGTCTCACACCTCTCGAATTGCAAACCATCAAGGACACAGTGGCTGTTGAACTGAACACAGACCAACCAAACAATAGAAACAATAAAGCAGATTCCGAACCAGCCTCACACACACAACCACCCAGTCGAACACAACAATACCCACCACCCAGGAGGAGCATAACGCAAAATAATATTGCGAGTACCGCGCAACACCATATCACAGACAACAACATGAATCACTCGCCACCCTCCACGACATCCACACAACATCACCCCGAATCACCTCTCATACAAACACTTAAAGCAAAAATGGAGTCACATCTAGCTCGATGGTCAGGCACCGACCCCACAACAAGAAATCCCATCCCTCGTTTAATCTTCAGACAGAGCACGCAACCAATCCTCAACACACAAAACAAGCACATAATACCTCAGTATACAACAGACTCAAGCACAATCGAAGACATTCACACAATAATATACGCAGCAGCAATCACCACTCTAACACAAGATAATCAAAAACTCCCTCAACGACAAGGAAACCCCAACAGGACAAAACCAAAATTCAAATGGCAAATAAGAATAGAAAACAAAATCAACAACATCAAGAGAGATCTAGGACATCTTACCCAGTTTATAAGCGGGAACGCGTCCAAACGTGTCACACAGGGGGCAAACAAGATCAAATCTAAGTCTCCCAACAGAACACTGCCAGAAATCCTCGATACCTTGAAACAAAAACTATCTGTATATGTCGCAAGACTCCGTAGATACAAAGAATCAAATGAGAGGAAAGACACCAACAACCTCTTCCGAAGAAGCGAAAAAAAAAACAGTTCTACCGGAAAACTATGTACAACAAACAGATAGCAGTGACTGAACCACCAAACAAACAAGAACTCACAGATTATTGGAAAAGTATCTGGTCAGAACCCAAACAACACAATAATAACACCCCCTGGATCAAAGCCGAAGAAGACAAACATAAACATGTGACAGAACAAGAAAATACCACATTTAATACACAAGAAATTACAGAAACTATCAAACACACGCACAACTGGAAATGTCCTGGAATAGACAATATACAAAACTTCTGGTACAAACAGTTTACCACCACACACGAAGCACTCACACACCAAATCAACAAAGCCATTCTACAACCACACACATTTCCCACTTTCCTCACACAAGGAATAACATACGTTAAACCCAAAAGCTCAGACACCACAAACCCGTCAAACTACCGACCTATCACCTGTCTTCCAATCCTATACAAGATCATCACAGCCACAATATCGAAGAAAATAGAACAACACCTAACAGACAACAATATCCTCACAGAAGAGCAGAAGGGATGCAGGAAAAATAGTCCAGGATGCAAGGAGCAGCTGATTATAGATAGCGTGATTATGGGACAAACCAGAAAAGAACACAGAAACCTTCACATCGGTTACATAGACTATAAAAAAGCCTTCGACTCCATACCCCACAGCTGGTTAATCAGGGCCCTAGAAATCTATAAAATCAACCAACACCTCAGGCAGTTTCTCGCGCAAATTATGAAAACATGGAAAACCAAAATACGCCTAGAAACACAAACCGAACGGATCCAAACAGAAGAGCTGTACATCAGACGGGGTATATTTCAGGGAGACTCGCTCAGTGCTCTATGGTTTTGCCTCTGTCTCAATCCACTCTCAAATATACTAAACAGAACAGAGCATGGCTTCAATATCAGACACCAAAAAGAGAATCAACATAAAATAAACCACCTCCTATATATGGACGACATAAAACTCTACGCTGCCACACAAACACAGCTGAAAGAACTCCTCAAAATCACAGAAATATTCACCTTAGATGTCAGTATGGAATTTGGTATAAGTAAATGCAAAGTGCTCCACATCAACAAAGGCCAATGGAAGCACCACCATGAGACAGAAACCATCAACAATGAAACGCTCGATAACATGTTCGATAAAGAAACATACAAATATCTAGGCTTCCAACAAAGCACCAAACTCAACCACACTCACATCAAAACAGAGCTCAGAACCGAATTCAAAAACAGACTGACGAAACTTTTGCAAACAAAACTCAACTCTAAGAATCTCACTAAAGCCATCAACACGTTCGCTATACCTATACTCACATATTCATTTGGTATCATCAAATGGTCACAAACAGACATAGAAAATATTCACATCCTTATACGATCTCAATTCACCAAATACAGGAAATTACACCCCAACGCATGCAAGGAAAGACTTACCATCGAGAGGAAGGCAGGAGGAAGAGGAATTATAGACATCAGATCATTACACACAAAACAAATACAAACACTTAGGAAATTCTTTCACAGCAAGCAAACCAGCCTCCACACAGCGACAGTGAAAGCAGACAAAAACTACACACCTCTTGACTTAGCCCGGGCAGACCACTCAGCAGACACACACAGTCACACCCAATTACAACAGGAAAAGATGAAAACGTGGTCAGAGAAAACACTCCACGGAAAACACAGATACCACATAGAACAAGACCACGTAAATAAAAAACAATCATACACCTGGTTACAGGATGGGCAGCTATTCCCTGAGACTGAAGGCTTCTTACTTGCCATCCAGGATAAAGTCATATTAACTAGAAACTACCAAAAGCATATCATCAAAGACCCGACTATTGCAGAGGACAGATGTAGGAAATGCCACCAGCAGAAAGAAACGATCGAGCACATAACGAGCGGATGTAAAATATTGGCCGGAACAGAGTACACAGCCAGGCATGATTCAGCTGCCAAAGTAGTTCACCAAACACTGGCCACGACATACAGGCTCGTAGAAAACACAGATCCCTACTACAAATACACTCCAACATCCATACTTGAAAATGAAGATTACAAGCTCTACTGGGACATCGGTATCCATACAGATAAAACAGTCTCCGCCAATAGACCCGATAATACTTTTCAGTGCAAAAAAGGAAAAGTCACCTATCTAATTGACATAGCTGTCCCCAACGACACAAACATCCAAACGAAATACACGGAAAAAATTTCCAAATACACAGACCTTGCAACGGAAATAAAAAGGCTATGGAGACAAGAAAAAGTCATCATTGTCCCCCTCATTATATCAGCCACAGGCCTTACACCAATAACATTCACACCACATTTAGTGCAATTAGGACTCAATACAGACATACACAGAAACATTCAGAAGTCAGTGATTTTGAAAACATGTAACATTGTCAGGTCATTCCTTAATACGGAATGGTAATAGCGTTTGTGCTGACTTGGTTTTGGCCCGTCAGCCCAACATGGAACCACATTGATCAAATGTGAGAAAGAAGAACTTTTTGTAATAATAATAATAATAATAATCTATATCTATAATATATATAATATGCAACATCTCTCTGTCTGTCTGTCGGTCTGTCTGTCTGTGCGTTAGTGCGCTTATTCCTCGCGAACCACATATTCGATTTACGTCATTTTTTAAATTCATATATATGTTCTCTGACCAGGTTGTAGATATATATTTTATTACATCTATAATATATATAAAATGCAACGTATCTCTGTCTGTCTGTCTGTCTGTCTGTCTGTCCGTTAGTGCGCTTATCACTGGAGAACCACTTATCCGATTTACGTACTTTTTTTTTTAAAGCATACATATGTTGTCTGGCCAGGTTCTAGGTTATATTTTATTACGACAATAGTGAATGAAGTCGGAAAAAAAAGTTTGTCGCTAGCGCGTTCTCTTGCAATACACAGCCTAAATCATTAAATATGGAATAATATTACGTAGCAGAGAATATCTATAATCTTTAATATATATATAAAATGCAATGTCTCTCTGTCTGTCTGTCTGTCCATTAGTGCATTTATCACGTGAGCACTACTTATCCGATTTACGTGTCTTTTTTAAATTCATACATATATTCTCTGGCCAGGTTATATAATAATATAAATTTATATCTATAATATCTATAAAATGCAACGTCTTTCTGTCTGTCTGTCTGTTCGTTAGTGCACTTATCACTGGAGAACCACTCATCCGATTTACGTGCTTTTCTTTAAAAACATACATATGTTCTCTGGCCAGGTTATAGGCTATATTTTATAACGTTAAGTAACATGAGGAATAACCAGTGATGATAATAGTGAATCAAATCAGAAAAAAGTTTGCGCCAACGCGTTCTCTTGCAATACACTGCCTAAACCACTAAATATGGAACAATATCATGTAGCAAAGGATATCTATAATATATATAAAATGCAACGTGTCTCTGTCTGTTTGTCTGTTTGTGCGCTTATCACTGGAGAATCACTTATCCGATTTACATGCTTTTTTTTTAAACATGCTAAACCATTAAATATGGAACAATATGATGTAGCAAAGAATATCTATAATATATATAAAATGCAACGTTTCTCTGTGTGTCTGTCCGTTAGTACGTTTATCACTGGATACCCACTTATCCGATTTACGTGCTTTTTTTTAAAACATACATATGTTCTCTGGCCAGGTTATAGGATATATTTTATTACGTTAGGTGACATAAGGAATAAGCAGTGATGATAATAGTGAATCAAATCGGAGAAAAGTTTGCCGCTAGCGCGTTCTCTTGCAATATATTGCCTAAATCATTAAATTTGAAACAATATCATGTAGCAAAGAATATAATATATCTAAAATGCAACGTCTCTCTGTCTGTCTGTCTGTCCGTTAGTTCGCTTATCACTCGAGTACCACTTATCCGATTTACGTTTTTTTATAAATTTATACATATGTTCTATATAATTCGATATATAATGGGAGATAAGGTGAAATAATGGGAGATAAGTATAAATAATGGGAGACAAGGAGAAATAAAGGGAGATAAGCAGAGATAAGTCTAGATAATGGGAGTTAGGCTGAGATAATGGGAGATAAGGAGAAATAATGGGAGATAAGGAGAAATATTGCGAGAGAAGTCGAGATAAGCCTAGATAAGGTGAGATAATGGGAGATAAGGGGGAAATAAGGGGAGATGAGCAGAGATAAACCTAGATAATGGAAATTATGTAGAGATAATGGGAGACAAGGAGAAATAATGGGAGATAAGGGGAAATAATGGCAGATATTTTATTACGTTAGGTAACATAAGGAATAAGCAGTGACGATAGTAGTAAATCAACTCCACGCGAGCGGAACCGCGGGCACTGCTAGTCCAGTAATAAATGGTTTTGAGAGTTAGTGTAGACTCCCCATGAACTTCCTACAGTTCCATTTGGGCAGCGGTCCATTTTTTTAAATCAAAAAGCTTTATTACTGCTCGATATTAGGTGTTATCTATATTCTACGAAATGTGTAATACCGATCACTTACGACAGCTGCTAACAAACAACTGCGCATTACAACTTTGAATACAACCGTTACAAGAATCACACCAACAGTCATGCCCCTCATAAAATTTTCCACCATTTTGTAGAAATTTAACAGATTTATTAATCCATCTTCGTATATTCTCTTTTTCACTTGTCGAAAAAATATTTTAAAAGACATTTTTCACCTTTTACTATCACAATTTTTAACATAAACAAATTACATTGTCAATTTGCAGTATTAGTAGTAACTAAACGTTCATGCCAACTTCAGCAACGTTAGAAAAAGCATCTTTTCTTCTCAATAAAATTACTTAATTACTTTGTTAACTGTCACTTAATATATTTGTAAAGATTCTACAATTGCGTTATCGTGATTTCGTAGTACAACTACATTGTCAAACGCTTAACTAAGACTAAAACACATTTTTGGTATTTTATGTTTTATATGACGAACAGATGTGGGTATATTAATACTAAAAGAGTTGGAACAAGATGGAATTTGCTACGTCTAATTGACTATTTAGTAAATTTATATTATGGTTCTTTAAATGTCTGTAAATTTCTATGGATATTAGTTTTCTAAAAACTCAACAAGCAAAAAAATTTCCCTTTTGGTTTAGTTATGTGGACGATATCTTAGTATGTTTCCATGGAAATGATACTGAACTAAATTCTACTTTAAATTGTCTAAATAATATACACCCCAACATAAAATTCACACTGGAAAAGGAAACAGATAATAATATAAATTTCTTAGATGTTACTATTACAAAGAAAGGAAATAGACTAGAATTCGATATCTTCCGCAAACCAACCTTTTCAGATGTCACCATCCCAGCTGACTCAATACACCCTAACTCCCATAAACTGGCAGCATATAGATCTATGATCCATAGAGCCTTTAATATCCCTCTTAACAAAAATAATTTAAAAAAAGAACTGGACACAATCAAAAATATACCACTCAATAACGGCTTTCAACATAAAATAATTAATACCTTAATAAGCCATAAATGAAAACAGATCACTTTCAGCTTAATACACCCCGTAAAAGAATACCGAGAAAAGCTCAAATTCGAACAACTATGGAATACTGCTCCCATGTTTGGGATTGTTGGATTCTATTCAGAGAAGAGCTGTTCGTCTGATTGGAGACCCGGAACTGACCGGTGGCCTAGATTCGCTGGAACATCGAAGAACGGTTGGCGACTTTAGTCTGTTGTACAAGTATTTTCATGGAAAGTGTGCGAGGGATGTAGCCCGCTTAATTCCTCCAAGACCGCTGCATGTTACAAATACACGTCTGGCTAATACTTCACATCCGTATGAGGTTCAGCTTGTTACTCCGCGTACAACGCTTTTCAAGTAGTCTTTTATATGGAGAACATCATCCCTTTGGAATAATTTGCCCAGGACTGTGTTTCCCACCGAGCATAATTTACAGCGATTCAAGAACAACGTGAATCACTTTTTCCACACATATGCCGCTTCTGAAGCGCTTTAGGGACTTCCCTGTAGCACGTGTGCTAGACCCATAAAAGAAAAGAAAACATTCATACCTCTGTCATATTTTGTTCCCATCTCGGATAAAATATTCCAAGTTCTCACGACCGAAAAAACAAGAACAGCTTTAAAACCCGCTCAAAAATTATCCAATATATTTTTCAATACCAAAGATAAAACTAATAAACACAATAAATCAGAAGTTTATAAACTTAATTCTCAAGAGTGCAATAGCTGTTACGTAGGCCAAACGGGACGGAATTTCAAAACAAGATTCGCAGAACACAATGCCTCTTATAGGCTAAAAAAGGAAAAATTACACTTTGCTATACATTTCTTAGAAACAGGCCATACTTTTCCCAATATCAATTGTTTATAAATACTCCATACGGCATCTAAATTGTCAAAATTCAATTTCTTAGAATCCATAGAAGTTTATAGACATTCAAAAGGACCATAATATAAATTTACTGAATAGTCAATTAGACGTAGCAAATTCCGTCCTGTTCCAACTGTTTTAGTACTAATAGGCCCAGATCTGTTCATCATATAAACATAAAATACCAAAAATCTATTTCAGTCTTAGTTAAGCGTTTGACAATTTTGTTGTACTACGAAATCGCGATAACGCAATTGTAAAATCTTTACAAATATATTTATTTAGTGACAATAATTTTATTGTGAAAATGTACTGTCACAAAGTAACGTACCAATTAATCAAATCGTTTCTTCTTTTTATTTTTCAACGATAACACCATAAAAATGCATGTTGGCATTTCTAGAATTAAGAGTTTTTATAAAACTGAAGAATGATATGCAGAGTATTCCACTTAGCCCAAGTTGTGTCATGGGTCAAAAATACGATGAGCGATTATTTCTGATTTAACTACAAAAAACTGTTTCAAGAAGGCTCCTGTTTCCGTTTTTGCCTAACTCTTCTAATAAGCAAGTTAGCAATGTGGCCTGTTTATAACAACTAGATGTCAAATTACAACATGAAAGGACTGAAATAATACCCTTTTATTGGTTTTTTGAAAACCAGACACTCTCTATTGTAAATTAGAGACTCATTTTCTGAATTACAGTTCTTTCTTAAATGTATATCCTCAAGAAAAGAAGTTTTTATATTTTCCAATATTTTTAGTAATACCAAAAGAAAAAAAAAACGGGATTCACCATTGATTTGTGGAAAAGAAATAATTTGACACTCTTTCAATATATAAGAAAACCCGCAGGCTGTAAATTTTTATCAAAAACCGGAGAGGGTCGGATAAACTGCCTTTGTGAGAGAATAAAAAAAATTTATATTTTGATAGGTTTACGGTGAATCAACAAAATATACAATTTCTTGAAGGTGTTGGATAAACTACTAATCCTAATATTTTTTTGTATTTTTTTTTTCAGTCACTTACATACAATTTCGTTACATAACATAATTTCATGTTTCATATTAAAATGTTATAAATCACTTGGCTTTAATACACAAAAGCATTTAGCTACATTAATTTAAGTCAATAAGTTAATTTTATGATGTTTTAACCTTACCAGTAATATTATAATAGTACTTAGATGTCTGTACATTTGTATGGTGTACAAATTAATCTAAGCTCATTTAGGAGTAAAAAATATGTAAAGAAAAATAAAAATAAGGCTTAAATTATTACTACAAAAAACTTTCAATAACCATTCAAACTTAATATATTTTTCAAAAATAAAATTCTGACAATTCTCCACTTCTGTCGAAACCAAATTTATAAATAAAATAAAAATAAATAAAAATAAAAATAAAAATATATTTATTCCTGCAAACAAATCATAGTTGTTACGCATTAAACTTAAGCTTAATACTACGAGAACCAATACAGGAAAAGACAATTTCCCTAGCAGCAAAAACCAAATTACAAGGTAATAATACATTTTAAGCGATGCACAATTTTCTTAAAGAAGAATGTGCGTGCATCACCATTTCATAATCTACTATTAGTGCTTATTACAAATGTACTAGAACCATCTTATTTTAAATACATACTTTATTTATTTTCTGAATAATGATCTATTTTGTTATCAAGCAACCAGTTAGTCAATTTATTTTTTACCAACCTATATGGCTTCACTTTAACTTCGAGAGGAATTATATTAAAAATCCTCGGAGCAGAAAAGGATAGGGACCTTTGAGTAGTACTACACATTGTTCAGGGTAATTAGTCTAGCATGAATAGAGTGATCAACTCTGTTTACCTTATGTTTGTTATTCAGTAAAATTCTTACCACCGATTTTATGTATAATTGCTTCAGCGACAAAACCCTAGCCCCATCGTATAGTTGGTCCGTAGGAAATTTTCGCGGTTTAAACAGTATTATTTGGGCTATTACTAAAGACGAAGATACCGAATCACACACGAACCCCCAAACTACCAAACCATAGCCTATCACTGACTCCACAAGTGCTTTATATACATATAATAAATATTTCTTGGGTAACCACTGCCTAATCTGATAAAACCAAAAATACATTTTTCGAATTTTACTTGTCATATAATCTATGTGAGAATCCCATCTTAAATGCGAATCTAGGTATACACCCAAATATTTAATGTTATCGGTGGAGCATTTCTTCAGATTGCAATCACAAGCAGCAAAGTTATTACAGCCAGGTTCATGAATTTTTATAAAATTCTTGTCGGGATAATTCCTTTTATTAAACGTAAAGGCTATAAATTTTGATTTATCAATATTTAAGGTTAATAAGTTCAAATCTAACCACAACTTTACCTTACTCATAGCCAGTTCTGCCTTCTCAAAGACCCGGTCCCATATTTTATCCTGTAACATTATGACATTATGACAGTCTCGTCGGCATAACAAACCCTAGATCCTTGAGATAAAATACGCAAAAGGGTATCTACGTATATTGTAAATAACAATGGCCCAAGCACTGTACCCTGCGGCACACCGCACTCAAATGGAAGTGATGAGCTCATTGATTCTCCTATTTTTACTTGTTGCGTACGTCCGATTAGATATGATTTTATTAGATCATACGGGATACCTCTAATTCCAATATGCTCAACTTTTTCCAACAGTATGCGGTGAGACAGAGTGTCAAAAGCCTTTGTCAGGTCCAAGAATATCAAAAGTGATTTATTGTCATTGTCGAGGTTCTCAGAAATATGGTTTACTACCCTTATAAGAGCATCTTCAGTGCCCAACTTCTGTCTAAAACCATACTGCGTATCGGATATTAATTTATTTTTATTTAAGTAATCCCAGGAATGGGAAGATAATTCGTAATTTCGTTACGCGAACCACCCTTATGTATAGGCGTTATGGTACATTTCTTTAAACTGTCAGGATGTCAAATTTAAAACCAACAATAACCTAAGTTATAGGCGATTTGTTCTTACTTGACCAAGTGTATATTTTAATAATTTTAAACTAAGCGATCGTTTTATTACGTACTGAATGCAAGGCCTTTGACAAGGTACGCCACGAAAAACCTCTAGAGATTTTAAAAACGACCGGTATAGCCGATAAAGACGTTCGTATAATCATCAATTTGTACTGGCAACAGACTGTTGAAGTACGGTTGGAGCATCAACTATCAGATGAAATTAAAATCAAGCGGGGAGTGTGTCAGGGTTGTATTCTGTCGCCTTTGTTGTTCAACCTCTATTCGGAGGTGATATTCAATGAAACACTTACTGGTACCACTGAAAGAATCAACATCAAGGGCGTTAACATAAATAACATCAGATACGCCGATGATACAATAATTATCACTAATAATGAAAAGATCTACAAAAACTTATAACTGAGACTTGTACACTGTACTCAATATATATTACCACTACACCAAACACTTTATTTTTGGATTCAACTTGCGTTTCGTTAACCATGTTAGCCTTATCAGGAGCGATGATTGACTAAAGCTAAACTACAATACCATAAGCTTTATAATATCTCGAAGAATTACTTAGAATGAATGACTTTGAGGACGAAATTATTCATGAATACTTAACATTATCTAAACTTTGTGTGGAACAAAATTGTTTTCAATATAACAGTCAATTTTATGTTCAGAAAGAAGAAACAGCTATAAGTAATTGCTTATCGCCTTTCATAGCCAATTTATTCATGAGTAAATTTGAAACCGAAGCCAGTAAAGAATTTAAGTATTTCCCAAGGGTATGATATAGGTATGTGGATGATGTTTTTGCGATTTTTGATACAAAGAAAGCAAACATAGATGATTTTGTTTCCAAATTAAATAGCTGATATGATTCCATTAAATTCACTTACGAAATTGAGAACAAAGGACAACTGCCTTTTCTAGATATTTTAATTATTAAAAATAATAATAGGTTAGAACTTGATAACTATAGAAAAGACACAGTAACAGATAGATATAGTCCTAATGATTCATTTCATTGCAAGCAACACAAATTAGCCGCATTACATTTTTTAGTTCATCGTTTGGTCACTTTTCCTCTGACTAGAGTAAACTTCAATAAGAAAAGGAATCGTATTAGAAATATAACCAGAGCTAATGGTTATGGCTTAAAAAAAAGTTAATACATACACAGACATAAGTTCAGGTTAAATATTTGGAATTCCACCGTTTTTACACGCGAAGAAAATAAGACCAAGTATGTCTCCATACCATGTAATCTGAAATATAGCAGGGGACTTAATAAGGTATTAAATAAGGTAGGCCTCACCTTAGTCTGTAAGTCATCAGACAATCTGAGAAATATCTTAGGAAATCCCAAATATAAACTTCCTAATTGTGAGAAAAGTGGAATTTATGAAATTAGTTGTAATGATTGTGACAAAAAGTATGTTGGGCAAACTAAAAGGTCAATTAAAACACGATTTAAAGAATATTTATCACATTTAAAATACAGTAGAACAGAAAAGTCTACCATTGTCGAACATGCCCTTAAAGCTGATAATAACATTAGATAATCTAAGATTAATTAAAAATGTAGCTGATAGGAGAACGCAAACGAAAGTATGGAAATTATAATAAGTAAAAGTAGTTTAAAAAAAGACAACGAGAGCCTATTCCTTATAGCCTCCTCTACTGGTTACTTAATCGGAATTGATGGCGTCGCCTATGCTATTAGTTCCGCCGGAGTAATGTAGGTGTTAGGCTAAGTATAAATAGGGTAGATTTGTAGTTTAGCTTTAGTCAATCATAGCTTCTGATGATGCTATCATGGTTAGCGAAACGCGTGTCGAGTACAAAAATAAAATGTTTGGTGTAGTGGTGATATATACTAAGTAGTGTCATTGTGAAAAAGATTCCACATTCCCAACACATTTAATTTAAGACTCAATGCAAATAAAACAAAATATATGATTATAAGCAAAGAATCTAATATTGAAGATGGTGCTATTGCAGTCAATGGTACAAAGATAGAGATAGTTGATAAATTGATGTATTTAGGTAGCAATATCAACGACCACTGGAATCTCCGATTGTGAAAGTCAAAATTAAAATAGAGAAGGCCCGAGTCGCATTTATGCAGAACAAAAAATCTGCTATGTCTTTTCTGTTTTCTTGTACGACATGGAAGCTATGCTCACTGAAGCAATCTTAAACGTCTGGAGGCATACGAGATGTGGGTGTATCAACGACTGCTGAAAATCAGTTGAATGGACAGAATTAGTAACAAGGGCGTTCTCGTTCGCATTAACAAGGACTGGAAGTGGCCATGACCATCAAGCGACACAAATTAGAATATTTTGGCCACATTATGAGACATCTAGAAAATTATGAAATCTTTCATCTGATTATAGAAGGAAAGATTCCAGGCAGACGTGATCCGGAGAACATCGTAGTTGAAAAATTTGAGGCAGTGGAACGGAAAGTCTACGGTTCAATTCTTCCGAAGCGCTGTCAATAAAACAATTATCATGAACATGGTGGCTGTGGACACCTCTTCTCGATTCCGGAGAGGAGCAGGTTCATTTTAAGGATGTCGACCGTGCTCTTAGCGAACTCTTGGATTTTCCCACTCCTAAATCAGGGAAAATCCAAGTTTCTCTCACTACCTTCTTCAGCGTTGAAGATGAAGGCTAGAAACCCTAAAAGACGAAAAAATGGCTAGTTTTGAAAATAACGGATTAGGTCCCCATGTGGGTAATTTTAAATCCCACCCCTCTACTGAGGGCCGCCTCACGGAATCTGGGGGAGGCAAAAACTCGTTTAAAATATATGTCAGCAAAAATCAACTAAAGAAAAGGAAAGCAATATTCAAACAACAAATAAAACTAAAGGTCGCAACCTATAATGCCAGAACAGCAGACTGAGATCGAGATGGAACTTGGTAAAATCAAGTGGGATGTAGTCGGTATAAGCGAGACCAGAAGGAGAGGTGAAAATCTAGAAACATTAAAATCGGGCAACACATTCTATTACTTCGGTGAAAAACAAGACTTAAGAGGAATAGTGGGGTTCCTTATACATAAACGGCTATCGAAAAACATAGAGGCTATCCACGCAGTATCTACAAGAATGATATATCTGATACTAAGACTAACCACTCGGTACATTCTAAAAATTATACAAGCATACGCACCGACCTCGGACCATAAAGATGAGGAAGTAGAAACATTTTACGATAATATAATCAGAGGATTAAGCCAAAACCCTACTCATTTTACGATACTATGAGGCGATTTTAACGCCAAATTAGGAATAAAATCTAATCTAGCCGAATAGGTTTTGGGAGAGTTTGGTAGCCCGGGAAGCAACGAAAGAGGCGCCAGTTTACGGAACTTTCTATTGGAGAACAACCTATACCCGATGAGTAGCTTCTTTCATAAAAAACCACAAAGGAGATGGACGTGGAGAAGTCCGGACGGCAAAACACGAAACGAATTTGATTACATAATAACGAACAAGACATATATAATCAAAGGTGTTACAGTATTGAACAGCTTTACCACCGGTAGTGACCACCGAATAGTCAGAGCCACGGTAGAGATAAACATCAGAAAAGAAACAAACCAAATGATAAGGGAAAAGAAAGTAAAAGTATGGGCACAACCTAAAGATAAACAAAAATTTGTTGAATATATAAATATAGCGTTTAAGATGTCAACAAACGATATAAATAAATTAAACAACTCAATAACGAATATAATCACAGAAGCACAAGTAACATTTTGTGCACAAGATAGTAAGGAAGAAAGTATCAGCTCCGAGACAATATAACATATACGAACACGCAACAACAACAGTTAAACTACATACTAACACTAAAAAAAAAATAAAAATAAAAAGAGGAATTAGACAGGGAGATACTGTCTCTGAAAATCTTCACTGCAGTTCTAGAACACGCATTCAAAACTTTAGAGTGGAAAAGATGGGGAGAAACTGAGTCAGTTGAGATTTGCAGATGACATAGTTTTAATATCGGACAACTTGAGAGAAGCCAGAGAAATGCTGGAATAACTACAACAGGCGGCACAGAGGGTAGGGCTGAAAATAAATTACAACAAAACTAAAATAATGATCAACTTAATACCTAGGGAATCGATAAGAATAGGAGACGAGGAAATAGAAATCGTCGATAAATATACCTATCTAGGTCATGAAATTAGAATAGGTAGAGATAACCAGACATGTGAACTCCCCAGACGAATAGCATTAGGATGGGCAGCTTACGGAAAGCTCAGGAATATATTCAAAGCGGACATAAGATTAAAGCGAAGTGCCTTTAACCAGTGCGTCTTACCAGTTCTAACATACGGAGCTGAAACATTAACTCTTACAAAGACAACTGTTAAGAATTTGCAAATAACACAACGTAAAGTGGAGAAATCAATGTTAGGGTTGACATTAAGAGATCGAGTTCGAAATGAAGAAATAAGGAGGGAACGGGGACGACATCATAGCATGTATAACAAGATTAAAATGGAGATGGGTCGGCCACGTGGTAAGATTACAGGACAATAGGTGGAGAAAGAGAATTTTAGAATGGCGTCCGAGAGCTGACAAACGCAATCGAGGAAGACCACCAACAAGATGGTCAGACGACCTAAAAAGAATCACAACCAACTGGATCGCAACGTTCCAAAATAGAGAACACTGGAAACGTCTAGAGGAAGCTTACGCCCAACAATGGACAGAAGAGGGCTGAACTAGAGAGAGGTAGCCAACGATCGTTGAACGGTCATGGTGCCAATGCAATCATTTTTAGTTTTGGATTCTAAGCTAATATAAAATATACGTTTTATTTATATAGCGAAGTTTAGAAAAATATAGGAAAGTAAAAGTATCGTATTTTTCTTCGGGTGTGCTATATTGTACGTATTCACTTCAGTCCTCATTATTGATCATAATATACCTAGACTACACTCCTTTGCATGTCTCAGTATGGTTGCAGAATCTGTTGTACCGCCATCTTTGAACATTGCAGAGCTATGAATGTTGTTTTCCTCTCAATATATGGTATGGCCTAACTACGGTGCCAGACGTTGTTTTATAATATTTATAAGTTCTTTATACAATAGAATTAAAAAACAAATAATCTGGGGTTCATAAATTAAAATGTGGCTATTTTCTACACACAGCACAACTTAGCACATTTCTGGAGGGTTATACCTATTCTCTGCGAGATGCTTAAAGTTGGTTCGGCACTGCACTTCCTTATGTCCGAAGATGCAAACTAGGTTATAATTTGTTTTCTATTAAATAATTCTTCTAAGGTATTTTTGAATCAGCGCTAGCTAATTCTTTGGCATATACACAATCTACCAGCAGCACATGACTACAGATTCCATTGTAGATACCACAAAGTTGGTGAAGTTGTGTGGTTAAGAGTGATGTATATATATATATATATATATATATATATATATATATATATATATATATATATATATATATATATATATATATATATATATATATATATATATATATATATATATATATATATATATATATATATATTTATATATATATATATATATATATATATATATATATATATATATATATATATATATATATATATATATCAATCGGTTTTATAACGTCTTCCGTCTTCCGATGCCTAATTTCCACTCCTCCCGGTTTCTCCATCCCTCCTCCTCCAGATCTCTCTCTAGTACTTCCTTGTTGATTCCTGCTCTCCAGCTTTGGCGTGGTCTTTCTCGCTTTCTTTTTCCATGGGGGTTCCAATTTAAAATCATTTTAGGTAGTCGGTCTTGTGACATTCTCTGTACATGTCCGTACCATACCAACTGTTGGGTTCTGATTTCGTCCACTATATCGTGCTTTATTTCGAAAGCTCGTCTTATAGTGTCATTTGGTATGCGGTCTTTTCTGTATTTTCTGGCTGCTCGTCTCCAGAAATCCATTTCTGTAGCTTTTAGTATTTTTTCTGTTCTTTCCTTCAATGGCCTCACCTGGGAGCTGTAAGTTATTATACTTTTCACTATTGAGTTGTAAATTCTCTTCTTATTTTCAATGGTTATGTTTTTGTCCCATAGTATACTATTAAGCATTGCAATCGCTTTTCTTCCTTGGATATTCCTCTCGAATATTGCTTCTTCCAGTGTTCCGTCCCTAGATATTCTCGTTCCCAAATACTTATAACTGGCACAGTGTTTGATGGTGTGTCCTGCGGCCAGTTTCAAATCCTGCTGTTGTCCTCCGACGCACATGTACTCGGTCTTTTTAATATTGACTTCTAGGCCCCATTTTTCATATTCCTCCATAAGTTTTCGTGTCATGTATTCCATATCATCGATGTCCTGAGCGACTACTACCTGGTCGTCTGCGAATGATAGCGTGTACAATGTAGTATCGTCATCCAGTGGTAATCCCATACTGCTGCATTTCCTTTTCCAGTTCTTCAGTGCACTTTCCAAATAGATTTTAAATAGCGTTGGGGATATACAGCAGCCCTGTTTGAGACCCTTTGTAACCTGGAACCCTGTTGTTATACCATATTTGGTTTTCACACTACTTCTTTCGTCTTGGTATAAGGATTTTACGGCTTTAATTATTTCGGTGCTTACATTACTCTGTTGTAGTGTTTCCCACAATCTCATTAAGGGCACGCTGTCGTAGGCTTTTTTTAAATCAACAAACAAGACATGGACTTCCTGATCAAATGCGGTTTTCTTTTCTAGGATTTGTGTCACTGAGAAGAGATGGTCTATTGTGGATCTTCCTGCTCTAAAGCCTGCCTGTTGTTCGGCTTCTACGTCCGCGTATTCCGTTTCTATTCTATTTTTAAGTATTTTTCAGTATATTCTGCTAATAGATCCTGTAACCGTTATTCCTCTATAGTTATCGCAATTATTTTTGTCTCCTTTCTTATGAATTGTTGATATGTATGATATTTTCCATTCCTCAGGTACTTCTGATGTGTTAATGCATCTTTGGAATAAGTTCCTCGAAGCGCTAAATAGCTAACAGTGATGTAACCTATGTTAAAATGAGTGGTAACAAAACAAGAAATACATTTAAATTTTTTCAATCAAATATGGGTCAAGGCTGAAAATTAAATACAAACGTCTCCCATTATATTGTAAAACATATGTGTTTGGCACAGTTTTCAGATGAAAAGGACCTTTGTTTCGAACTTCATCCTCGACCTTTTAGTGAAATATACAAATAGGTAACAGGCCCAGAACGACCTAAATCCTAGATGCATAAACTGATATGGAGACAATTTATTGAGTATGACATAGTATATCACTTTATTCATTCCATTTATAACTTCTGTTTGGGTGGAAATTGCCATTTACATTAATCCTCTATTTAAAATTGCATTTAAACTAGTAACAATGGATTTACTCAATCACAAAAAATTCTAGAGGTTATTCTAATATTTTGTTTGTGTTATTACAACTTTTATTCATTCATATTGGATAAAGTTGGCGCTTACTTGATGAAAATCCATTTTTAAGAAATTAACTGTTTATCAAAGTGAAATAAATAAAATAATACAACTTAAAGCAGCCGTGACATGTTTCCTTGTAGCCTTCATAACAAACAATTCTTTGGGTAAAATAATAAAAAACAACAAAATTAAAACTAAAAAATATAATAAATTTGGGGTTTATAAATTAAAATGTGGCTCCTGCCCCAAAGTTTACATAACACTTAGGCTGAAAGTTTTTGGTCTGACACAAAGATGTCGGCCTTTTCAAAAAAATCATATGATTTTTAGGACGTAGCAACCTTCAAACGATACGTGTCAAAATTTCATGACTTTCGACGATTAGTTTACAAGTTACAGTGGCTTTAGTGACACTACTTTTGATGTTTTCAAAACAATAGAAAAAATCGAATTTCGTATATTGATTAAACACTGTTCTTTGATGGGAAAAATACCGTTCAAGCAAAGCAATGGCTTGATAATTGTTACGAAGACTCTGCTTCTGAAAAATCACTCATCATTTACTGGTATGCTGAATTTAAACGCTGTCGTAAGACACAAATGATGCTGAACGCCCTGGACGCCCAAATGAGGAAAACATCAAAAAAATCCACAAAATTGTTTTGGATGACCGTAAAGTGAAATTGCATGAGATAGCTGACATCTTAAAGGTACCAAAAGGACGTGTTAGTGATATTTTACATGAAAATTTGGGCATGAGAAAGCTTTGTTCGAAATGGGTACCACGTTTACTTACGGTGTACCAAAAAAACAACGTGTTGATGATTCTGAGCGTTGTGTTTGGACCTGTTTAAGCGCAATAAAAAGAATTTTTCAAGCGATATGTGATAATAGATAAAACATGGATCCACTACTACACAGTGCACAACAGCCGCTGAAAGCCGTCCGAAGCGACCAAAGACACAACAGTACCATCAATGGTGAATATTATATAAAGTTATGTGTGCGTTTGAAGGCAGAAATCGCAAAGAAGCGGCCCAAATAAACAAGAAAAAGGTGTTCATAAAGACAATGCAGCGTGTCACAAGCTAATGGTTACGATGGCAAAATTGCATGAATTGAAGTTCGAATTACTTCCTCAACCGTCGTATTCTTCAGATTTGGCCCCCAGCGACTATTATCTATCCGCAGACCTCAAAAAAATGCTCGCGGGAAAGAGATTTGGCTCCAATGAAGAAGTTATCCCCGAAACTTTTCAGCCTATGTGTTAGGTCAAACGGGTAGAACATTCAAACACAGAATAAAAGAACATAAAAAAGCATTTGAGAATGAGACTGAAGTTTCACATTATGCCTCAAATTTATTTTCTGAAAATCATAGTTTTGATGAAAACTTCGATATATTACATATTAATAATGAAAATCAAAAGTTGAATTTGCTTGAGTCCTTGGAAATTAACAAATTAAAGGATTCCGAGTTATTGCTTAATAATCAACTCATTGTAACAAGTTAAATTTCTTTTAAAAAGTTTTACATAATTTTATTTATGGTCAATTTATTTATAACACTTTTAAGAACTTCCGTATAATTAAGGTAGGGTTTAAATAATTGTACCTACGCTGGCCGCTAAATCCCTAACTTTCCATTATCATGCCAATGGGAATGAAGCAATGCAATATATAATTCGGCGGTTGCAAGTTTACGTTAGTTTAATTAGTCACCTAAAGTTAGTTCAGGTCAACCTTACATGACCTAGATTTACTAGAAATGTTTAAAACAACCGAATAGTAGTCTATTTTTATTTATTATACCGCATTACTAAGGAAGTATTGTATTAATGATTTTTTCTTGCTTTCGGACTTTTATTTGGTGTCACGAAAACTCCTGAACGAAATGAGATGTGAATTTCAAATTTGGTATACATATAGCACTCGAAGTAGAAAAGGAATGGGTAAAAGGAATGGGAGTCGTTGATTTTTGGTTGAGGTAATATATATCTTAGGCATAATTATCTATTTTCGAGAATATACGGTATAGCCCAAAGTAAACAGGACCTTTTTAAAATGGCCAATCTTAGTGGCGTACGGTTATTACACAAAATAGTAAAAGTTCAACTACCTTTTGAGAAAGGTACTGTGTACCGAAATATGTCACGGTTGATTTAAGTTTTATTATTTTATTTATTTCACTTTGACAAATAAAATATAGTGAAAATCTAAATAATTCGTCTTTTCATTCATATTATTATTACATACAGTCGGCCAAGTAAGAACGTGTTGCCGATTACTTTATTTTTTTTTTATGTTATGGGCATCCCTACGAACAGTGTTTTGTCGAAAGATATTTGTTTATAACCTTATCTGTGGTTAAATAGTGCATTATTGAACATGAGTGCTGCATATGCTTTCCGCTTCGAGGCTGTGTTCCTATGTAATCATCCAATAGGTCTAAAAATGACGCCTAAAGCAGCTGCTAAGTATATGGGCAAGTCAAGAGCGTTAACAAGTCGGTGAAACGATACTCTTCTTCTTCCGACTTATAGCTAGGCACTATTGCCTAGTTTCTTTGTTTCCTGTTATATAGATCGTCGCTCCATTTCTTTCTTGGACGTCCCGTTGATCTTCTTCCATTCGGTGACTTGTCTCTTGCTATCCATACTATCTTGTTGTTTGCCATTCTTCCTATGTGTTGATCCCATTCCGCTTTTCTTCCTCCTATCCACTGGTTGATATTTTCTATATTACATGTGCGTCTTATATCTTCACTCCTTTCTCGATACTTTCAGTTAAAAAATGTTGATGATCTACCAGACCACCATCAAACTAAAGCATATGCTGCTGAGGGACCCAGAAATTCAATCGCAAGTAATTGAAACACTCAATCAAGAAATAAGTCAAACTATTTCAGTAGGCCACTTGCTATCATTCGAAGCCACATTGAAGTCATTTAAAAATATCTGTGTTAAAGTTCAAAACGAAAAACTTAATATATCAACAAAGACAGCGAAAAGAGAATGGATGACCCAGGAAGTATTGGGACTTATGGTTGAAAGAAGACGGTATAAAAACAATAACAAAACTAAATATAAAGAGATCAGTAAACAGATTCGAAAGCTTATAAGAAAGGCTAAAGAAAAGTGGATGGAAGAACAATGTCAGGAAATGGAAGAATTACAGCTAAAGCATGACTATTTCAGTATGTATAAAAAGGTAAAGAAGTTACCGGTGAAAACAGTACACGAACACCAACATATTTAATAAACGTAATAATCAGATATTACCGAATAAAAAGAGCTAGAAGAAGAATGGGTTTGATACATTAAAAATACCTTTGATGACGACAGAGAATTACCAGAACTCATTACAGACGGAATTTCTTTAAATATACTCCCAGCAGAAGTTAGGGATGCAATAAAACATGCAAAAACTGGAAAGGCACCTGGACCTGATATTCTTTATGCGGAGATGTTTCAACTTTTAAATGAAGAAAATATTTCTATCTTGTGCAGCTGCTTAAATTCCATCTACAGTACAAGAACTATACCAAAGGATTGGCTTAAGTGTATGTTCATACCATTACCTAAAATGCCAAATGCGAACAGATGTCAACAGTACCGTCTTATAAACCTAATGAGCCACGCACACCATAGAATACACAATAAATGCGAACAAGATGTTAGCGAAGAGCAATTCAGACAAGGATTTGGAACTCGAGAAGCACTTTTCGGGCTGAGTGTATTTTTACAGAAATGTAGAGATCTTCTGTTTTATCGACTACGAAAAAGCATTTGACCAAGTCAAGCATCCACAATTAATACAAATGCTTCAAAATATGGGCCTTGACGAAAATGACATTAGATTCATTACTCACTTATATTGGGATTAGGTGGCGACAATACGAGTAAATAGCAGAGAGACTGAGGAAATAGGAATAAAAAGAGGTGTTCGCCAAGGATGTGTTCTTTCCCCCCTCCTGTTTAATCTATACTCTGAGCACATATTCCAGAAGGCTTTAGAGAACTCCACAGATGGTATCAAAGTTAATGGCAAAATCATTATCAACCTAAGGTACGCTGATGATACCGTTATTATCGCAGATACAGCGGATGAACTTCAACGTCTTATGAACAATAATCTAGGGAAGGCGATGTTTTAGGCATGAAAGTAAACGTTAATAAAACGAAAGTAATGGTAATTTCAAGAACACCCGTGTTGCAAACAGATATTCGTGTTTACGATCAATTGATAGAACAAGTAAACAAATTTAAATACCTAAGATGTTGAGTAACTAATGATTTGAATCCTGAAGTTAAGGTACGAGTTTACACTAAAATGGCTAGAGTGGCTTTTCTTAAAATGAGACACCTCTTCACAGGCTCAACCCTTTCTTTGGATACTCGTTATCGTTTTGTAAAGGTCTATATATATCCAGTGCTTTTATATGGAGTTGAGGCCTGGACCTTGGGAGTACGATCAATGAATCGTTTGTAGTCTTACGAATTATACGTAATGCACAGAATATTGACGATCTCTTGGATAGAGCGTGTTACTATTAAAGATGTACTTCGTCGAATGGGTAGAGAAAGCGAACTATTGTCATTTATTAAAAGACAAAAAACTCGTTACTTGGGACATATTTATAGGAGTCCACGTTACTCACTGCTCCGGTTGTAGATGGAAGGGAAAATTGAAGGGAAAAGAGGTGTGGGGCGTCGAAAATGTTCCTGGCTGAAAAATATACGAGGTTGAACAGGTCTGAATACCCATACTTTATTAAGAATTGCCCAGGATAGGGAATAACTCGCCGTGATTACAACCCAACTTCAGTAATGGAGATGGCACTAAGAGGCTGGTTTGAAAAGTCCGTGCAAAGTCCGGGAGATGGCACCACCGGCGCGTATCGAGGTCATGTTTAGTTAGTAGCATCTCTTGAATAAACGCACACCAAGTGGTATATTTCTTTGTGTTTGGCATTCGTGTGAATCAAGGAAATCGAGTGATTTTCAAGAAATGGACGAAAAAGAATTTCGTGTGGTGATTAAACATTACTTGATGAAAGGCAAAACGCCTCAGGAGACTAAAGAGAAGCTTGATAAACATTATGGTGACTCTGCACCTTCGATTAGAACAGTTTATAAGTGGTTTCAAAATTTTCGGACTGGCCATAGGGGCACAAGTGACGCTGAACGTTCTGGACGGCCTGTGGAGGTTACGACTCCAGAAATCATTGATCAAATCCATGATATGGTGATGGATGACAGAAGAGTTAAGGTGCGTGAGATTGCTAGTGCTGTGGGCATCTCGACTGAACGGGTACATAATATTTTGCATAAACATTTGGACATGAGAAAGCTATCCGCAAGATGGATGCTGCGATTGCTCACGCTTGACTAAAAACGGAATCGTGTGAAGTGTTGCAAGGATGGTTTGCAGCTGTTCCAGAAGAATCCGGAGGACTTTAAGCATCGTTTCGTCACTGTGGATGAAACATGGATACATTACTATACTCCTGAGACCAAACGACAATCTAAACAATGGGTTACCAAGGGGGAATCTGCACAAAAAAAGGCGAAGACCGTTCCTTCGGCCGGAAAGGTTATGGCGACTGTCTTTTGGGATTCGCAAGGGATAATCCTCATCGACTATCTGGAAAAGGGTAAAACTATTACAGGTGAATATTATTCATCGTTATTGGACCGTTTGAAAACCGAGCTGCAAGAAAAACGCCCGCGATTGGCCCACAAGAAAGTCCTTTTCCATCACGACAACGCACCAGCACACACCTCAGCAGTTGTGGTCGCAAAATTAATGGAAATAGGATTCCAACTCGTTTCACATCCCCTCTATTCTCCAGACTTGGCTCCCTCGGACTACTATTTGTTCCCCAATTTGAAGAAATGGCTGGCGGGACAAAGATTTTATTCAAACGAGGAGGTGATTGCAGACACTAATGGATATTTTGCAGACTTGGACAAATCCTATTATTCGGAAGGGATCAACAAACTAGAACATCGTTGGACGAAGTGTATAAGCCTAAAAGGAGATTATGTTGAAAAATAAAAAAGGTTTACCCCAAACACACAGTAGTGTTTATTTTTGCACGGACTTTTCAAACCAGCCTCGTATAAGAAGAAAGTCTACCAGAATGTGGTTCGAGAGGAAAAGTGTCGGCAATGACGAAAAAATGAGTATTAACATGTTTTCCCGAAATCCTCAATTAACTTGGTGCTAAGGGCCACAAAAACTAAAGTAGAAAGGTTTGGATATATCGTATTAAACAATTCGCACTCATTTCAGGGCTAATGATTTGGATGGACCGAGTGCAATTAAGAAACCAATGCTGAGCAAAACACACAGGGAGAAACGGCTCGCGTGAGCAGAGGAGAACATAGATCGAGACTGGAGCAATGTAATTTTTTCCGATCAAGTTTTATTTTAGGATTATGTTATCACTTCACGAGCCTGAACAATTTGCATTAACCAATTGGTTCAGCGCACCGTGAAACAGCCTGTGAAGATCTAATTTGGGGATGTCTTACGGAAAAAGGTTTTGGGAGACTCTTTATCTTTACCTACAATGTGAATGCTGAAAAATGCTCCAGATTATCAAGAAGGCATTAGTACCGACTGCTAAACGGTGGTTTGTCGATAAAAATGAGGAGTGGATTCTTCAAGAGGATAACGATTCCAAACATCGGAGTGTGCTAGGCGATCATCAGCGCTGATGGGAACTGATGGGGATTCTTTACTGTCAAATGATGCAAAAAACATTTAAATAAATACATGTTTTAGTGAACGATGCGCGATACGTTCTTAGTTGACCGACTGTAATATATTCCTAATTACTGGTAGTGCAAAACTCTACAATCAACATATTGAACAAAACTATTAATTTATATGTTAATAGCAAACGTGAAGCCATCTTTTAACATCCAGTTCCAAGATTTACCATGAACATTGAATCAAATGGCCCCTTTTCCTTTCTAGATGAACTGATAACACGAAAAGTGAGAGCATGTTGGGACAATCGGTTTACCCAAAAACGAACTCGCACTAATGGATGTTTGAATGGCAACTCATATGAACATCCTTTTGAAAAAGTTCGAAAACAAGCTATATATTTTGTGGCTTTTACACAACATCGTCGTATTTTTTGTTAAATTATCTTGGGTTACGACTTTTGAAATGATTAGGGGTTCTAACGTCGGTGTTTTTTAAGTTATTAACCAAGCGATAAAAATAATGCCATGCAAGAAATTTCCTAGATTGTCAAATTATGCAGGTGTTCTAAGTACAACGACTTCGGGGCAGCAAATTTTCTTCAGATAATGAGTTGAAAGTCACTATAGCGCAACTAAATGTGTGTGTGTGTGTGTGTGTGTGTGTGTGTGTGTGTGTGTGTGTGTGTGTGTGTGTGTGTGTGTGTGTGTGAGTGTGTGTGTGTGTGTGTGTGTGTGTGTGTGTGTGTGTGTGTGTGTGTGTGTGTGTGTGTGTGTGTGTGTGTGTGTGTGTGTGTGTGTGTGTGTGAGTGTGTGTGTGTGTGTGTGTGTGTGTGTGTGTGTGTGTGTGTGTGTGTGTGTGTGTGTGTGTGTGTGTGTGTGTGTGTGTGTGTGTGTGTGTGTGTGTGTGTGTGTGTGTGTGTGTGTGTGTGTGTGTGTGTGTGTGTGTGTGTGTGTGTGTGTGTGTGTGTGTGTGTGTGTGTGTGTGTGTGTGTGTGTGTGTGTGTGTGTGTGTGTGTGTGTGTGTGTGTGTGTGTGTGTGTGTGTGTGTGTGTGTGTGTGTGTGTGTGTGTGTGTGTGTGTGTGTGTGTGTGTGTGTGTGTGTGTGTGTGTAACATCCCATAAACCAAATGATGCCCATTAAAAAAACGAACAAAAAACATACAATCTTTGACAGCGAGTTAAAATAATTCATTTCCACCGTTTTTATATAACTTTAGAATAACGATCAAATCCAAATTGTTCCAAACTCCATATTATTTAAAAAAATCTTGGGTCAATCTGCTTAAAAAATACTTTACTGCTTCTATTATTTTCATTTTATGTTACAAATTGCTACAAGGTATACATATTTTCCTATATCAAACCTCCGTCAATACCAGACTAATAATTTGGCGAACCTAATTGTAATTCAGGTTTGGCCTAGCTAACAAAAGTTATTTTTATTTGAGAAAAATATTCCATTAAGAAAATATTTACCACTACAAAAAATGCAAAAAATTTAAGTTGTATATTTTATTAACTCTATTTTTCTACGACAGTAAAATAGATAACAATGTTTATGCATAACTGTCAATGTGCAAAGTGATACTTTTTTAGTTTTCAGTACGGAAGACTTATAAGATCACTTCAGTGTCCGCCGCGATTTTTTAAAAATAATTCAAAGAAAAGTGTGCGTAAGTATTACTTTATATATTTTTTTGGACTTAAGTTTTGACAAGCTTTCATTTGACCTCCCACTCGTTGACCTGGTAATTTTTTTTCACTTCAGATTTTACGCTCCAAAACTAGCCTCTAAAGTCAAAATTTAACTTTCAAAACTACACGGCTCTAATGAAGCCATCAATTCCTATATAAGTGCCAAATTTTAACTTTCTACGTCAAATAGTTTCGGAGAAAATCGGGGTGTGACCGAAGTGATCCTCTGTAGGGAACACTACGAAACAAAAATTTCAAGGCCATCAGTCTCAGTAAAGATCGGAAAAAAACTTTGTTGAAAACTCATTTGGAGTGTGTTTTGTGAAATCATTGATTATTTTATATCTCCGTAGCAAAAATTTTTATTTTAAAAGCTGTCGACGTACGGAACACTAATTGTGTAAGTCCGACTTGCACTTGGCCGGTTTTTTTCATTAATAATATTTTTTCACGTGGCCGCGACACCGTTCGTGAAATAGTTTGCGCCTTAGTGCGTAAATTATTTTGTATATACTACCGAAATTAATAGGGTCGAAGGGATGATAATCGATGGTGTAAAAGATTGATAGAGTGGAAATCCAGAGAAGACAAAAGGAACAGAGGTAGACCACCAACTAGATGATGCGATGACATCAAAAGAATGGCCGAAATTGGGTTAACACCGCTCAGGATAGAGATCGGAGGAAGTTCTTAGAGGAGGCCTATATAAACCCGGCCTCGTTACAAATCCCAGTTAATAATTGTCATACTTTTAAGTGCCGTGATGCCAAACATCGCCTTCACCCAAGATGATAAAGTGTATATAGAATGTTATGAAAGTACTTCAATATGTTTAATCTGGCGAATATTTGTATCGAAAAAGAATGACAAAAAATATATAACAATTTGGAAAACTACACTCAATTTTTTGGTGTAAAACTCTATTTCATTATTTCTATTCAGAACTGAACCTATCGATCTGTTCCTAATTAGGCAGAAAATCTTTTAGGGTTTAGGTACAAGAAGAAATGTAATTAGACTCTGCAAGGAATCCTGAAACGTGAGGAGGTAAACGTTAAGTATCTATATCCACCTGGATTTCATCTGACTGAGACCCAGCCTAAATCGTTGAGGTACAAGCGGTAGCGATTGGTAACTTTTTGAATCCAATCAACAGAATTAGTATGTAGAGGCAATTGGAAGATAAATATGAGTGGCAAAAAAAATAAATAAAACGGCATATTTAACTGTTTACTTGTTTTTGTTTATAAAAGATGTTTATATATGTAATATGTAATACGTAATACTTTTCTTTATGTTCCTATTTCAAAATTGCCAAAAGTTGCTATCCTTCCACCATATCTGTAAGAGCAATAATCAAAAAACTTCGAAAACATTCTGGAATATTCTCCATAAGGTGCAGATTGAATTAAAATTATCATGAATGAATTATCTTTGATAATTTACCTGGAATCTATATAAAAACAAGGATCGAAAACAAACTTTGTTTGATACATACATATATGTTTCTTACTTGTACACAAGTCCCCATCATGTTTAATAAAAAATGTTATTCACTGTATAGCTAAAGTATAAACAAACATGCACAGCAAGGATCTGAAATAATTATTGTAGGAGATTTTAACATAATTTTTTTGGGATGTGGTAATAATAACAAGTAGGCTGAAAAGCTCTAGCTCTAGCTACTTAGAACACATTTTTTTTACAAAATTCGACTTTATTCATCAATACTTCAAGAGCGATACAATTAGTCCTACGCAACAACAATACTATACCTTCCTTGTAGAAGGATTTGTCTTTGCTTTTAAAATAGGCCTCAGTTTCAGCGACAACTTCTTCACTGGTGCCAAATCTCTTTCCGGCGAGCATTTTTTTGAGGTCTGCGAATAGATAATAGTCGCTGGGGGCAAAATCTAAAGAATGCGGCAGATGAGGAAGCCATTCGTACTTCAATTCATGCAATTTTGCCATCGTAACCATTGACTTGTGACACGGTGCATTGTCTTGATGAAAGAGCACGTTTTTCTTGTCTATTTGGGGCCGTTTCTTTGCAATTTATGCTATAAATTATGAAATATTCGCTATTGACGGTTTTTCTCTTCTCAGCATAGTCGATGAAAATTATTTCATGCCGGTCATTTTACCGGCTGCTGTCCATTCAACTGACTGCCGATTTGATTCCAGTGTGTAGTGGTGGATCCATGTTTCTTCATCGTCACATATCCCATCCCAAAATACAGAGGCCAAAACCTTTCCAGCAGACTGTTGTGTCTTTGGTAGCTTCGGGCGGCTTTTACCGGCTGCTGTCCCCTCAGCCGAATGCCGATTTTATTCCAGTGTGTAGTGGTGGATCTATGTTTCATCCATTGTAACATAGCGCATGAAAAAATCCTTTTTATTGTGCTTAAACAGGTCCAAACAGCGCTCAGAATCATCAATATGTTTTTTTTTTGGTCCACTGTGAGCAAACGCGGTACCAATTTCGAACAGAGCTTTTTCATGCCCAAATGTTCATTCAGAATATGACCAACATGTTTTTTTGATATCTTTAGGGTGTCAGCTATCTCATGCAATTATACTTTACGGTCATTCAAAACAATTTTGTGGATTTTTTTGATGTTTTCCGGCGTAACCAACTCATTTGAGCATCCAGAGTGTTCAGCATTTTTTGTATATGTACGACCGCGTTTAAATTCAGCATACCAGTAAATGATAAGTGATTTTCCAGAGGTAGAATCCCCGTATCAAGCTTGCTTGCTTTATTTGAACGGTATTTTTTTCCCATCAAAAACAGTGTTTAATCAACACACGAAATTCGATTTTTTCCAGTGTTTTGAAAATATCAAAAGTAGCGTCACTAAAACCACTGTAACTTGTAAACTAATTGTCGAAATGTCATGTAATTTTGACACATATCGTTTAAAGGTTGGTACTTCCGATTTCTTTGAAAAGATCTATGTGTCAGACCAAAAACTTTTCAGCCTACGTGTTAGTCTATCCACCTATTTGAATAGCATTGGGCAAATCTCCACCTATTTGAATAGCATTGGGACAAATGATATTTGAATAGCATTGGGACAAATGATAAAAGGTACTAGTTCTACTAGAGACAGAACCTTGATAGACAATGCGTTTTGAAATTTTCCCAATGATATAAAAGTTCACGTTGTAGAAAGTTTTTTTAGCCATCACAAACAAGTTTGCGCCCGAATTCTAGATATTGATTTTTGAAAACTCATTTGGATGTGTTTTGTGAAGTCACCGATCTTTTATTGGGATCTTCCTTGTGAGCGGAGCCTACTGTGATTATTATTAAAATGGCCGAAATATGGGTGCAAATTTAAATTTGTAACGTGTGAAGCATAGGGAGTGTTGTATGTTTCAAAAATATTATTAACAATTGGCAATATTTGCATATGGGCCGGTACAAATCCTGCCAAAGGAATTTCACACTCGGTATGGAATAATCGTTGATAAAACTGTCGCGCCCAACATGTATATCCACGGCTCAATCGCAAATAGTAGTGTTTGAGATAAATGGCACATTCAACAGTAAAACACAGGAACTTTTTTGTATGAAATGCTCTTGTAAAGATGTTGAAGATGAAAAATGCAAACATAGCCTCGCAACTCTTTTGTATTGTTACCGGTAAGATTCTAACATATAAATGTCTAATATTTACATTTCAATTTTTGAATGAAAATTAATTTTTTACAATGAATATAGAAACGAGTTAAGTGTTTTAACCTGCACTGATATCAAATATAGCTGGAAAGTGAAATGTCAAGAGGTATTGTAAACATTCGAACTGGAAAAATTTTAACTGGTTTCAAGTCTAATGCCAATTCACTTCGGATATTAATAATTATTAACTATTTATGCATTTGATTGAATACAAAAAATTGAGACAGTATTTTATCAAAATAAAATCTGATAAATATTATCTAATAAGGAATTTTTGTTTGACACACGTGCAAAAATTATAAAAAAAAAAGTTATTGTTCAAGAATAAATAATTTTACTTACCCGGAAGAATGTAATCTTATTTTTTTTTAAAATGTTTAGAACACACTTTAGCATCAATTGGGATTTTTCTTCCAATTCGGAGAACTTTTTTCCACACTTTCAGTCTGTGTCCAAATGCATTAATAATATTTACATAACCCTCAGTCGCTTTTGGAAATGCATGAAAAACTACATTTAAATCCTTTTGCAGGTGACTTTCACAATTGTAAACACACCCCAAAAGTATTTTTTTTTCTATTTTTAACGAAAAGTAAAAATTTCAATGTTCCTTTTTAAGAAAATTTTGAATACTAATTTACACAGACGCTTATGACAGATTTAAAAATGCACCTCAAGTTTAATTCCTGAAAAAGCCGCGAGATGCCGTATTGAATAGATTAGATCTCAACACCCCCATAATAAAAATGTTTATTTTAAAGGCAATCACGGTACGGAACACTAGTTATGCAAGTTCAAGTTCAACTTAGCCAGTTTTTATTTTTAAATATCTCACCATAAGTTATCATTTCGTGCTTTAAAGTGGAGTAATAATTTCTCACTTGCCAAATAATAATATTATTTGGCAAGTGAAAGGCAAATTTAGTGTTTACCTTGTCTCTTATATTTGAAAAGAAAGTACTGGATTAAAATTTTTTACCATTTTTTGAGATACACATTTTTTGAATCTAAGTTGTTTCAAAGCAGTTATTTTGCTAGAATTAGTTTTCATGTTACGACATTTACCGAAATCAAATTTTAATATATACTAATCAATTTTGAAGGACATCAACAGACTAGAAATCTTTTCCATTAACTGAGAAATGGCAAAAACGGGGTTTAGAACGTATATGCGATTTAACTAATACGCCGCCAGCCTTATTTATGTGCGTTATATAATTTTAGAGCTCCGACCGTAAATTTTTATTCATTTACTTTTTTTGATACACATTCCTTTTCATATCGCAATCTCTTTTCCATCTACCTATAACTTTCAACTCACTGCTGTAGAAAATCGAAAATCAACTGCAATATTCAGTGATTTATTGCAACTCTACACTAAAATCAATATGCCTTTCTTTCGTAACGTTTTTCCAATTGTCAAGGCTGCGTTAAATTACCTTGAATAATGTAAAAAAAGGTAACCGGAGAATACTGATTTGAGAAAAAAATAATAATTTGATGCCTTTCAAATATCCTAAAATGATGGTTCGAAAGGGAAATTGAGAGATCCGTGATTTAGTAATAATAAAAAATGGTCAAGTGCCTAGGATTCTAAAACGTTTTAGAAATAGAATCGAGAATTGAAGTTATGTAATTAAGCTTAAGATAAGAAGAGTAATATGGTAAGCGAAAGAAGGATGGCTGCATAATAAATGCAACGAGATAGAAGAACCGGAAAGTCAAGGAGGCAGCAGGACTATACAAACAACGAGTTCCAACAAATCTAGTAGACGAAAACGGACGTTGGATTACAGACAAACAAAAAACAATGGAAATGTCGCAACAGTACATACAGAGCCTTTTTAGGGATGAGAGAATAGACACACCTATAAAATAATGCGTTACGGGTCCACTTATAACAGAAGAGGGGAAAGCAATCCCTCTAATAAAAGATGCGAGGTCTCCTGGCCCCGATGAAACACATGAACTAGATGACAATAATATACAAAGGTTCACTAACTTATTCAATAAAATATACGATTTCGGAATGGTCCCTTCTGAATGGCTTTAATCCACATTCATTACCATACCCAAGAAAACAGCTCCTAAAACCTGCAGCGACTTTAGAACAATAAGCCTTATGAGTCATCTATCAAAAACTTTTCTAAAAATTATGTACCAGAGAGTATATACAGTTTGTGCAGAACACATGAGATACATTCAGTTTGGATTCAGAATGGCTACAGGCATCCATGAGGCGATATTCTGCACACAGGTTCTATTTCAGTCAGTTGTGATATACACGCGTGCTTTATGGACTACCAGAAAGTATTTGACCGAGTCCAACACTATGAACTTATAGACATATTAAAAAGAATAGGAATAGATGACAAGGATCTACGCATTATAAAAGAATCTCTACTGGAAACGAACAGCCAATATCAGAGTCAAAGGGGAAATATCAAAAAACATAGAAATCTAACGTGGCGTACGCCAAGGATGTATCTTGTCACTACTTTTATTTATTGTAACTTCAGAAGAAATATTTAACCTAGCACTCCGCGATATCTCAGCAGGAATAAACATTAATGGAAGAAACATTACCAACATTAGATTCGCTGATGACACTATAATATTCGCAGGACCTACAAATGCTGGTGGACAAAGTAACATACGTCAGTCGAGAATACGGAATAGACATAAATACAAAGAAGACTAAAGACATGATCATAAGCAAAAACTCGGCATTACAGGAACAACTCTAAATTAGCAACGAAAAGATTGATAGAGTCAATACCTTTTGCTACTGGGGTACCACAGTAAATGAAGAATGGGACTGGAGATTCGATGCAGAATAGAAAAAGCGAGAACAGTCTATATGAAAATGGCCAAAGTATTCAAAAGTCATGATCTCAGTTTAAAAATCAAAATAAGACTTCTCAAATGCTACGTCTTCCCAGAGCTTCTGTATGGGACGGAGTCTTGGACTGTAACTACGGCATCGTGTAAAAAGTTGGAAGCATTCGAGATGTGGCTCTACAGGAGCATGCTTAGAATATCTTGGACAGAGCACACTACCAACAAGAGCGTGCTAAATTTAGATTAATAAAAGCAGTTTTATTTTTGAGTCTGTCTATCGGAACGATAACATTTGTAAGAAAAGAGATATCGATTTCAAATTTGGCACATATATAATATTTGAAATAGAAAAGGGAGCTATGGTGGATGAGCGATATCACTTAAAGGGAAGAGGGTGAAAGGGTTGAGGTCAATAAATTTTATATATCATCATGAGCCAAATTATTTATAGTTAAATATAGAAGAACTTAAACAGAAGAAGAAAAAAAGAAGAGAGGTTGCTTTGGATACATCGTGGACCATGTCCTTTTCAGATTTGTAGAAATCTGAAAATTAAGTTATTTTGTTAAATTTTCTATTTTAATTGGAATAGTAGAATGGAAATGTTTGGTTTTAAAATATTCCGGAAGTCTTTCTTCGCTAAAGTTTTTGTAATTAATATCTTGATGTAAAGTTACGAATTTTAAAAATATCATGTTAGAATGCTTAAAATGCTTAGATTGAAGTATTCTTTAGTGATAGAAAGTCAAATTTAGAACAGTGTGATTGTGACGGATAAACTAAGTCAATTGCTTTACCGCTTTTTTTTTATGGGTCTAGCATACGTGCTGCAGGGAAGTCCCTAAAGCGCTACAGGAGCGACACGTGTGCGGAAAAAAAAAAAAAGCGATTCACGTTGTTCTTGAATCGCTGTAAATTGCACTCGGTGGGAAACACAGTCCTGTGCAAATTATTCCAAAGGGATGATGTTCTGCTTGAAAAGCGTTTTACGAGGAGTAACAAGCTGAACCTCATACGGATGTGAAGTATTAGCGCGACGTGTATTTGTAACATGCACCGCTCTGGAAGGAATTAGGCCGGCTACATCCTTCAAACACTTTCCATGAAAATACTTGTAGAATAGGCTCAAGTCGCAACCGTTCTCCGATGTTCCAGCGAATCAAGGCCGCCGGTCAGTTCCGGATTTCCAATCAGACGAACAGTTTACTGCTGAAATGTCAACAGGGGGCTAGTCATTTCCATATATCGGGGCAGAATCCACTCCAGTGTTAAAAACTCATAACAGGATTGTTCATTGATTAGGAATAGAATGACTATTGAATAAAAATATCCGAGAACAGAGAGATGGAGATTTTAATTAAAGGAATATCTCCGAAAAAAGATAATAAACTACTGAAATTCAGCCAGAATCAACTACGAATAATTGACAGGGCATGGCCAGCAGCCCATTTCGGCGATATTTTAAAACATTTAATTCAGGCCGAGAAGAAAAAAACGGTCAATTGCAAGTTGAACTTGCGCAATTACTGTTTCGTACGTTGCTTCTAAAACAAAAATTTTTGTTACGGAGATATAAAATGATCAGTGACTCATAAAACACACCCCAAATGAGTTTTCAACAAAGTTGGATTCCGATCTTTACTGAAAACTGATGACCTTGAAATTTTTGTTTTTTTTTTGTATACGAGATAAATTATTAAAGGTAATACACTCGTAGTAATTTTCGTTCAATTTACATCCCATGGAGAATATTCCAGGATATTTTCAAAATTTTTGGATCAGTACTTTTCGAGATAGAGGGGGAGGACAGCGATTTTTTGCGATTTTTTAAAATAATACAAAGTAAGTGTGCGCATGTAACACATTATATATTTTTTGCACTTGTATTTTTACAATCTTTCATTTGACACCCCACTCCATGACCTAGTATTTTTTTTTCGCTTCCGATTTCACCCCCCAAAACTAACCCCTTAAATCAAAGTTTGACTTTCAAAACTACACGGCTTTGATGAGGCCATCAATTTCTATATTAGTACCAAATTTCAACTTTCTACGTCAAATAGTTTCGTAGAAAATCGGGTGTGACAGAAGGATAGACAGACAGACACCGAAGTGATCTTATAAGTGTTCCGTACGGAACACTAAAAAAAATGTTTAATAAGTTTATTATCATTACAATAAAAAAACATAAAGGTAAAAATGTAAACTTAATAAATAGAATAGCTAATATTTATTGTTCTTTACAAGGTGGTACTTTAAATAACCGGAAAACAAGTTTATATGAAAGTTATAAGACATCATTAACCCACCGCCTTCAAACAAAAAGAAAATTTATATACAAAAGAACCTTGCTCGAACTATGCCAAGGATTCCAAATATAAGGATATAATAATTCATAAGGAAAACAGACAAGATAGTCAGCACGGCGCCTAAAGGCGTTCGTTCGTGTGGTATGTTTGGTGAATGATAGGATAATGCAAGAAAAACAATTGTGCAAAGCGCTACAGCTGTACAAACATAATATTACCAAGCTTAGGTTCACTAGTTAACATAACTTATTATCTGAGCAAACAGATTAAAGTCTGAGAACGTTGGAGTGGAGTAATTACAATTATATTAAATACGGTTTTAAGAAATATTTAGTGTTCTCCCCTCAATTATTAATAACACAGGGGAACAGCTGTTTTGGTGTCGAGGTTTTTTTGAGCTGATTCTATATCAATTTGATGTCCTGAATTCAAATAACGTATTCATTTGTACCTAGGAGCTCAAATTTTTAAGATATACAATTTTAGAGAAATATAACTTACATTATTGTAACTCAAATCCGTAAGTGTAGTAAACAAAAGTAGATACGAAATTTTTATTTTAGTTATACAAAATACAATATTATGTCGTACTTACAAACAAAAAAAAAACATTGAAGAAATGAAATAGTCACTCAACACTTGGAAAGCTTCTTTTCCGCGACATTCTTGAATGTTTTTTTTAAACAGTCCCTTTTTAAACTCCAGCAGTAATCTGCCATCATGTGCATGTCCCATCTTCCTTGGTAGCGGTCCTCCATAACTTTAATATCTTGGTGAAATCTTTCACCTTATTCCTCACTCATGCCTCCTAAATTTTCTCGAAAACGGTCTAAGTGGCTGTGTAAATAGTGTATTTTAATACTCATATTGCACCCTAAGGATTTGAAACTATTAAGCATCTTGTTAACCATTTCAACATAGTTTTGAGCTTTATGTTTGCCTAGAAAATTTTCTACAACTGCAACAAATGATGTCCAAGCTTCTCGTTCAACTTGATTCATTGAATTTATGAAGGCAGGATCCTTAATTAATTGTCTTATTTGTGGGCCGTCAAATATCCCTGCTTTGAGTTTTTCTGTACTCAACTGAAGCATTTTTACCCCTATATATGCAAAACAAGACCCATTCTTATCAAGAGCCTTTACAAATTGCTTCATTAAGCCCAACTTTATATGTAACGGAGGAAGTATGATTTTTTCTCTTTCAACCAAAGCGTCGTTAATGACATTCTTTTCCCCAACGTCCATGTTTTCTCTCTGAGGCCAATCTTTTCTAACCCAGTGGTGTGTTTTGTCCCTACTATCCCAGAGGCACAAGAAACACGGATATTTCGTGTAACCACTTTGCTGCCCAAGAAGAAAGTTTACCATTTTTAATCATCCATTGATGTTCGTAATACTCTATCTTCTGCAAGACCAAAGCTATGGTATTATATTCTTCTTTCAGTTTCGTTGAGTGAGCTAGTGGTATTGAACCATATTTATTCCCATTATGTAGAAGGACACATTTTAAACTTCGCTTTGAACTGTCAATAAATAGGCGCCAATCATCTGGAATATATTCAGAAAGTCCCATTTCTTTCATGAGTCCCCTAATTTCGTGACAAAATACAAGATTGTCTTCTTGAGAAAAGAATGGTAGCAGATCTTTTTCTCTTGTACGGTAAAAGGTAATTTTGGTTCCTTGTTCCAGTAAATTTTTGTCGTTCAACCTAGAAGCTAGTACTTCAGAACCTTTTTTCGATAAATTGAGATCCCTGGTGAGATCATTTAATTTATTTTGATTGAAGCGTTGAGGAACTGATGACGTCCCCTCATAGTCACTGTTAGTTTCATTAGCATCAGAACTTTTATTAGCATCAGAAGAGCGATCAGAGGGAAAATATTCGTCATCAGAGATATGTGGTAGCTGATGAAATGTTGGAATCGGTATTTCATCTAAGTGCGGGATAGGGCGTATTGCCGAGCCTAAATTGGGATAAGTCCACTTACTGCGGTTATTTCGATTGATTCCATTAGTATTTACTAAACAGAAATAACAATCATTGAAGTGGTTTTTTGGTTCTCTCCAAACCATTGGTACGCCGAATTTTAGACATTTTCTTTTCCCGGTAGTCCACTGCCGTAAATGCTCTGTACAAGTTTTACATACGAGATGCGGGGCCCACGTTTTGTCCTGATCACCAAGCTTAACTCCAAAGTATCCAAGATACGCTCGCTTTACAAAGTCAGTAATAGTTTGTCTGTTTTGTTGAAACATGTATTCTCCGCATATATAGCAAAACACATCAGGTTGATTTACACAACTTCTTCTTGAACTGGAACCTGAATTCATTTTAATTCTGTTCAATAACACAAAAACACTCTTTTCTTAACATAAAATAACACGCCGAATTCGATCTACTCTCATTAGTAAGAACGCACAAACTGACGAGACTTACCCGAGTTAGGTGATTAAAAGGGTCAGTTCAGGTACCTGATAGGCACTATTTATAGATTTACCTGGAATTTACTCAATTACAGACTGACAATAAAACCATTGTACCTACAGTAATGAATATATAATAATTTTAGAACTCTCATATATGAATATACTGAATAAAAACCACATTGGTAGATAAGTTGATGTATCTAAAAAAGTAGAGCTGATAGAGAAAAACGGATTACATGTATAGATTTAGCGTCCCAAATATAGTTAAAATCAGCTCTAAAATCCCAGGCACCAAAACAAAAATATTTTTTTGTTGCCCTGTGTAATAATGATTAATAACAACGTCATTTCCCAGGGGGACGAGTCATTTTAAAATAGATGATATAAAACGCATTACACACACAAATATATATATATATATATATATATATATATATATATATATATATATATATATATGTATATATATATATATATATATATATATATATATATATATATATATATATATATATATATATATATATATATATATCATCATTATCACCATTAGCTTATTCCCTCCACAGTCGGATGTACGCCTCCCCAAGTTGTCTCGAATGAGCTTTGTTGTTTGCTTTTTGCATCCAATCGTGTCCTGCTAATCTTTTTATGTCGTCCGTTCATCTTGTTTGTTGTCTACCTCTGCATCTTTTGAGTTCTCTAGGCCTCCATTAAACTATACGGCGCGGCGTGTCCATCTGTTATCATTCATCCTTGCGATATGCCCGGCCCAGTTCCACCTGAATGTACATATTCGTTGTATTACCTCTGTCACTTTTGATCTTCTTCAAATCTCGATGTTAGGAATACGATCTTGGAGTATATATACATATATATATATATATATATATATATATATATATATATATATATATAAATAAATATATATATATATATATATATATATATATATATATATATATATATATATATATATATATATATATATATATATATATATATATATATACTAGCTGTGCCCGCGGCTCCGCTCGCGTGGACTTGATTCGCCTTTATCGTCACTGCTTATTCGTTATGTTTATATTATTATATAGTTCAAGGGGCCTTAGAGGCCCATGGCTTGGTTGCATACATGTCTTCACTTCTTTTTATCTCCTTTTAGCTTTTCCCAGTGCGGGATTAACATCAACTCCGGATCTTGCTTTAGTGCCTGAATCCATGAAGATCGAGGTCTACCCTTGCCTCTTCTTCCAACCACTCCTCTTATTACGGCTTGCTTTGCCTGTCTTTCTTCCTTCATCCTTGCCAGGTGTCCCAACCATCTTAATCGCTGGCTTCTTATGATTTGGCTTATAAGGGGTTTCGTATATAGGCATTTTAATTCGTAATTTGTTCTTCTTCTCCACAGTCCCTCTTCTTTCCTTCCTCCCTAGATTCTTCTCACATCTCCAACGTCTCCTTTTCTCTTGCATTCAGTTTCCACGTTTCGCATCCATATGTCACCGTGGGTTTGACAACTGTCGTATTTATTCTTTCTTTTGCTTTTCTTGATACATTCTTTGTTTTCAATATTGGATTCACTGCCCCCAAACATCTCTGTCCTTTCGCTATTCTTTCTTGTATCTCTGTCCTTTCTTGTCCACTCTCTGTTATTGTTACTCCCCGATAATTAAATTTATCTACTTTTGCAAACGTATATCTTTTCCCTAAGTTGTTTCTTATATATAAACTTTTGTTGTTTTTATTATCCTTCTTCTTTGTAATTTCCATGTATTTTGTTTTTTCCTCATTTATCTTTAGTCCTCTCATCCTTCCCCTTTCTTCTATCCTACTTATGGCTTTTTTGAGGTTTTTTTTTTGCTCTTGCAATTACTGCTAGATCATCCGCATAGGCCAAGCATTGGCAGGTTTGTTGCTATATCGTTCCATTTGTTTTTATTTCTGACTCCCGGATTATCTTCTCTATTACCAAATTAAATAGACATGTCGACACTGGATCCCCCTGTCTTAATTCTCTCTTCACCTTAAACTTGTCTGATACTTTGCCCTCAACCAACACTCTATTTTCTGTGTCATTCAGGGTCATTCTCACCATGCGAATCAATTTACTTCGAATTTTTAGTTCTTCCATTATCTTGTAGAGTCCGTCTCTATTTATAGAGTCATATGCTTCTCTGAAATCCACAAACACCAAATGTAGTGCCAAATTTTGTTTTAAGCTATTATCTTGGATTTGCTTAATCGAAAATATCTGGTCTGTAACCGATTTATTTTTCCTGAATCTACTGGTACTCTCCCAGAATAGACTCGGCTTTCTCTGCTAGTCTGTTTTTGATAGTCAACACTACTATCTTGTACACGACATCCAATAAGGCTATTGGTCTATAATTAGCACATATAGTTTTTTTTCTCCTTTTTTGTATATTGGACAAATGAGCGACTCTCTCCAGCTCACTGGCCTCTTTTCTGTTTCCCATATTTCTTGCACCAACCGACATATTTCATTTTCCAGATCTGCTCCTCCAGCTTTGATCAGTTCTGCTGTTATACAATTTCTAACCGGGGCCCTATTTTTTTTGGGTTCTGAGTATTTTTCTTATTTCTTCTTTGCAGGGTTTGTTTGTCCCCTCCTGCCCTTCAGTTAATTTTGCTTCCTATTTCTCATTCAACTCATTTTCGTCTCCATTTAGTGTTTCTTTAAAGTATTCCTCCCATCTATTCAGTCTTTCTACCAAGCTTACTGCTAAACTTCCATCTTTTTTGTCTCTGTTTATTCCCTTTGTATTTTATAAAAAAAAAGGGAAATCGAATAAGTGGTTTTTGAGTGCTAAGCACAGTAATAGATAGACAGACAGACAGAGAGACTTTAAGTTTTATATACATTATAAATTTTTTTTGACATATATTAAATTAAGAATTAAAAAAATCACGTAAATCAGATGAGTGGTTCTCGAATGATAAGCACACTAACGGACAGACACAGAGACGTTGCGTTTTATATATGGTATATTATATAGATTATTATTATTATTATTATATAACCTGGCCAGAGAACATATGTATGAATTAAAAAAAAACACGTAAATCGGATAAGTGGTTCTCGAGTGATAAGCGCACTAACGGACAGACAGACAGACAGAGAGACGTTGTATTTTATATATATTACAGATATTCTTTGCTACATGATATTGTTCCATATTTAATGGTTTAGGCAGTGTATTGCAAGAGAACGCTCTAGCGGCAAACTTTTTTCCGACTTGATTCACTGTTATCGTCACTGCTTATTCCTTATGTTATCTAACGTAATAAAATATAGCCTATAACCTGGCCAGAGAACATATACATGTTTAAAAAAAAGCACGTAAATCGGATAAGTGGTTCTCCCGTGGTAAGCGCACTAACGGACGGACAGACAGACAGAGAGACGTTGCATTTTATATATATTATAGATGTAATAAAATATATATCTATAACCTGGTCAGAGAACATATGTATGAATTTAAAAAAATCACGTAAATCGAATAAGTGGTTCTCGAGGGATAAGCGCACTAACGGACAGACAAACAGACAGAGAGACGTTGCATTTTACATATATTATAAATATAAATTATTATTATTACTATATAACCTGGCCAGAAAATATATGTATGAATTTAAAAAAAGACACGTAAATCGAATAAGTGGTTCTCGCGTGATAAACGCACTAATGGACAGACAGACAGACAGACAGACAGACAGAGAAACATTGCATTTTATATATATTATAGATTATAGATATTCTCTGCTACATAATATTGTTTCAAATTTAATAGTTTATGCTGTGTATTGCAAGGGAACGCGCGGCAAACTTTTTTCCGACTTCATTCACTATTATCGTCACTGCTCATTCCCTATGCTACCTATCGTAATAAAATATAGCCTATAACCTGGCCAGAGAATATATGTATGTTTTAAAAAAAAAAGTACCTAAATCGGATAAGTAGTTCTCCAGTGATAAGCGCACTAACGGACAGACAGACAGACAGAGAGACGTTGCATTTTATATATATTATAGATACAGTGACTCACAGCTTAAATGATGCAGTCGCTATAAGAAAAGACAAACTGGTCTCAGTGCTTCTTAATTTATTTGGAAAAAACAACTTATTGAAATTAAATTAGTAAAGAGTCTTCTAAAAAAGTATGAATTACTTTTTGTCTTAAATATGCCTTACTTAATTAACAATAAATAACTCATTAAATTATATGCGATTTTAACGTCACAGCTTAAATGATGCAAAATTCAATATACCAAAATTATTAGAGAAAACAACTGTAGAATGTGAAATAAGCCTGCTAATATCTGATCGGGCCTCCCTCATTATCAGTAACGGCTTGTAATCTTCTGGACATTGATTCAACTAACTTTCTAGTATTCTCCGGGGAAATAGTGTTCCATGCTTCAGTAATTTCTAGTTTTAATTCAGTTTTATTTGATATTGGGGCACTATTTACTTTATTTTTTAATGTCAGCCACAAATTTTCAATTACATTTAAGTCTGGTGACTGGGCTGGTGTTTTAATAATATTTGGACAGTTATAAAGCAACCAACTGCTGACTCGAAATGACGTGTGCTTTGGATCATTGTCGTGATAGAACCGATAATTGTTTTCAATATCTAATTTTTGGGCACTAGCGACGAGACGCTGCCTTAGTATATCCAAGTACACATATTGGTTCATATTCCCTTCGACGAAATGCATGTTACCTACTCCTGCAGATGACATACAGCCCCATAACATCACTCCACCTCCACTGTGCGTTACCGTAGCTTTCATATTTTTCAATTTTAATTCTTCGTTACGCTTTCTCCACACTGATATTTTTCCATCGGACCCAAATAAGTTTATTTTGGTCTCATCAGCAAATATTGCTGAATTCCAGAAGTTCAAGTCTTTATTGATATGCTCTCTGGCAAATTCCAATCTCACGCGTCTATTTCTTTGGCTAATGAAAGGCTTATTTCTAGCAGTTCGACCATGTAAATTATTATTTCGCAAGATCCGTCGAACTGTTTCGGGGTTACACCTTTTTCCAAACTGTCATTCCACCTCGGCGCACAACCTTGGCGCACTATTTTTTTGGATTATTTGATACGTCTCTAAAAATCCATCTTTCTTCACGTTCATTGAAGATCTTATTTGGAGCCAACCTTGACTTATTCTCGACTCTTATTTTCATTCCGGTAACGTTCAATGATATGCTGAACAGTTGACGGACATTTATTTACCATTTTGGCTATGTCTCTTTGGCTGTATCCATTCCTGTAATGAGTAATAATTAAATTTCTCTCAGAAATTGTAGTTCGACGACCCATTCTTAAACAATTTCGTTTTATTGAATGAAAAGATATATATATATATATATATATATATATATATATATATATATATATATATATATATATATATATATATATATATATATATATATATATATATATATATAAATTAATAAGTCTATTCAGGAGGATTAAAGACGGCAGTTAGAGGTACAAATAGGAAAAATTGTAGAACAGGTCAAAAACATGAAAGCACTCAGACAAAACCTAGGAAGAATTATAATCCATAACTTAAAAGATGAAAATGGAGATGTGAGAGATGGCGAAAAAATAATATACCTGATTGAAAAGTACTGTTGGAGCTTGTATGAACAAAAAAACTACCCAGATGTAACCTTTTATTTCCAACTGAGCAATGTGTTGAAAAAATAGTGATAAAAGTTGAAAATATAAATTCTGAAACATAAAAAATGGCTATTGTAATACGTTGTGCAATGTATAGGAAAGATAGTAACGAATTAGAAACAGCTTGTTTAAATAACTAAAAAAAATTCTTGATTAAAAAACCTTAGTTTTTCCTTTTAAAATCATACTGAATAAAATATATACTCTGCGCCAACCAAATAGGAGCGTATACTAAAGAATAAAATTCAAATGTGGAGAATATAGATGCAGGTATGTTGAAAAAAACCTATTGATGTGCAAATGAAAATAAACTTTTTTTATAATGTGTAGGTAGAAGTATATTATGATATGCAATCACCTTTTTAGGCTTCCACCTCATCCTTTTTACCCAATATATATATTTTACTATAAAACATGTATTTTATAATAATTATTCAATATCCCAATCAAGAATTAGAGAAGATTCTCATAATTCTATTGAAATGATACAACAACCTGCACCTCTCTCACCCTCTTTCCATGTTAACAATGAAAATAATGATTTAGTCAAGAACATTACATTTCTTGACTAAAAGACCAACAATATAATAAATATAAAGTCACTCTTATACCTCCTTTCTCCATCCTTTTGGCTCTCTATTATTATTATTATTATTATAAATGATTATGGCTAAAATTTACCCAGGCTGTCTTCTGAAACGCCTGTAAAATTGTTCATAATTATATTGTTACTATGCAAGATTATCTTTTTCACCCTTTCCTCCTATTAAAATTCAAAGTAATGAACGAAGCAACCGCTCTGTTGCCCTTACTTGACCGCCTCAAAATTTGTTTGTTTGAAATATTGAAAAATAATGAAAAAATAACTCAATTTTCAGAGATTCCAAGAATCCAAAAAATAACGTATACAGAACAACCCTTCTAACCCTCTGTCACATTAATTCAAACAATTGTATGTTTGGCTACATGTAATCGTGCTTAAGTTTTGTTCATTATCTCCAATCAAAAAATTCTGCTAATACTTATAAAACTATTTAAAATTTTTCGACCTCCACCTCTTTCATCACCTTCTCCTTAAGCCGCATTAGGCAAAAGCTCTTGATCCTATCTCCATTATAAGTTGACAATAAAACATTAAATTTTTAGTTGTGTTCGAGATTTATCATGCTAGCAGACCGACAAACGGTTGATACCGAGTTGCGGTAAGGGTCGGTGAAAGGCAATAAAAAGTTCCGAGTTGTGGTACAGACCTTTTTCGAACCCAAAATTGGCGGCCGAGTTGCGATCCGCCACAGGTAGGTATAGAGCTATAAGTATGCAAGCTAGGTGTGAAAATTAAAGCAAAAGACATATTTCAGTAATTACTATATTTGTAAGACATGCATTTGCCAAACGTTACAGCACCAATTTCTTTATGTACACATTGAGTTATCTTATTTTCTAAAAATGCTGAATTGTACCTATTAGTCGAACACTTTGGTGCAATGGTTTGTACAGCGTTGATTTTCGCGTATGTTTCAGTCTGGAAACCCTTGATGACCTCTAAAAATTCATGAAAATTCGGATGAGGCGAACGACTATCCTTTGCAAATTTTGAATGAAAAGCCTCAATCCCGTTATCAGTTCTCCAAACGCTGGCATCGCGCGCGGCCCAAAGGGTTGTAGGGAAAGGAGCACTATCATCGATGTAGTTTTCAACTATGTAATCAGCAAACTTGTGGGTGGACTGGCTGATTTTCTAATAATTGGACGAAAACATCTCCCACGTGATCGGCAGGGAGAAAAGTTAGCACGAACATGTGATGAATCTATTTTCCAATGGGAGAATTTTTATCTTTGTATCCTCTAGTTAATCCTAGATTCTAAATTTTTCTTCACCAGGATTGTCCTAAATGGAATCTACATCCCACAAGCGTTGTCAATGGAAATTTGGTTGAAACTGCACCGTGAATAGCGCGTTCAAAATCTGACACGACCTTTGTAGGCTAGAAGGCACATCCTAATTGCGGGCATTTGGACTTTATCGCAGAGAACATCAAAGAAGACGATGTTTCCTTCTTGTCGTGCAATAGGCTGAACACCAAGGGAATATAGCGGCTATTGATATATGCCAGAATAGTAAATATTTGTAGAAAAAACTTCGCACAAAATTCAAATGTACCGTCCACCATCACAATTTCCGCCGCGCACAGGAATTCTAAATTACTTTTACAGGAAAATATCTCACCCACCTGGACATCATTAAACATCAGGAAATCTTCATGCCTGGCGGTTTCGACCGAGATTGAACTGAGATTTTCATAAACTTCCTCTCGGGACTTTCACAACTTTGCTCAACATCCTCTGTAATAAGATCATGCTGACTTGAAAAAGTTTAAACGTAAATTAGTAAATTTCAAAAATGCCCTTACGTTTTATACTTTTATCTAATTTTGGTTAACCCTAATTTAAGAATTAATAATATTTGATAATTTAACTCTACCTACTTGCCGATTTGTCGATTACCTCAACTCGGATGAAAGGCAGATCAAAATATTTACAACCTTCTAAAGGCTAAAAGGTGGACCGCAACTTGGTATCTACGAGACAAACACATCAACGGAAATAAAAATGAGAAGGCATAAGAGACCCTAAAATGTAAAGACATGCAAAAATTCAAAGGGTGATTTTTTCACTAATACAATACTTCCCTATAGTAAAGGGAGTAAGAATATGTCACACAGTGAATGTTAAATAACATCGTGAACAATTCCCTCATATTACTTTAATCCAGTTTTTCGTTTCCGCGAATGATTATATTGTTCTACTTTATTAAATAAATTCAACTGCCTAATTTAATAGACTATAGGTTTCCTTTACAATACAAAACTTCGATATATTATTTTAGACTCGTACCCAACATATTCCCAGTCAACAAACAAATAAAATTACGTCGGCCTGAGTGCCGACAGAATTCGCGTAATAATTTAAAGTTAAATTTATTCCAGAAGCTATAAAATATGTTATTGTTCTAAACAATTTAATCAAACTTTAAGAAAATTTAGCTTTTAAGTTTAATCTGGCAGTTTTGTGAGCCTAATCTGTGGAGTAATTTAAATCTCAGAAGTTTATGATGTTGAGAATTACTTACTAAGACCGTAGCACCTGTGAAATAAATTTCTAGGTCTACAAATGTCAAAATGAAAACGATTTGGATAAACTTAGAGCACTAACGCTAAAATTTTGTAAAATTTTTTACATAAATGGTATTGATAAATAGCGCCTCTTGATGATAATAAATAAAACTAACTTAAAGAGGTTTCAGACTAACCTAAAATGCCGCTGTCCTTATCTGATTGACCTTAAATTAAAAACTACTTACCGATACTAATTTTACTATGGCAACCAATTAACGCTATTTGATACTATTTCGGTGTAATCCAAATGAATTTTTGCTTCAATTCGTAACAATGAACAAAACATGGATCCACCACTATACATCTGAGGTCAACACGCAGTCCGCAGAGTGACTGGAACGGCGTGAAAGCCGACGGAAGCATCCAAAAATACAAACATCAACTGAAACGGTTTTGGCAAGTATTTTTTTGGATGCACATCGAATAATACTTATCGACTATCTTGAGAAAGGGCGCACAATCACCGGAGACTATTGTGTTGGTCTATTGGACCGTTCGAATGGTAAAGTCAAGAAAAAAGGTCACATTTAGTAAAGAAGTGTTGTTTCACTAAGATAGTGCACCAGCTTACAAGTTCATTAAATCGCTGATGAAACTGGACCAATTGGGCTATGAGTTGCTCCCTTATCCGCCATAGTCACCAGATCTGGCCCCTAGCGATTATTACGACTTTTCAAAATGGAAAAGGTGGTTCCAGGGAAAGAGATTTGGCTCAAATGAAGAAGTGCAATGGGGAACTGAGTCTTATTTTGGACACCTAGACAAATCATACTATATGAAAGGTATCCAAATGTTGGAAGATTTCCGGAGTAAGTGTATCGTTCTTAAAGGACACTATGTTGGCGAATAAAATCGATTTTTGGCAAAAACATTGTTTTTCTTTCAAAGTTTTGGGATTTTTCACCCCGTGAGTATTTCGTTAATTCCATGCTTTAAAATAAGCAATAAACAGTTTGTTTCTTGCCAACAATTACAAATTTTATAGTAAAAAAATGTATTAAATACCTCACTGTTTAATTAATTAAATACTAACAAAAATTGATCGTCATTAATTACCAATGGAAATCCTTAGGGCACTTTTGGCATGTTTGCAATATACTAAAAAATATTTATCTTAACAACACTGGGCTTCAGTTATGTTGTGTTAATGATATTGATGTCAAAGTATTTTTGTTTTTATAAAACTTTTTACTCCGATGAAAGGCTTCGCATCAACTAAATTTTCAATGGCCGGTGTTATGCTCTATGCCTCTCCTGTTCGTTGGGTTCCAGCAATAAGTTAAATAAATTTAAACTTATTTATGGAACATCTTGTACCTAAACATTGGTGAAAGTCAACAGAAAAGATTTAGACAAATAATTCAACAATATTTTGGTTGCCTTTAATATCAGGAAAAAGTTAAGTTTGCAGTAATTAGGATCAAGCGAAAGGAGTAGTTTCTATAAAGAAGAAAACTTCGTCTTTATTTTATATATAGATTAATAATGTCAGAAAAATTTTAAAATTTGTATTATGTCGGTAGTTCAAAAAAAGTTAATTTCACGAGTTACCTAATCCTCTCTTGTTCAAACTTTTTGAAATTTCTATATCATTTTTCATGACCATTTTTTTTTAAATTTTACTGTAAAGTAGACATTTAGTAAGAAATATTTATTAAGTAATGACGCTTCCGAGTTTATAGTGCACAAAGAAGAAACTTTCCGATTGAAAAGTTTTATATTAACAGGGATTCTGAGAAGTGCGCTATAGATGAACATTATATACTCAGTAACAATCTATTATTAAGTAGCAATATCCTTAAGCCCCCGAAGAAATAATTCGCTAATACTAATTACTGTAATAGTTTGGCAGTCTTTTATATTTTTAAAAATATTCACCAAGTCTTTAAATTACGACTTTTCAACATTTTCTCCGTCGTATATATATATATATATATATATATATATATATATATATATATATATATATATATATATATATATATATATATATATTACCGGGTGACATAGCCAACATGTAACACCCTGTAATTTTTTTATTTTTAAAGCTACTTATTTGCGTTTTTAGACACCAGAATAGGACATTATTAGGCTCTTTTAATCACTTAAGAAATATTTTTAACTAGTTCCTGTTTGACCGGAAGTGACTGCAACTTTCTTATTTTCAATGAAACCCTGTATATTTTTTTATCAATTTCAATTCGTTTTGAAATTCTCTTTCCAACAAGTTGACATTTGTGTGACAAGTGACCGGCAAAAACTGATTTAAACTCTTAGACTTAGGCGGCCATGGCGAATATACTAGCAATTATTTTTATTCGTTTTATCTCACTTTAACAATTTAAGACTATCCATTTATCATGTCATTTTCGCGAGTCTAAGTGGCTCCTACAAAATTTTATGCTTTACATTCAGTTACGGAATTTTTCTCTTTAAATAAAGATCAATATCACCGAAATTAACATAAGAACACATATTTTTTATTTAACCTAGTCACATATTACAGGTTTTTTTGCCAACATACATCTAACAGAACTGGATTTATTATTATTTTCAGAAAATAAGAAACCTATTTATTAAATAAATATTTAAATGCAAATAATAAAACCAAAACATTTAATAATAAGAATAACACAACAAAACCGATAAATGTAATTAATTAATATTATGAAGAAGTAATATTTTAACTAAGTAACACAATAAAAATAACTAGGTAAAACTATTTTATACTAGATATAAATTTGCTAGGTATTTATTCCAAATGTTCAAAATGCTGTCCGTTGTTAATCCTACACAATGTTTTTCTCACCATGGCTCTCATAATGTTCTCCAACTGAATTTCAGTAAATTGATTTACTACTCTTCTTAAGCGCATTTCTAAATCATTTCTGTCTGTTGATGGATTTTTGTAAACTTTTTCTTTTAGATGGTTCCATATAAAAAAATCAAGAGGAGTAAGATCTGGCGATCTTTCAGGCCACTTATTAGGTCCATTGGTACCTATCCAATTTGCACTAAATCTTTGATTCGAGTAGTTTACGACATTTTTGCTATTGTGGGCTGGAGCGCCATTTTGCTGGAAAATAATGTCTCCATGATTTAAAGGTAAAGTTTCTAAAAAATCTTCAACGTCATTTCGAATGAACTCCAAATTTCTCCATTTAACGCACCATCAAATATAATAGAACCAATAATTCTTGTGCCAAGGATACTCAACCACACGCTAAAGCCGTATCTTTCTGGACAGGCACTTTTTCGTATAAGTGTAGGATTTTCTTGGGCCCAATACAGAGTATTATTGCGTTTAAATACACTGAAAATGGGTAAATCTAGATTCATCCCAAAATAAAATGTTGTAATGAAATTGGTTATCAAGGTGGTATCTTTGCAAAAACCAATTACAAAAATCCATTCTTTTTGATAATCTGTTTGAAATGTTGATTTATTTGATATTTGTAGGACCCGAATTTATATTTTCTTAAAATGCGGCGAGCGGTTTTACGATTTACACCGGTTTGTTCTTCAACATGCCTTATAGAAATTGTAGGGTTTACCTGAACAATGGCCATTACATTGATTTCTCTTCGTCACCAATAAATACATCAGCAGGTTCAATCGGTTGCCTTCTAAATTGCTGCTCTACCCTTAAAAAATAATTGTTGGGTAGGTGCCTCCTATCGGGATATCCTGCCATGTACAACTCGGCGGCTTGTCGGCTATTCTTTCTGCACTCTCCATAAATTAATAACATGTCTACTTTTTCATCCGTTGAATATATTTTTGTTAACGAAAAATTATTTTTGACTTAAAGTAAACAATAATAATGGCCATTTTGGTCTGTTTTATCACAGCCTACTAAGTTCGTATTGGAACTTGTTGATATCACATTATTGCATAATAAAACGGTTTATTTTCTGAAAATAATATTATATCCAATTGGCGTTAGATAGTTCTGTTAGATGTATGTTGGCAAAAAACCTGTAATGTGTAACTAGGTTAAATAAAAAATATGTGTTCCTATCCTAATTTCGGTGATATTGATCATTATTTAAAGAGAAAATTATGACTTTTGGACCAGAAACTGAAAACACTACTTCACTCTGGTCATTAAATTGACATTTTTGTAATAGCTGACGAAAGAGGGATCACTTTAAAAAAAATATATGGCCAAAATTCCTATTAGTAGAGGATTACTCAAAAAAATGACACTTGGTGTACAAATTACGGAAATAATTTCCTCGTTTCATAAGCGTTTCAAAAATGTACAAATGTTGTCAACTTTCGCATGAGTTTGGAAAAAATCCTAATAAAATGCGCAGTTGTAGTTCTCCATGTAAATAGAGTTAAATTTTGTCGATTTTCAGAAATAAATAAAAAAAGAATAAATAATTCTTTTTAATTGTGATTATTATTCTTTAAATAACCGTAAAAAAAATTATATTATGTTCAAATTACCTCTTTCGGTTACGCATGCAAGCACGAGGTCTACGGCTTACTTCAGATAAAGTCGCTCGCGTTGAAATTGTGTCTTTCTTGTATTTTACGGCCGCCAAAATCCTCTCTCTCAACTCATCTTCGGATTCGACTGGCGTATGGTACACTAAATCCTTCATGTGATCCCAAATGTAGAAGTCATATGCTGTCAAATCCGGACTATTCGTCAGCCAGGGGGTTGGGCCACCTCAACCAATCCATCACATTGGATAATTGTCCTCCAGCGACTGTAGCATGTCACGGAATGCTGGTAAATCATATCCCTTCTTGTGGCTAGCGGCACATCCTCCAGCAGCTTCATAAATTTATCTCTTAAAAAGTTTTCGTAGGTGATCCCATTTAGGTTTTGCGGTAAAAAGAATGACCTGATCAAAAGATTTTTGATGATTTATATCCACACATTAAGGGGGAATCTTCTCTGGTCAGCCGTTTGATTTGATTTTCTTGGGTTTCGACCCCTAGGGGCCCAAAAATGGGCATTATAGTAATTCGTAATGCCATCGTGATAAAATTTGGATTCATCAGTCCAAAGAATTTTCTTTAGGTAATCGGGGTATTCAGTATCAACGTTTAGTAAAAATCGGTAAAAATTAATCCTTCTGACAGTATCTCCTTCCTGAATAGCACTGGATGGATGGATGGATAAAGTCGTGATATATTGTAACATTCATTTTTTCCTAGATTTTAAGACCATGTAATGTTACTGATTTTTCACTTCAAAATTGTACTTATTTTCATTTTTATATCGAACGGTATATTAACAAGAGATTCCAAGACGTTCGGTATATTAGTGTGCTGTGCGGGTTTCTGACCGAATCTCTCGGCACGCCGGGATTGGTTGAAAATGCGTATCCGGATTTTTGGTTCCGGCGTCGCGATATGACCGAGAGAAGGCCCACGGCTTATTTAAGGGTCCGGTAGGACTGGAATCGAGGCTGAGTACCATCAAGCCGCAGCCAGGCTAATTTTCATCGGAGCCGCCAAGTAGGCTTCCTTCGACAGAGCTGCAGTAAAGGCTCATAACAACAATCATGAGAGCTAAATAAAGCACAAGTTTTTTTTAACGAAAAGCCGTAGTGGGCTCTCTAAGTGTTTACTAGAAAAGTGTGAAATCGGTCGTGTTCCATCGAAGCCGAAATAAAAACAGTAAGTTACCAAAACATCCTTCCATAGACTTATCCCTGAGTAGTGCCTTAACAGCAATTTGAACTGACTAAAAAGTGAAGTGAAAAGCACTATTTTTCGTCTTCGGGAGTAGTCAGAGTTTAGAATTTAAATGTCATAACTACCTGTTAGGCTAAAATTTTTTGTAATCCTGTAAAACTGCAAAGGTTAGAACTTTTTATTTTTAAAAACATGAATAAATTTTCTTTTTGTTGATTAAAGCTGGTGTCTCACTGAATACCTATCTTACTTTTCAGGATAAGAACGGCTGTACCAAACTGATTTTTTTATTTACCAACAGTACACCCTTTCAGTATTTTTTTCATTTTTTTAGCTGAAGTTAGATCCTTTCTATTTTAAAATGAATGGTGCCCAAAAAGTCGTACAGCTGAGGTTTCTTTAAAAATAGAAAATAATTCCAAAAAGACGTACAAAAATTATCTCTTACCCATATCTCTCTACCAAAGAAAACTGAGCTAGTGTGTGTTTAATTTCTTTAGTTCTTTTAAAATCAGGATTCACTCAATTCATTATCAGAAATTAAAGCGGGGCTGCAAGAAAATTGTGCTCAAGCTTGGGGCATCCAAATTTCAAACGGCACAAAATGACGCAGTCTACGTGGGGCGCAATTAAACACCTTTTCATACGCTACAATATGCACAGTGAACCAGACTTTTCATTCAGTCAAGCCAAGGCGCCTCGGAACATCTCTTGTCGAAATAATGCCGTCTGATTGAACGTACTGAAAAATGTCCTCCTCTTCGACAGGATCAAAAACGTGAAGCCTGCCAGCGTCGCTTTGGTATCGTTGAACCAGTCCAGTTTTTCGACTGCACCGTTATGTCGTACCAAACACCATCACGTCAGGTAAACGGCGGTTAGGGGATCGCCTTTGGTATTCTCTTCGTGCTGCAGCTGCATTACCACCACAAAACTCGTAACAATACAGGATATCCGCGTATTCTTCATTTTCGTAAGCAGCCATTTGAAGAGGAATTTGTTTTTAGCTTAGAATTCAGATAGTGAACAACGATACGTCCGAACTCCAAGATGACTGAAACTAAGTGATTTATGATTATGCAATAACACAGGTAAATGAATTGCACCGCTACCTTTTCTGCGATTATTGCAATTTATTTTCCAAACTCTCGCTCAAGTTTACGAAATTAGCACCTTTTTGGAGAGCTTATGAAATGAGGAAGTTATTTCCGTAATTTGTAAGCCAAGTATCATAAAAAAATTTTGAGTAATCCTCTATGATTTAAACGATATTTGATAAAAAATTCATGACATGTAATTCATAATCTTTTATTTCTTAGGTTATAGGTATTTTGGGCATGATTTTTTTTAAGTAATCACTCTTTTGTTAGCTATGTGAAAAGTGTCAGTGCAATGACAGTGTGGAGTAGTTTTTTCACAATTGGCAAATTTTGATCGAAATTTTTAAAAAATCTAAAAACTGCAATAACTCAAAAACCACTGATTTCCAACCCCCGGCTCATGGGAACAAATTTGTTGCAAATTATCTCTAGTATAATACCTTTCAACGAATAGGCCACCAATCACCCTGTATATATATATATATATATATATATATATATATATATATATATATATATATATATATATATATATATATATATATGCATTTTCGTAAATTGTTAGAATATTAGCAGTTCGAAAAAGACAGAATTTATTTTTAAAAATGGCACTCATTACACTTGATTTAAATCGTTCCTTGGACCTCCAAAAACAATTATATTATTCATTCACTTTTTTAAGAACCTTCTTTTACAGCTCAATATACAAATTTTTGCAGGAAAAAATAAAAAAAAAGTTTCTTTTAGTCAAATTGACGTACAGGTACACTTTTCATATGTTCTTTGATCTGCTGACTTCGAATTTTTATATACCTTGTTGATATTAAGATATCGTTTCAAAGTTTTGGTTAGATTTTAGCCACTTTTTGATCCGAAATGGCCATAAATTAAAAATGGTGTGTTTAAAGATATTAATCTTACAGTCAATGTACATATACATATATTTTTTGAACTGCCAACATACCAACAATTTACGGAAATGCTCATATATAATATATATGTATATAATGTTATACGTAACTCTTAGAATTTTGTATGTTATGTCAATTGACTGAAACGAAGTGATAATTCATTTCAATTCTGTCAATAAAATTATAGCAGAAAGTCCAGTTATATTGTCCATTCCGAATGACTTCCAAGTAGATTTTTTGACATAGTTCGCTTAGAAACAACTCTGGTTACTATAGCAGAAACACATTTTAGCATTACAAAGCAAATCCGATGAGATGGTTGTCAACGAGCACTTATATAGAGAGCAACGTTTGGTATAGTTTTCCAGTGTCAGTTAATTTAATGGTATTTTGTTACAACACATATTATGTAGTATAATTCTGATACAAGTAAAAACATCATCCATATTTTTCGATACTTTGACTCCCTAATATTGACAGAAATTTTTTATTACCATTTCTACCTATTAAAATTAATAATAATACATAATTAATTAATAGGAAATGTTTCAATAACTTCATTATTAATTCTAATTAAAAATACATATTATAATATAATTGATTGTGTAAAGTTAATTTGCCTATGGTTATTTTAATACATACGTCCTAATTTGTTTTTGTATTAAATAATAATAATAACATGGTAAACAACAGCTAAAGAGAATACAAAGAATACTTAATTATTAACAAACTTAACTTAGTAATCATAAATACGTTTTTATTATTAAATCATAACATTCGTGGCTGTATGGCTAAACTGCCCAAGCTAAAATTAAAAAAAAGTGTTGCTTAGTTTTATTTTTGTCTTATAATTCCATATAAAGAATAATATTTTAATTTTCCTGCCATTCTATGTAGAGTATTATACATAATATCCGATCAGTGTAATATTTTCATTATTAGTTATTATATTGTCTCATTATTTTGGAAATTTTTCATATTATCGGTACACTACGAATAATGACGTATTACTCAACTGGTTCATAATATATAAACTGATATCAGTCTGGTAAATATTTACGAAATGGAGGACAATTTTGTTAAGAGGTATGACTGTTGGTAAGCGTAATTCTTGTAGCGGTTGTGCTCAAAGTTTTAAACATATGTAATGTTCAGCTGTTTGTTGGCAGCTCCGTAAGTAATCGGTGTTATACGCGTCGTAGAAATTGATAAAGCTGAGTATGCAGTGATAAAATATTTTTATTTAAAAAAGTGGTCTATGACCCAGACAGGCACTGAATTGAGAGAAGTTCATGTGGACTGTATATCAGCACTCTTCTTCTTTCTCTAACTTAGGCTTATCGCCTGTTCATCCACCTGCCCGCCACTCTTTTGCCACGCTCAGACCATCACCCTCTTTCGGGGGCGGCCCACACTCTCATGTCCTAGTGGTGACCTATCACAAGCAATTCTGACTATTCTTCCGTCTTCCATCCTACCAATGTGTTCATTCCACTCTCTTTTCCTTCTCACACACCCATCGATATCCTCTACCCCACACCTGTTTCTTATATCTTCAATTCTCTCTACTCAGTATATATCCCTGCACACCCTACCACTACATCAAACACTGTATTTTTGCACTCGACTCGATGTTAGCTTCATCAGGAGCGATGATTGACGTCTCTTCCTATCCAAAAGTGTCTTTCCAGCTATTCTGCGAAGTACCTTCATTTCTGTTGACTCCAGTAGTCTTTTGGTTTTCGGTGTTTTTGGCCTGGTTTCCGCAGTATATGTTTTTGTTACACCATATTGTGTTGTTTAGGCACCCTCTATTTTTGCAGCTCTCGTCATTTGTTGCCTTATCCCCGCTTCAACATCACCATAAGCAGATATTTCTATGCTTAGATATTTAAACTTCATTTGCTGTTTAATAACTTCTCCGTCTACCTCATGTTTACTTCTTAAGGGTGTCTTTGATGTTGTTATACATTTAGTCTTGGAGGCAGACATTACCATTAGCTGTGAAATTAAATTGGTGTAGGAGTCGCTGTAGATCGTTTTCATTTTTCGCAAATAGTACTGAGTCATCGGCATAACATAAAATCTTAATCTCATTGTCTCTCATTTTATAGCCTCTCATGATCCACACTTTTCTTATTATTTGGTCCATGATGGTGTTGACGAGAAGGAGCCCAGTGAATCTCCCTATCGAACACCGTTTCCAGTTGGTATTGGTTTGGTAAGTTTTCCGTTTTTCTTTGCTTGTATTTGGTGAGCTGTGAGTATATCCTCTATAGTCCTAACTATATTATATTGGATTTACCTGTTGTAGATGAGATATATAACATCTTGCAGTTAGATACGGTCAAATGGTTTTTGCAAGTCAATAAAACATATATAGGCGGGATTGTTGTATTCAATAGACTTCTTTAATATATGTCTGAGGACAAAAACAGCGTCTGTACATGATCTGCCTGACCTGAACCCTTGTTGCTCATCTTCTAAGGAAGTAAGACTATTAATTTTGTTCGTTATGATCTTTGTTACGAGCTTTAGCGTCGTGCTCAATGGATTTATTCCTCTATAATTCGAAGGTAACCTTATCTCCCTTTTTAAATATAGGAATGGTCGTACTAAACCGCCATTCATTTGGGATTCTATGGCTATACAAGATCTTCTGAATCAAATTTGTCATTTGTTGCACTAAACTTTCTCCCCCATATTTCAAAAGTTCATTTGAGATTCTTTAACTTTCGTAGTGCTTGCTGCACGTCCGACATCCCAACTTCGGCATTCTCGCCGACCACTACTTCCGGTGTGTCTAACGTCAACTCTGCATCCACTGCTTTATACAAAGGGTATAAGATTGTTTGTTTCAACAAACTCGTTGATCTCTTTCTTTTGTGATCTTATAAGTCTCCATATCTGTTTTTAAATTCCGTAGAAGTCATTTTCCATTCTTTTCGAGAAGGCTTCCCAATACTGATTTTTGACTTGTCTTACCAAGGTTACTATTTCATTTCTAATTTTACGATATTCCGCATACGATTTCGCCATTCCCGATGCCTGATATGCCAGGTAGGCTTGTGTTTTTTCTTTGCTCTTTTACTTAATTTCCGGGAAAAATCATGTGGTTTTATTTGTATTATTTCTTATAGTTCTTGTGCCCAGTGCTTCACATGCGACGCTTTTTGTATTATTTTTTATTTTCTGCCAGCTAAGGTCGATGTCATCCCCACACGTTATTCAGATTGTGTCAATCGATTTAATCTTTTCTTCCATTATCGTTGGGTCCCATAACAACTCTATGTTGATTTTCTCTACCCGAACCGTCGGATTTGGGCCTTTCTGTGGACTGTACCCCATTCTGACTTTCCCCAACAACAATTTATGGTCGCTATCAACTTCAGCCGAGTTTAGCACTTTAACGTCCAGTATCCGCAGTGGGTGCAAGTGTTTGTTAGTCACAATATTGTCAGTTGTTAATTTGTAGTTCCTGGTGTTTATAAATGTATATTTGTACTGAGCTCTGTGGTCATAAAAGGTATTATTTATGCGCAATCCATTGAAGGAGCACATGTTGATCATTAATTCTCCATTATCATTTAGTTCATTTTCGTTAAATATCTGCCTAATTCCTGTCACTATTTCATTGCCGATGCGAGCAAATAAAATCCTCGAGGATAATCATCTGTTGGTCATGTGGTAGTTTGCTAATAGTATCCTGAAGCTGGTTGAAGAAAGCTTCCCTGTCAGTTTGTGGTTGGTTGTCTTCTGGTTCATAAATCGACAATACATTCATCCTTTACTTTCCCATATTCAATCTAACAATCAAAATTCGTGGGGATACGTAGTTGCATTCCTGTAGGCAGTTTCGGTATTTCATGTGCACTATTATAGCAATCCCTTCCTTTGCTCTCTCATACTTTTCCACTCCACTATAAACTACTATGTATTCGGGGTACTGTTTCTGACCTTTACCCTGTTTTTTTTTTGTTTTCTGCAATGCACCTATATCGATCTTATTGTTACTTAGTTCCTTGAGTGTTTCTTGATCCTTGTTGTTAAATGATCTTATGTTCCATGTGGCAAAACACAGTATATTTCTCCTTTTCCAAATCGTAGTTCTTTTTATCGCTTGGGTCGTCTTCGATAAATTTGTTCTATTTCGAAGCAGATTTCTGGTACAATAAGCACTTTATTTTTTTTATCTTGGGTAGTGAGCTAACCTGGCCCAAGAATCTTCCTCCTTTGTCCGACCTTAAGACCGGCACCATGATCATTAGGCTATTCAATCCACCCAATAACCATGCACTTAATATCATTTATTATTAGATAAATGAATTTACAAATTTAAACAAACAGCAAGTATTATAAAAGTATTCACAAGTATTCTGAAAAGTGAAATAGAAAACAATATACACATAGGCGACGAGCCACAAGAGTTTCGCCAAAACAGATCAATCACAGACGCTATCTTTGCAATAAGGCAAATAATAGAAAAAGCTATAGAATACCCGAAGCCAGCATTTTTTGTTTCATAGACTTAAGGAAAGCATTCGACAGAGCTTGGTTGAAAGATATATTAGAATTAATAAAGGACGTAATTCCGTACCCAATACCACAAATAATCCAAAAACTCAATCACGGTAACACAATAAAAATAAGAAGTAATAACGAGTTAATAAATTAAATAAATATAAAAGTAGGAATAAGACAGGGAGATAGCTTAAACCTGTTACTATTCTGCATAATAATGGGCAGAATCATTGAGGAAGTAAAACTAGTCAACGATGGATTCGAACTAGGAGATAAACAAATAAAGATACTGGAATATGCAGATGATATTTTTTCAATATCACAATCAGAACACGGCCTACACAGACTGCTCTATAAATTGAAATAAGTAGCAGAAAGATTCAATATGGAAGTCAATACCGACAAAACAAAATGCTTCACAATAGCTAAAGAACCAGTAAGGTGTAAGTTAGAAATAAATGAGAAATTAATAGAGGAAGTAATGAGATTCCCATATCTTGGAGTACTAATTACTAGCTACGGAGATATAACAGAAGAAGTGAGATAACCAACAAATAAAGCAGCAGCAATATCAGGGGTCCTCAGAGATGTAGTTTGGGAAAACAAAGATCTAAGTGTAGAAGCAAAAACAAGAATATATAGAACTTGCATTAGACCTATACTGCTTTATAGCATAGAAACACGGGCAGACACAAACAAAACCAAACGGCTACTAAGAACAAATGAAATGAAAATACTGAGAGCAATAACAGTTTATTAGACAGAGTGAATAACAACACCATAAGAGAACCGTGCAAGGTGGAAGATGTAGTGAGATGGGGAAGAAAGAGAAGAATATAGTGGTGTGAACATGTACAAAGGAGGGAAGATACAAGAATGATAAGAATCTGTGTGAACAAAAAACCACATGAAAACAAGACCAAAAGGACGACCACCAAAGAGATGGAGAGACAGCTGGACATCTGAATGACAAGAGGCTTAATAACGAAGTAGAACAGGTCTGTGACCTACTCAGAAGAGGAAGTAGGTAAGTAAGTAAGAATTTAAACATTGCCGTATGAGAAACGCACATGCTGCACATTCAAAACGCCTGATTCAGGTTTCTTGTACAAAAATGGTCAATAAAATTGATAGTATCCTGATGGAACATCGTCGCATTATGCTTCGTGAGAATGTTGAAATGGTAGGCATCTCATATGGGTGGGTACACAATATCCTGCGTGAATTTCTAAAATGAAAAAGCAAGTGCAAGATGGTTGTTTACTCCAGACTAAAAATGCACGAAGAAGGACATTTCACAATTGTGTTTGGAAAAGTTGCAACGTAATCCCAAGGAGTTGTATCACGGTGTTGTGATTGTAGACGAAAGGTGAATCCACTATTACACCTCAGGGACAAAAGAGCATTTAAAGCAGTGGGTTGGTGAAAGTGAAAATGCACCAAAGAAAAGAGAGAATATTTTTATTGGCGAGGAAAGTGTTAACAATTGTTTTTGGGACTCGCAGGGTATCATCATGATTGACAGTTTGGAAAAGAGTAAAACAGTGTCTGGCTTTTATTACACGACGTTACTGGACCGTTTGCGTATTGATTTGAATCAAAAGCGATAAAGATTAGCGCTCAAAAAAAAGTGATTTTTTACCAGAACAATGTACCTGCTCACACATTGGCCATTGTAATGGCAAAAGTTCTGGACTTGTTCTCTACTCACTTTCTTCTCCAGATTTGGCTTCAAGTGAATTTTTTTGTTTCCTAACGTAAAAAATTGGCTTGTAGGGAAGAAATTTTTAACAAATGAAGAAGTATTGTAAACAAGAATAGACTAGAAAGCTCCATTCCTCTAGCATCGTCACTCAATTTGTTAGGCGTGAATTTGGGAGCGGATATGTCCTGCCATGAGCATGTTGCAAGCATAGCAGGGAGAGCTTCTCAAAAGTTGGGAATATTATTTCGAACCAGAAAGTTTTAAACGCCACAACAACTGTTAGTTCTTTACAAAGCTCAAATTCGACCGACTATGGAATACTGCGTTCATGTTTGGGGCTCCGCTCCCAAACATACACTGCATTTGTTGGATTCTATCCAGAGACGAGCTGTTCGTCTGATTGGAGACCCGGAATTGACTGGCGGCCTTGATTCGTTAGAACGTCGAAAAACGGTTGGCGACTTGAATCTATTCTACAAGTATTTTCGTGGAAAGGGTTCGATGGATGTAGCCCGCTTAATTCCTCTCAGAGCGGTGCATGTTAGAAATACACGTCGCGCTAATACTTCACATTCGTATGAGGTTCAGCTTGTTACTCCACGTATAACCCTTTTCAAGCAGTCTTTTATATGGAGAACCTTATACTTTTGGAATAATTTTCCCAGGACTGTTTCCCACCGAGTACAACGATTCAAGACCAACGTGAATTGTTTTTTTCCACACACTTGTCGCTTCTGTAGCGTTTTAGTGATTTCGCTACTGCAGGTATGCTAGATCCACAAAAAAAAACAAAAAGTATTATGCAAAGTTCGAAACACTTTTTAATCTGCCCTCGTACCTACATTAACTATTTTTATTTGATATTCAAACAAAATTTTAATTACGTAAATTTCGCAAGAAATAATTTTCAGAATATTTATTCTGGAATATAAAATAATCCATTCGGATTAAGCACCGTAACAAATACCTGGCTGATAAAACCGCTAGACCAAAATACAACCGAGCTAAACATTTTGCATTTGTATTATTCCTATCTGGTTTTGCCAACATTATATTTAGTTATATATATGTCTGGAATGGTTTTGTATGCTTTTATAAATAGTAGGGTATTACGTGCTTAAGTGAAAAATAACCGGTTAATTTTGTGGAATATAATTTAATTTACACATATTTTGATGTTCTTAATATATGCCTTATTCACTACAGTATGCACAAGTAGTTTATTTAAGTCAATCTTACATCTCTGTACATTATATTCAGTGGGTTTTACGGTTCTTAGAAGTTCATTCGAAAAGAAGACATTTCTCTTCAAAAAAGGTTCTTGAAATTTATGCTAGTAATGACATGTTGAAAAAATGAAGCATGTTACATCCACCAAACACTTTCCATCAAAGTCACCACCATTTTTTCGAGGTTTTTAAGGTTTCTGCTGAGTTTCGGGCCTCCAATCAGGCAAGTAGCTTTCTTAAGGAGCGCATATAGGTTGGATAGCAGACATTGGAGCAGTATTCTATTAATTTGAGGTTATGAGAGGCTTCCTTTGAGATGCACGCAACATGATCATAACATATTTGCTCTCAAGTAAACGCCTACTAAGTTGACGAAAGTATTCTGATATAATTGGGCTGGATTCTGTAACACTAACTTTTTTGAAAGGTTCCTTGTGTGGGTGTTCGTAGTGTTAAATTCTACTAGCTTCGTTGAGCTTTGTGTTCAGTTATATAATTTCGTGCTGCCTACGGGCAGATGATATTTAAGTGCCACGGCACTAGCTATAAACTGGATTTTTAATCTCATCCAGCAAATCGTAAATATAAAGAAGAGGAAGAGTGCGAGGCATAGTATGGAGTAAAATGGTATATGGGTGTTGATAGTGAAGTTGTTGGAAAAAAAAACGATTAACTTCAATTTGTAAAGAACCTGAATTAGAAACGAGCGATATTGCTGAAATAAAGACTACAATATATAAAAATGCCATAGAAAATTACGCTGCTAGAACTGGAGTTTTATAAACGTTGACGTACTTATTTGAACGATACTGTATTTGTCATGGATCCTACTAATGAATGCAAAAGGAAATTTTGGTGGGTTTTGAAAAACTCGCATTATTCGGCGTTTTATTGAAAAAAAATCGAAGCACCTTTTTGGGATAACCTGTTATATTGATATATAATTATTATATTATTATCACAAAAAAGTTCTTCTTTCTCACGTTTGGTCAATGTGGTTCCATGTTTAGCTGACGAGCTCAAGCCAAGCCACAAAGGCTATTACCATGACCTGACAATGTTACATGTTTTCAAAATCACTGACTTCTGAATGTCTCTGTGTATGTTTGTGTTGAGTCCTAATTGTACTAAGTGTGGTGTGAATACTATTGGTGTAAGGCCTGTGGCTGACATGATGAGGGGGACAATGATGACTTTTTCTTGTTTCCATAGCCTTTTTATTTCTGTTGCAAGGTCTGTGTATTTGGAGATTTTTTCTGTGTATTTCATTTGTATATTTGTGTCGTTGGAGACAGCTATGCCAATTAGATAGGTGACTTTTCCTTTTTTGCACTGAAAAGTAATATCGGTAGAGCTTGTAATCTTTATTTTCAAGTATAGAAGTTGGTGTGTATTTGTAGTAGGGTTCTGTGTTTTCTATGAGTTTAAATGTTGTGGCTAGTGCTTGGTGAACTACTCTTGCCGCTGAGTCATGTCTGGCTGTGTATTCCGTACCGGCTAACATTTTACATCCGCTTGTTATGTGCTCGATCGTCTCTTTCTGCTGATGGCACTTCCTGCATCTGTCTTCTGTAATAGTTGAGTCTTTGATGTTATGCTTTTGGTAGTTTCTGGCTAATATGACTTTATCCTGGATGGCAAGTAAGAAGCCTTCTATTTCAAGGAATAGCTGCCCATCCTGTAACCAGGTGTATGATTGTTTTTTATTTACGTGGTCTTGTTCAATATGGTATCTGTGTTTTCCGTGGAGTGTTTTTTCTGACCACGTTTTCATCTTTTCCTGTTGTAATTGGGTGTGACTGTGTGTGTATGCTGGGTGGGCTACCCGGGATAAGCCGAGTGGTGTGTAGTTTTTGTCGGCTTTCACTGTTGCTGTGTGGAGGCTGGTTTGCTTGGTGTGAAGAAGTGCTTGTATTTGTTTTGTGTGTAGTGATCTTATGTCTATGATTCCTCTTATTATTATTATTATTGTATAATATATATTTTATATTTGTTGACTTTCCCCATAAATATAGTCGCATATTAAAGCATTCCATTATGTATTCGTATTCTACCTCATCGCTTGCGAAATAACTTAAATAACTGTAACAATCTTAAGAGTAAAACATTTCCTATTCGACATTTAGCTTTTAAGCTTTATTTTTTTTCTCGAAGAGCAATAAATTTAAACCAACCCTCTTTATTTTGCCCGTTTCGTGCAAAATCTTTTACCTTCTTGAGTAGGTAACGCCATTAACAGATACGATCTTTTAAAGTGTAACTCATAGATCTATTTTACTTAATACGATTTTAACAGAGCTCGGTTCTCGGTTGTAATCGCCTGTGAGAATAAGCACAAATGATATAATGCTCTTTTCGGAAACTGGTTTAGTTTTCACATGAATACTTACCTTAGTTTGTTTTTGCGCAAGGAATTGTAGAAGGTTAAAGTAGAAGGCATTAATTGTTTAAACATGGCGTTTAATGCCATTGCTCATGAATTTAAGAAGTGTTAAAATTTAGACACTTATTACTTATACAAATATTGTGGTTACATATACACACACAAACAGATATATATATATATATATATATATATATATATATATATATATATATATATATATATATATATATATATATACATATAAAAATATAATTAGGTTGTTGAAAAAGTATCAAGTAAGAAGTTTATTAAACCAAATACAGTAGAACTCCGGTTACCCGAGGTAACGTGGGGGGGCACCCTCCTCGGATAACTGAAAACTCGAATAATCCGGTTTTGGTTTTTATTCATTCAAAAAATAAACACCAATACTTTAAACCGATGTATTAACGTTTTTAACATATAAATAGGTACATACATTATAAAACAGTGAAATAGGTATCTATGCGCTTCTGTTTCATATTGCATCTTCTTTTTCTCGCTGCAATGTTTCTCTATCTATTAAGAACAAGCAAATCCGGTGGGGTTGCCTCTGGTTGTTGTTCGATATACCTCAAAGCTTTTTCCAAAGAAGCAAAACCTTCTTAATGAGAGATCTTAGTGGGAGACTGTTCATCCACCGCCGCTTCGTCATCGTCATCTGATTTTTCGGTTTCCTGAAAGGCATTCGTTATTTCTTCAATACTCATTTCTTCTTCTAAATCATCTGCTGTAATCCATTCAACAACATCTTCTCTTGTCACATTTTCGCAACCTTTTAATTTTTGCATTAATTCAAATAAACTTTTTTCTTTTTCTTCTATCTCGCTGTCAAAATTTGAAAAGGACATTTCTCCATGGCTTCTCAATTTCAAAGTTAATTCATTTAATAGAGTATCATCTTCACTGTCATTATATTTCTCAAAATCAATAACTTTTGCCCAAGATTTTTGAATAGTGGTAGTACGCACAGAATCCCAAGCTTGACTTACCCAGTAAATATCATTTTTCAGTGTAACCTTTCTCATCTCATTGATATTATCCTCATTTTCTGTGTATTCTAACAGATGTTCAAGATATAAACGCCTATAAGTTTTTTTTAAGTTTTCGAGGATGCCTTGATCCATTGGTTGCATTATGCTGGTTACATTTGGAGGAAATTTTACAACAATTTCGCCCACATGAACTCCTTCTCCAGGGTGAGAGGGGGCATTATCTATTAACAAAATTGTTTTAATAGGAAAACGGTTTCTGCTCAAAAATTTAGTCGCAGATGGCACGAACTCTTCTTCAAACCAGTTAGTAAATAAGGTCGCATCCATCCTTGTGCTCTTCTGACTTTTGTAATAGACTGGTAGGGCTATGGGTGAAATGTCTTTTAAAGCTCTTGGACTTGCAGACTTGCCAATCACCATCAGTGGGATTTTGTGCTTGCTAGATGCATTGGAACATACCATTATAGTTAATCTTTCCTTACTTCGTTTGTGCCCAGGAGCTGATTTTTCCTGTCGAGATGCCTATGTTTTTGATGGAAGCATTTTATAATTCAGACCAGTTTCGTCACAGTTGTAAATTTGATCACATGTGTATCCACAATTTTCGATTTGCTTTTTAAAGTTCTGCTTAAACTTCTTAATTGATGACACATCAGCAGACAGTTTTTCACTACATACAATCAGTTGTCGTACACCGTACCGTTTTTTCCAGCGGTCAAGCCATCCAGAACTGGCGGTAAACTGATCTATCTCTGGGAATTGCCTACTAATCATTATTGCTTTCTGTTGTAAAATTGGACCTGACAGAGGCACACCTTTTGATCTCTGTTGGTTAAACCACATGAATAAAGCTTCGTTAACCTTTTCATAGTCGCCGGTTTTCATTGATTTTCTTCCTGAGAACGAGGAGGCTTGATTTATATACCACTCTTCTATTTTTGTGCGGTTTCTTTTCCAATCTCCAACTATTACCTCACCTACTCCATAATCTCGTGCAACAACTTTAATTGTCTCTCTTGCTTCAATTCTTCTGATGGCTTTTAATTTTTCTTCAATAGGAACGACGATTCTTTTACGCTTGTTTTGCTTCATTATAATACGACAAACAAAAATTCAAACAAAGCAGTTTGTATTAATTACACTTAACTACCAGATCTCCAACCAAATAAATTTTGTGAGTATACTCGTACTTCTCCGTAGTAAACACTATAACGCACTGCATTAATGAAAATTTACATGCTGAAAGAGTCCAAAAACATAAATAGGGGAACCCCTCACACTGGCCAGGGGGATTCCCCGAAGGCCCCGACGATTTTAAATGGAAATATGTACATCCATATTTTAGAAGTTCGGTTAATACGCAGCATAGACGCGTGTACCTCGGATAATCAGGTTCTTAGATTGGCTCGGTTAATCCGGAGCTCCGGATAATCGCGACTCGGTTAATCGGGGTTCTACTGTATATACCATTCTGTTAGATAACCCACGGTCATTTTTCTGGTAACACTATAATCCCGGCATTGTAGAACTGTGTGCTTTCAGGGCAAAAAAAAGTGACAAGTGGTTCTCACAGGCTTTATTTCAAACTAACTTAACACTGTTCGGAAGTTCTGTAGAGATCAAGATCGATGGTATCTGACGGTGCGGGCTATACGGTGGATGCATTGAAACTTCCCAACCAAGCTCTTTCCATTTTGGCCTAGTCGTCCAAATGTGTGTGGTCTGGCGTTGTCATGGTGGAAGTCGACACACTTTCTGTTGACTAATTCTGGCCGATTTTTTGCAATGGCTTGCTTTAATCTTGTCAATTACTGACAATAGAGTACAGAATTAATCATTGGGTCAGGCGGCAGCAGCTCATTCGATTCTCTTAAAATTCTACTAAACACACAGCATTACCTTTTTTGTCGTCAATCCGGGCTTCGCCATCGTTTGTGGAGCTTCATCCTTTTTCGACCACCTTCTTTTTCACACATTATATTTGGTACGTCATAGCCAAACATAGAGCTTCTTTTTGTAGCTAGCTTACTCCAAACGGTTTAAAATTGTTTGATGATGGATATTTAGTTCCTTGGTGATGTTACGCCTCCTTACATGTCGATCTTCCTCAACTTTTAGTAAAATTCTATCAAATTTTATGGCATTGGTCGACTAGTGCGAAGAGAGCATGTTTGGTATCGAACAGAATAAAATCTACCGAACCATTTTTGGGCTGTTGATTTTGATAAATAACACAAATTTCTTCATGGGCATTGGCATTGTAAATGTAGCGAACTTTTGAAGAAATTTCACTCATCTTCAAGACGCTCTAAATTAAGTATAAATCAACGAATTCCAATGGTTTTTGCAGGTCTACTACTATCAAATGTTGGCTTTCAATGGACGCTAGGTCAAAATAACACTGACCGATGGCTGTACTCCCAGACCAAAAATTATATAGAATTAAAAGTAGTATGAATACTACTTTTAATTCTAAACACTAATACAACCTTTCTGTTTAAATTAAATAGTCGGTCAAAAATTCTCCAGCATTTTTCGCAATCAAGACTAAATTTTAATTTTACTCTTAGGGTTATTATTATGCTAAAAGTATGGTAAACAAAAGTATGAAAAAAATCCCTACAAAATATAATTTTTAAAATGTTATTCTTATATATATATATATATACATATATATATATATATATATATATATATATATATATATATATATATATATATATATGTATGTATGTATATATATATATATATATTTATATATATATATATATATATATATATATATATATATATATATATATATATATATATATATATATACATATATATATATATATATATATATATATATATATATATATATATATATATATATATATATATATATATATATATATATATATACATATATATATATATATATATATATATATATATATATATATATATATATATATATATATATATATACCTTAGGCCTAAAATTCGTAATTTTTGAGATACAGGGTGGCAAAGGTACTTATATTTTAGTTTTTTTTAAGTAGTAATAATTGTATTATTTGTACAAGATTCGGTACTAAGAGATTTTCTGAGATGAGAAATTGAAATAAGCTCAGTTTCTTTGTAATTTGTAGGGGGCGCCACTTATTGTACTGTGTATACTTTTAAATTGTCATAACTTTTTTATACCACTCTGAATGATATTTTTAATTAAATATTTGTATTCTCCACCTTCCTCTGTTTAAAAAAGCGCTCTTAGTAAATGTTGCTGCGAGCAACAGTTTCTGAGATAGTAGCATGTTTATTTCCATTTTTTAATTCGCAAATGCGTTCCTTCATACGTTTCTTCACATTGTATAATTACTTGGCAACGCTCAAACATCACTCTGGCAATGATGTAATATATCATGTGTTCTATGAATTAACTAGCTTGTAGGAATACTGACAGAAAGTAATTTTTGACAGATATTAAACAAGTTTTACGAGTATTAACAAGAATTAATCCCTTCTCAAGTTCAGCAGTCTTTTAAATCTAGATTATTATGGAGTACACCTTTGGTGAGCAAACTAATATGATTTTAGTGTTTGGTTTTTGTAACGGCGACGGTCGCAAAAGTGCTCGCATATATCACGAAAGATTTCCGCATCGTCGGACTCCTAACCATCAGACTTTTGCCAATATTTGGAGGCGACTTCGAGAAACTGGACAATTTAAATCGATCAGGAATAATGCTGGCGGCTTTCACAAGGTAGAGCACCTGATGTTGAAGAGGAAATCCTTGAAACTGCACACGACAATCCTGGAATCAGCACTAGTTTCGTCAAACGGGAATATCAAAAATTATAACTAACCGGATTATTAGACAACAAATTCACCCCTTTCATATACAGTCGGTCCAGGAACTTTTACCTCCAGATCTTGGATCCCGTTCGCATTTTTCACAAATTATTCGAGTACGCATAGCGACTGTTACGGCTTTTCACACTAAAATCCTGTTTACAGACAAAGCAAGCTTCACTCGACGTGGTATAACAAATATGCATAATAATCATATTTACTCTGAAGAAAACCCATATGATGTGTAACGAAGACAGTTTTAACGCGAACTCAGTATTAATAATCTGGGTAGGATTTATCGCGAACTATTTGATCGGATCGTTTAGATTACCAGATCGACTTGATGGTGACATTTACTTGAATTTAATATGTGAAACTATTACTGAATTATTGGAAAACCCATTAATTTACGCCACGACGTGTTTTTCATGCACGATGGTGCACCACTCCATTTTGTGCGTAATGTGAGAATTTTTTTGAACCAAAGTTACCCAGATAAATGGATCGGAAGAGGTGAAGATGCTCCAATTCACTGGCCACCTCGTTCCCCAGACTTAAATCCATGCAATTTTTTCCTTTGGGGTGCATTAAAATTTTAATTTTAATTTAAAAAGTTTATCAAGTTCAAATCGACAACATTGAGCAATTGTGAAATAGGATTCAAAATACTGCTAACGTTTTACGAGATGAAGACACTTTAAGAAGAGTACATTTAAATTTCCTGCTACGTATTAATTTATGCATTAACGAAGGTGGCCGCCATATTGAACATTTATTGTGAAACACATACCTTCTCAGTTGAGCGATTAAACTTGTTTCGAATTTATCAATTTGTGGGTAATATTTTATGCCCTTAGCCAGTTGGTTTTTACATTCTTACTGTTGTTGACCCGTTGGGCTTTAAATTTATTATCGTTGTTAGCCTGTTTGCCTTTAAGCATGTTCCAAATTTCAAAGACTTTTCTTTTGGACCTGTCCTAAGCCTGGAGAAAGTGTGGAATTCAAAAATGGAAGTAAACATCCCATTATCTCAGAAACTGTTGCTCGCAGCTACATTTACCTTTTTTGGACAGGGGAAGGCGAAAAAACACATATTTAATTAAAAATATCATACAAAGTGGTATAAAAAAGTTATGACAATTTAAAAGTATACACAGTGCAATAAGTGGCGCCCCTTACAATTTACAGCAAAACCATGAGCTGATTTCTATTTCTCATCTCAGAAAACCCTTAAACACCGAGCCTTGTGCAAATAGTACAATTATTAAGAAAGTTCCTGAAGAAAAACTAAAATAAAAGTATAACTTTGATACCCTGTATCTCAAAAATTATGAATTTTTTGACTAAGGTAAGTTGGTATAAATGGTCAATTTTCATCCTAAAAATCCACAGTACTCTATGTACACGGATTACTGGGGCACCCTGTATATTTATATACATATTTGTATATATATATATATATATATATATATATATATATATATATATATATATACTAGCCGTGCTCTCGGCTCCGTTCGCGTAGACTTGATTCACTACTATCGTCACTGCTTATTCCTTATGTTACCTAACGTAATAAAATATCTGCCATTAGTTCCCCTTATCTCCCATTATTTCTCCTTATCTCCCATTATCTCTACATAATTTCCATTATCTAAGCTTATCTCTGCACATCACCTATTATTTCTCCTTATCTCCCATTATTTCTCCTTATCTTCCATTATCTCACCATATCTCCCATTATCTGGGCTTATCTCGATTTATCTCGCAATATTTCTCCTTATCTTCCATTATTTCTCCTTATCTGCCATTTTCTCACCATAATTCCCATTATCTAGACTTATCTCTGCTTATCTACCATTATTTCTCCTTATCTTCCATTATTTATACTTATCTCTCATTATCTCACCTCATCTCCCATTATTTAGGCTTATATCGAATTACATAAAACATATGTATAAATTTATAAAAACAGATAAATCGGATAAGGGGTTCTCAAGTGATAAGCGCACTAACGGACAGACAGACAGACAGACAGACAGAGAGACGTTGCATTTTATATATATTATATTCTTTCCAACATGATATTGGTCTATATTTAATCGTTTAGGCAGTGTATTGCAAGAGAACGCCCTAACGGTAATCTTTTTTCCGATTTGATTCACTACTATCGTCACTGCTTATACTTTGTGTTACCTAACGCAATAAAATATATCCTATAACATGGCCAGAGAACATATGTCTGTTTTAAAAAAAAGCACGTAAATTGGATAAGTGGTTCTCCAATAATAAGCGCACTAACGGACAGACAGACAGACAGACAGACAGACAGACAGGCAGAGAGAGAGGCAGACAGGCAGAGAGACAGGCAGACAGGCAGAGAGACAGGCAGACAGGCAGAGAGACGTTGCATTTTATAGACAGAGACAGAGAACAAATGTATCAGTAAAAAAAAACACGTAAATCGACACGGATCGAGTGATAACCGCACTAACGAACAGACAGATAGACAGACGTTACATTTTGTATATATTATATTCTTTCCTATATGATATTGTTCAATCGGATAAGTGGTTCTCGAGAGATAAACGCACTAACGGACAGACAGACAGACAGAGAGACGTTGCTTTTTATATATATTGTATTCTTTGCTACATGATATTGTTCCATATTTAATGCTTTAGGTAGTGTATTGCAAGAGAACGCGCTAGCGGCTAACTTTTCTCCGACTTCATTCACTATTATCGTCACTGCTTATTCCTTATGTCACCTAAAGTAATAAAATATATCCTATAACCTGGGCAGAGAACATATGTATGCTTAAAAAAAAAGCACGTAAATCGGATAAGTATTTTCTAGTGATAAGCGTACAAACGGACAAACAGACAGAGAGATGTTGCATTTTATATATATTATAGATACCCTTTGCTACATGATATTGTTCCATATTTAGTGGTTTAGGCAGTGTATTACAAGAGAACGCGCTAGCGGCTAACTTTTCTCCGACTTCATTCACTATTGTCGTCACTACTTATTCCTCATGTTACCTAACGTAATAAAATATAGCCCTTAACCTAGCCTGAGAACATATGTATGTTTTTAAAAAAAGCACGTATATCAGATAAGTGGTTCTCCAATGATAAGAGCACTAACATATTATAAATATAGATTATTATTATTATGTAACCTGGCCAAAGAATATATGTATGAATTTAAAAAAAAAACACGTAAATCGGATAAGTGGTTCTCGCGTGATAAACACACTAATGGACAGGTAGACAGACAGAGAGACGTTGCATTTTATATATATTATAGATTATAGATATTCTCTGCTACATAATATTGTTCCATATTTAATGGTTTAGGCTGTGTATTGCAAGAGAACGCGCTAGCGGCAAACTTTTTTCCGACTTCATTCACTATTATCGTCACTGCCCATTCCTCATGCTACCTATCGTAACAAAATATAGCTTATAACCTGGCCAGAGAACATATATATGTTTAAAAAAAGGTACGTAAATCGGATAAGTGGTTCTCCAGTGATAAGTGCACTAACGGACAGACAGACAGAGATACATTGCATTTTATATATATTATAGATGTAATAAAATATATCTATAACCTGGTCAGAGAACATATGTATGAATTTAAAAAATCACGTAAATCGGATAAGTGGTTCTCGAGGGATAAGCGCATTAACGGACAGACAGAGGGACGTTGTATTTTATATATATTATAGATATAGACTTTTTTATTATTATTATATAACCTGGCCAAAGAATATTTGTATGAATTAAAAAGACACGTAAATCGGATAAGTGGTTCTCGCGTGATAAACGCACTAATGGACAGACAGACAGACGGAAAGACATTGCATTTTATATATATTATAGATTATAGATTATAGATATTCTCTGCTACATAATATTGTTCCATATATAATGGTTTAGGCTGTATATTGCAAGGGAACGCGCTAGCGGCAAACTTTTTTCCGACTTCATTCACTATTATCGCCACTGCTCATTCCTTATGCTACCTATCGTAATAAAATATAGCCTATAACCTGGCCAGAGAACATATGTATGTTTTAAAAAAAAAAGTACGTAAATCGGGTAAGTTCAGGTTAGAGGAGAACCAGTATATAGTGTATATATATATATATATATATATATATATATATATATATATATATATATATATATATATATATATATATATATATATATATATATATATATATATATATATATATATATATATATATATATATATATATATGCATATATATATATATATATATATATATATATATATATATATATATATATATATATATATATATATATATATACGTATATAGTAAGATATACTAAAATATAAGCAGGAAGTATTATAAATTATGCTTCAATAATTGTGACATAAACTGTAAACCAAACGAAATGAATTACAGATTATCAGAACGGTTATTGTGATTATAAAGTGCATCGGTATCACTCATTTATCGCGTGGCAACGGGCTGTTAGGTTTTATAAATAGAACTCGACGCGGCCTTTCAGATAGTATTATTAATGAAAGAAAACTGATTTATAAATGTGGATAAAACATTCATTGTAAGGGTGTAACAAAAGCTAATTTGTTATTCCGGTGGGTTTTATGCGGAAACATTATTTATTTGGTTGAAAAAAAAAGGTTATTTCGTATCGTAAATTTACGTATAATTAAGCGGATTAATTAAAATAACAAAAAAAATTACATACTTCTGTAGTTAAAGTTGTTTCATGTTAGTAGGCCAAATTTGTATTCATTTCAATATGCATTTAATAAATTATGCGTAATCTGCATTAGACACTTCTATACGTAGATTTAATAAATGCCCTAGATATTCTGTGTACAGCACACACACCGTTTCAAGTTTCCATTCCGTTTTGATAGTGTTTCGTTCGTAAGTAACAATAAATATATACGCCATCTACAGATATTTACATGCACTAACATATCTCATTATGCTACACTATCTAAAACTCGTCTAAGTATCTCTAATGTAAACCGAGTGAAACATTCGAGGTGACGTTAAATGGCGATGACGATTAAAAAGCCTAAGATAGAACGGTAATGTATCTATGGAGCAGCAAGGGCAATAAGAAAAGACGATACTCCTTGATCTACTTCGAAGTATCTTACTTGACGCCCAGGTCGGAGTGCAGTGAACCGGGAAGTCCTTTGGACATGGATTATGCATACGAAGTAAATTCGTAACCAATGAAAATCTCTATATTATTGGGGAGATCCTAAATCAGAGCTTCTTTTAATTGGTAGCCTTTGCTAATTATACTATATACACCGAACAACAGCTTTTGAGCCGTAAGAATGTCCGCTGGAATGGACTTCCAAATCTAAAAAAAATATCCAAATCAGGAACCTCTTTTAGTTGGTGGCTTCTACCTACATAAAGCGCACTCAGTCCATCGACTGTCTAGTTGCAATACTAGTCACTGAGGTATATCTCCTGGTCTGGAAAGAGGAAAAGCCAGTTGTAATACTGCTCATTGACCGGCTTCGTGGTTTCTTAGTTGATCAACAATCTAAACCGCAATAGTACTCGACCGGACTATCAGTCATTCAACCATAATATTATTTACTGAAATACCTTAAACCCTGAGGTATGGAAATGAAGCCGGTGCAAGCTCGTTCAGTCTGGGTAGCTTTTATTACTTATAGTCGGTGAAGTTCAGTGTGCTCATAAAACTTTATAACATTTTATGTAACATGTGCACGAATGATGTCATTCGCATGCCTAAATGATACATAAACATTGTTTTTTCTAAAGCATGGTATGCCACTTGATTTGACCCACTCAGGTTATTTCTAATAATACATTTTCCAGTATACACACTAATTGATATCGTGTATTCTCTAGAAATAAGACCTAGCCTGACCGAAAACATTAAATAAAGATCCGATATCACGATCAGATAATCTGCCAGATTATAACAGCAGACATCGAGAAAGAAATATATATCGAAACACATTTCGTTATTAAATAACTCTGCTCTTGTGTTTCTCTAATGTAATAAATAACTTTATTTCCTGAAATCCTCTATACGAGAAAATCACGTAGAACGGTAATCATTTTTCCCCACATAAGTTTTTTGGGGGATATCCAACAGAGAGGGGAAACATTTATTTTTAAAGTTCGTTCGAGATACAAATCAAATAATTTTACCACTAATATATGAAAATTAGATTATTTTTTCCAAATCAATAGCCTTTACCAAACTAAGCGTGAAAATAAAACAAATTTTTGAGAAATTATGGTGCACAGGATGACACTGTAACAAATAATGATGTTCTCTCACTTCATCTAAGATTAAGAGCCATCTCCAGAGACCTTTACTTCTCGAAATAAGAACACAGAATAAGCATAAGTCCACGGAAGAGCAGGAGAAGAGTATTTGTACCTAGCTGGTTATTCGTGGCTCAGATGATATTCGTTCACGAACACATATTTTTATTAAACTGATTAATAAAAAAATATATTAGATCAAAATTGTAGTTTTCTTAAGGTAAATAAAAAGCATCCACTTCCTTTTTTTTTCAAATCGGAAATTTAAAAAAAAATTTATTAGTCCCATTTACCAGCCCTTCTGAACGTTGATAATTTAGTTTAAAACAATATTTTTTAAAAATATGACTATTTTTTTTAAGAAATTGAATTTTCAATTTAGAAACATAAAATTTGCTCTAATATAAAATAGGATTAGTTAATATTACATGTAACAATAATATATTAAAATTTTTACCAAAAATTCGTAACATAGCAAACATTTAAATTGGGAGTACTCAATTTTTGTTAGGTTGAACAAATATTATCAGTTCTGTAGACACTGCTGGCTTTCTGGTAGTTCAAGTGACGTGTGTTAATAAATCTCTAAATTCTGAGGACAAACGCCGTATTTTTCTTTGGAAATTATAACTTTTACAGTTTAAACCGTTACAAAATTTGCTATTTCCTAAATCTTAATATAGACAGTGAAAAGTGTTCTAAACATGGCAACATTGCAACTATCCACATCTGAGTCAACTGTTTTTGACGTCTCTATTTACTCCAATTATTGGTGTGTAAACTCAAAAGCCCTAAATTTAAAAGCTGAATTTCCTCATTAGTTAGTGGCGAGACCATTTAATTGTTTTCTGCATTTGCTGTTGTACCATGGATTACATACCTCGAACGATTTTCATAACACTCTGAATATATGTATAAGTATTTAAGGGTATAATATTAGTTACAAAAAAAGGACTAAGAATAAGAAAAATTTTAGACGTATTTAGATATGGAAACTGACATTTTTACATTGCTCAAAACAACATGTTGGACAAAAGCAGCTTAATATTTTACTTCTTCTTTGACGTCATTATCACTTGTAAATTGGGCGATGATGTAAGACTGATATTTTAAACTTTGAATAATATCAAGTGTTGTCGTGAAGGATCCTAGTACCTTTAAACAAAGTCTTCTGCTAAGGCTCCATATTGCTGAATTTAGCTTCTTCTTAAACAATGCACTATACCGGACACTATTTAAGGTTCTCTTCCTTTCCTTATAGTTTTCCAAAATCGGTCTACTTGTATCACAAAATAGAGTGAAAATGACTTTTTTTGTAGAGTTGAGACTTAAACTGCATCTTTACGAGAGAAGATGTGTGCAGCCAATCTGAGGATTGCCTTTTGCCTTCGGGATCATTTTTCTTTAATTCAGGCTAATAAATAGACATAAGTTCCGGTTAAATATTCAGAATTCCACCTTTTTTGCAGGCGAAAAAAATAACACCAAGTATGTCTCCATACCATATAATCCGAAATATAGCAGGGTACTCAATAAGGTATTTAATAAGGTAGGCCTCACCTTAGTCATCAGACCAATTCACGAAATCCCAAAGATAAGATTCCTAATTGTGAGAAAAGTGGAATTTATGAAATTAGTTGTAATCATTGTAACAAAAAGTATATTGGGTAAACTAAAAGGTCAATTAAAACACGATTTAAAGAACATTTAGCACACTTAAAATTCAGTAGAGCAGAAAAGTCTAGCATTGCCGAACAAGCCCTTGAAGCTGATCATATTGTAACATTAGATAATCTTAGGTTAATTAAAAATATATCTGATAGGAGATTGTTGAACGCATACGAAAGTATGGAAATTATAAAAGGTAAAAATAGTTTAAATAAAGACAGAGGGCCTATTCCTTATTGTCCCCTCTACTGATTACTTGATCGGAACTGATGGCCTTGTCTATGCCATTAGTTCCGCCTGAGTAATTCAAGGGTTAGGCTAAGTATAAATAGGGTAGTCTTATAGTTTAGTGGTGATATATACCTGGTAGTGTCATGGTGCCAAATATTCCACATTCCCAACTTACTTTCTCATTAATTTATAAACTTTTCTCTCGCCAATTCAACTACCCCCATACCTTTGTAAATAATTTCCATAAATTTCACGAGATATCACCACAAAAACCTGATAACTGCTCATTACTTTTCTATAGTGCTAATGAAGCTGTTATCTTGTCCAAATTGCCCTTCCCATTTAGCAGGCTTTACCATCTGTCGGAGTATGTCAACACCGTTTCAAACTATGTAGCTTTCTTTCACGAGAGTGCCTTGTACCTTCTTCTTCTTTCGTTATGGATTAGGATTCGCATCCTGTTGCCTGTTGTTTTAAACTTCTATGGATTATAATTTTTAGCATTTGAGCCGACGGTTAGGTGGTCTGGCTCGTGGTTGCCTTCCGTTAAGTTTTTAGTTCTTATATATTCTGGCCAATCTGTTTATATCCATTTTTTTTGCATGGTCGTGCCATCCCTTCTTCATCCACTTCACCTCGTCTTCCACCTGACATCTTCTTCTCACTTTTATATTTCTCTGTCTGTTCCGCAATGCTATTCCTAACATTGAACGCAATACCCTAATCTCAGTTCTTCTCATTTTCTGTTTAGGCTCTTGTTTCAGCTCGAGTTGCCTTACCATATGTCAATACTAATCTTAACATTATTTAATATATTCTATCTTTGTTCTCGATACTTATATAGTAGTTATTTCATACCATTCTTTTGAGCGCCCTCGCTACCTGTGCAGATTTTTCTCTGTCATTGTGTCTCTTTTTCAACTGTCATTGGTAACGTCTACCCCGGGGTAGTTGAAATTCATGATTTGCTCAATTACTCTCCCTTCCACTTTCAGTTTGCCCTTATCGGTTCCTCATGTAATATTGTGAATATGTTGTTACTTTTTGAAACGTCTACATTTATTCGATTAGCAGACTGACAATAACGATACGTGTTTGCTCTCCGTTCTGGATGAAAACAACCAGTCGTTGGTATTTTATTGTTAAATAATTATTTATTAATCAAATTTGGAAAGTAACTACTCCTTTAATTCATTTTTAATTGACTTTACAATTTTTTAGCCTATTGCTGGCTGCTTAAATATTTTAGACAATTACATTTTTCAAACTCGTCCAGAAATTAGTATTTTCTGAACAAAAAATTATTTAGCCTATTAATTTTTCAGATGAATGCATAAAAAAGTCATTTTCAAGAATGTTCTAAACACTTTTGCCTCAATTACGAATCTTATTAATAACTTACGATAGAGTAAAAATTTACTTAGAACGACAACCTAAAATATTTCTTTACTTTCATCATAGTCATCATTGACAGCTCATCAAGATCCGGAAGAATGTTTTATTGAACGCCGTGACATGAATGATTAATATTTGAATCCATTGTACAGATAAAAACGAAAGTCGGAAAAGCATAAAGCCTGAGAATGAAAGCGGTTCGGCATCGGTAATGCAGTCAAATTGTGCGAGAAAATTAGATTTTTGTTGATGAATAGAAATTACTGTGGAGCACATTCTTGAGGTTATTATTTTCATATTTATCTTAAAAATGGAATATCTGCCTGAAATCGAAATTATAAATATTTCCTGTCTGCCTGTAGAAAAGAATTACAGGTCTATTTATAACCATCGATAATTAATATATGTAACGGAAGCTTTCATGAATTTGGTCAGATCAGCTATCATGATTTTTGGGATTAGGCAGTGTCAACTATAATTTTACGACTTTTTGCCTACTACTGCCCAAGGCTCTTCGAGATTAGGACAATGATTTCGAAAGAGCACAAGACAGCCATTTATACCTGATCTGTGTTCACAGAACAGTAACCACGATGGATGGTAGTTTTGCACGTGAGGAATAGGCAATAGTAGTAGTGGGGAAGCTTAAGACTAAGCAAACAGATTATAGAAGTCCTTTTTTGCAACCCAATTCCAGGGAATTTTATAGGAACTTTTAATTGGTAAACGAATCGTCTCGTTTAGTGATCTTAATCATTGTCTAATTTTCTTACAAGTGTTGAAGTTTGTGCGAATATTAGATCTTTTAGCTAATTGAGCTATTTTCCTAGAGTACCGTGTATGTAAGGTAAAATTACATTAATTACGGGTGGGGATTCTGACTACTATCTTATTTAGAAGTCGGATCTATTACCTTTTGGAACACTTGTCAGTTTATTCATTTGTGATGAGATAGAATGTTCATGACATGTTGATAAAGCTTTAAATACTAATAAGTTAATGACAAATAGTTTTTGAGAATGGTGATGGAGATATCTGTTGGTATGAGTCGGCTTTCTGTACCTTGAATATCTCAAGATGCCGTTTCTTTTCCTTTGTTCCAGTATATGCAGAAAGGGAAAGATACCATGGAATTGGGTTTAATTTGTAAATTTTGTATTAGGTTATTGTTTGTCAAGGTGATTCAAAAAGGCACTAAGGATTTCTTTACAATGTGGCCAGATAACAAATGGGTCGTTAACATCTCCACAAAAAATTTTGAATTTAGATTAGCCTTTCTTCAAAGTCTTCCGTAAAAATATTCTCATAAAATGCTCCTTGAAAAAGAACTATGTAGATAACGAATATGTCATGAATTTATCAATAACTGTAATTACCGGCATATTAATAGTTGTCCATAACTATGGCGCGATAATTATTTATTTAAAATATTATTGTCTGATGTATCGATAATTGTTGATAAGTATCAATATATCGAAAAAACTCACATCCCCCAGTTAACAGTGTCAACATAATAATTTTCATGTAGAAACACGGATAAAGTAGAATTTTTAATCAACACATGAAAAACGACAATGGGTACTCGAAAGTAAAAATAGGGTTTACCGATATGCAAGTGGTTTTATTTGTTGAAAGATACTCGTTCATTCATATTTACATTTTCATTGTGAATGGGGCAGATTTAAGTACTTAAGGGACTTTTTATGCGGGGCCGGGAAAATAAAAGTTGAATACGCAGTTTATTTTGCATTGAAATGTCAAAGATAAAAAACGCATTATAGCCATGGACTCCTATATGGGGTTCTTTAAACTCAGTAGTCTATCTGAAGTAGTGGAATGGTGGAAAAAGTGTCAATATTTTTGAAATCTGTACATTTACTTATGATCTTAATTTAAAAAGCGATAAATATAGTCATTACCATCAAACTTAAAAAATTACCATATACGTGGTGATTTTTTAAGTTTAAACACAAGGTTTTCAAAAAATGTTTAAAGTAGCCTTCATCAAATTAAACATATTCTCGGCACGACGATATCATTACTATCGTATTGATGGCCCCATAGTGTTTTTCAGTCTGTTTCTATTATCTTTCTTCTTTTGATAGGATACATTAGTCCGTTAGGATGTAATAGTGTTTGCTATCGCATAAAGTATGTGAAAATGTGAATAGTCAAATAAATGTTTATATTCAAGACTAGAGGGAGTATATTACTTACAATTACATAAACTACAAGGTGGTCATTAAGACAGCATTTGCAACTCACCACCACATATTGTGCCAATAGATACAGAGGCTGATCGACAAAAAATTTTGTCTTTTTTGATTCCATTTAGAGGAGAGCTTGCTTGATTTTAGGCTCAGGACTCACTAGCAACATGGATACATCATAGAACGATTGTTGCTTTGAATCTCTTTTGTAAGTATTTTCATGGAAACTGTTCGATGGATGTAGCTAGCTGAATTCCCTCTAGAGTGGAGAAAAAAATATTAAGTAGTGTTATGTATATATATTTAATTCGATTCTATTAATAGTGATTGATTAAACAGAAACTGACTGGACGGATTAAAGAAGAGATTTGGTACAGTGGAACAAGTTCACATGTTAGCTATCACGACAGTACTGGTTCCAAGGCTCAAAAAATTCATTTTTCTGATAGAATAACATGCTCCAGAGCTATTGATTAAAATAAATACCATTATTTTTACTTCAAAAAACAGTTAGAGAGTAATTTAAGTCATGAAGATTCAGAAAACAATTCTGAGTGGCAGATTAAGGAGGCAGAAGAACCTAATATTTGGGAATTGCATAACAAGCTGGTAAAAAAACAGCTGCAATTAATTCGACAAGAAAGTCCAGGAGAACATTTACAAGACGAATTGAAGCGTTATTTAATACAGCCCGTCGTCGACTTCAAAACAACGAATCCCATCACCTATTGGCATCATCAAAAAAATTCTCTGTGTACCTTAAAAAGACCGATTGCTAATAAATATTTTTCTATAGTTGGAACATCCGTTCCTTGTGAGAGACTTTTTTCCGTTGCAGAAAATGTTGCGACTGACGAAAGGAGTCACCTAGATCCGGAGCGATTAGATAAATTAATCTTTTTAAAATCACTTGATTTGAAATATTGGGAAATGTAATAATTTTTTTATTTGATTCAATAAACGCATATAATTTATCTATTGTTTTATTTCTTGACTGCTAGTTTGTACAGTAAACTGCCCCACAGAAATTTATATTTTTTCTGTCTAGTAAGCACATTCAAAAAAATTGACTTACAATTTGATTAATCGAGAATCGTTCCTTGAATGCTTGATTTTAGTGCGTTCGATTCGAATCGAATCGAAGATCGATTACACAGGGCAACAAAAAATATTTTTGTTTTGGTGCCTGGGATTTTAGAGCTGATTTTAACTATATTTGGGACGCTAAATCTATACATGCAATCCGTTTTTCTCTATCAGCTCTACTTTTTTAGATACATCAACTTATCTACCAATGTGGTTTTTATTCAGTATATTCATTTATGAGAGTTCTAAAATTATTATATATTCATTAATGTAGGTACAATGGTTTTATTGTCAGTCTGTAATTGAGTAAATTCCAGGTAAATCTATAAATAGTGGAACCATTGCCTATCAGGTACCTGAACTGACCCTTTTAATCACCTAACTCGGGTAAGTCTCGTCAGTTTGTGCGTTCTTACTAATGAGAGTAGATCGAATTCGGCGTGTTATTTTATGTTAAGAAAAGAGTGTTTTTGTGTTATTGAACAGAATTAAAATGAGTTCAGGTTCCAGTTCAAGAAGAAGTTGTGTAAATTAACCTGATGTGTTTTGCTATATATGCGGAGAATACATGTTTCAACAAAACAGACAAACTATTACTGACTTTGTAAAGCGAGCGTATCTTGGATACTTTGGAGTTAAGCTTGGTGATCAGGACAAAACGTGGGCCCCGCATCTCGCATGTAAAACTTGTACAGAGCATTTACGGCAGTGGACTACCGGGAAAAGAAAATGTCTAAAATTCGGCGTACCAATGGTTTGGAGAGAACCAAAAAACCACTTCAATGATTGTTATTTCTGTTTAGTAAATACTAATGGAATCAATCGAAATAACCACAGTAAGTGGACTTATCCCAATTTAGACTCGGCAATACGCCCTATCCCGCACTCAGATGAAATACCGATTCCAACATTTCATCAGCTACCACATATCTCTGATGACGAATATTTTCCCTCTGATCGCTCTTCTGATGCTAATAAAAGTTCTGATGCTAATGAAACTAACAGTGACTATGAGGGGACGTCATCAGTTCCTCAACGCTTCAATCAAAATGAATTAAATGATCTCACCAGGTATCTCAATTTATCGAAAAAAGCTTCTGAAGTACTGGCTTCTAGGTTCAACGACAAAAATTTACTGGAACAAGGAACCAAAATTACCTTTTACCGTACAAGAGAAAAATATCTGCTACCATTCTTTTCTCAAGAAGACAATCTTGTATTTTGTCACGAAATTAGGGGACTCATGAAAGAAATGGGACTGTCTGAATATATTCCAGATGATTGGCGCCTATTTATTGACAGTTTAAAGCGAAGTTTAAAATGTGTCCTTCTACATAATGGGAATAAATATGGTTAATACCACTAGCCCACTCAACGAAACTGAAAGAAGAATATAATACCATAGCTTTGGTCTTGCAGAAGATAAAGTATTACGAACATCAATGGATGATTTGTGTAGACTTAAAAATGGTAAACTTTCTTCTTGGGCAGCAAAGTGGTTACACGAAATATCCGTGTTTCTTGTGCCTCTGGGATAGTAGGGACAAAATACACCACTGGGTTAGAAAAGATTGGCCTCAGAGAGAAAACATGGACGTTGGGGAAAAGAATGTCATTAACGACGCTTTGGTTGAAAGAGAAAAAATCATACTTCCTCCGTTACATATAAAGTTGGGCTTAATGAAGCAATTTGTAAAGGCTCTTGATAAGAATGGGTCTTGTTTTGCATATATAGGGGTAAAAATGCATCAGTTGAGCACAGAAAAACTCAAAGCAGGGATATTTGACGTCCCACAAATAAGACAATTAATTAAGGATCCTGCCTTCATAAATTCAATGAATCAAGTTGAACGAGAAGCTTGGACATCATTTGTTGCAGTTGTAGAAAATTTTCTAGGCAAACATAAAGCTCAAAACTATGTTGAAATGGTTAACAAGATGCTTAATAGTTTCAAATCCTTAGGGTGCAATATGAGTATTAAAATACACTATTTACACAGCCACTTAGACCGTTTTCCAGAAAATTTAGGAGACATGAGTGAAGAACAAGGTGAAAGATTTCACCAAGATATTAAAGTTATGGAGGACCGCTACCAAGGAAGATGGGACATGCACATGATGGCAGATTACTGTTGGAGTTTAAAAAGGGACTGTTTAAAAAAACATTCAAGAATGTCGCGGAAAAGAAGCTTTCCAAGTGTTCAGTGACTATTTCATTTCTTCAATGTTTTTTTTTGTTTGTAAGTACGACATAATATTGTATTTTGTATAACTAAAATAAAAATTTCGTATCTACTTTTGTTTACTACACTTACGGATTTGAGTTACAATAATGTAACTTATATTTCTCTAAAATTGTATATCTTAAAAATTTGAGCTCCTAGGTACAAATGAATACGTTATTTGAATTCAGGACATCAAATTGATATAGAATCAGCTCAAAAAACCTCGACACCAAAACAGCTGTTCCCCTGTGTTATTTTTAGAATGAATCGACATGCCTAGTTTTTCGTAATGTTGGGAGTCTAAAACATTCAAAACTACAGAATTTTAGAGAATGATTTTTTACGAATACAACACGTTTAAAAGTCAGTAAATGAAATTTGATTAGAAATGACTGTTTTAAAAAAGCGATTTTTTTTATTATTGTTATTATTATTCATTTACTACGATAAAATACTATTACCGAATAGTCCATAGCTTTGGACGCCTGTATTTTTCATGCAAGAGCATAGAGCACGGTCTGCTAAAGTGCCTTTATGTTTTTCAACATAAAATATACAGGTTGTCCCATATATATGGAATAATGATTCCACAGCATTTATTAATCAGTGTATCAAAAAAATATTTAAACAATGACATTGACAATAAAATATTTTGAACTGTCAGTTCGAAGAAATTACGTCATCTTGATTTTTTTAGATGGAAAGCCTCATATGTTATTTTATATTTGAGTCCTATTAAAAATTCTAGAATTATTGTCATTTGAAATTTAAAATTAAAAAAAGACAAAAAAAACTATTAATAAATACTCTAGGTTTATTTTTAAGGTAACAATTGCTAAAAATGCCTACCGTTAACAGCGAGGCAATCACCCAATCTGTTATAAACAGCCCGAACAAAGTTTTGCAGAGAGTCCGGGGTGATCTGTGCTATTTCATATTGAATTCTTTGTCGTAAATCTTTTACAGTTTCAGGTCGACTTCGGTAAACTTTGGTTTTCAAATGACCCCATAAAAAAAATCGAGTGGTGTAAGGTCGGGACTCCTTGCAGGCCATTCTACGCACCTCTTCTGCCTATCTATCGATTAGGAAAAATATCATCCAAATATTTACAAACATTGATTTCATAGTGAGGAGGTGCTCCGTCCTGTTGATACCTGTTAGGAGTATGCAAATTATTTTTGTCGGGGAAAAGACCTGCACAAGTTGGAATAACTTGCTCTTGAAGTTACTGTAAATACCGCTGTCCTGTAAGATTTCCATCGATAAAAAAGAGCCCAATGATATGACGTCCACAAATCTCTGCCCACACGTTTATCTTTTGTGGTCTTTGAGAATCACTCTCGATTATGCAGTGGGCATTCTCAATGGACCAGTACCGGCAGTTATGCCTATTAACTCTTCCGGTAAGACAAAAAGTGGCCTCGTCAAAAAAAAGACAATAATATGCATTAGGTTAGGATCATTATTGATTCGTTCCATTATGATCTCGCAAAATTCAACGTGTCAATTTTTCTTCATTCAGTATACGACTTAAGGTACTTTTACTCATCTAGGCAAAGCTGACGAGTGGCTGCATGGGGATTTTCTGTAATTCCCAATAAAAGATCTAACTTTTTATCATCGCTTGTTTTAACTTTTGGAGGTCCAGATTTAGAACGATCCTCAATATGACCTGATTGTCTAAATCGTTTTAATGTTTTGCTAACTACGGTTTGAGTTAAAAAGATCACACAACTCCTGTTGTGTTCTCCTACGGTCCCCGTAACCAACCATCATTAACAAAGTGATTCTTTCAGTTTCCGTTAAATGTACCATTATGATATTACGCTCAAACTGCAGTTTTACAAAATGTAGCAATAAACGTTTTCGTCAATAAATCATTTTTTTACGGGTTAAGTCGTTACCTTACAGTAAATATTTGACCCAAGCGAGCTTAATTTTTTTTTTTAATTTGTTCTTCTTAATTTCAAATATCAATAATTCCAAAACAGTTCAGTTTTGACATATGGTATGTCTAGAATTTTTAGTAGGACTCAAAAATAAAATAAAATATAGGGCCTTCTATTCAAAACAATTTAAGATGGCGTAATTTCTTCGAACTGACAGTTCAAAACATTTTATTGTCAACGTCGGCATGTGCGCAGTATAACATCCTATAACTTTTATTCAAACATGTTTCTGATACACTGCTTAATAAATGCTGTTGAATCATTATTCCATAAATATGGGGCACCCTGTATATTATATACGTATTTAAGATAAGAAAAAAAACCTTTATAAATTGTTACTATATTAACTAATTAAGACTTCACTTATAGGTACATCTTTATTCTGACGAAGGCAACGTATTGTCGAAACGTAAATAAACTATGACCACATAAATACATATTTTGGTATCGATGGATGGTAATTCACCCAAAAAATATATAACTAAGAAGGTCCAAGAAAAAAAACAGGCCAAGTGCAAATGTAAGCTCTTAAAATAATTTTTAAAAAATTGACACGGTGTAAACATAAAACTTGTTGCATAGAAAAAAATTTAATTATATAATATTTTAGCTTTTATAACGTTTTTTTTTTTGTACGAGATGTAGCTTCTCCGAGACCCTTTTTGCAATTAGGTCACGTTTTTCATCGCCCTGCTAGCTCTGTCTCTAAATTAATTAAAATTTCTTTACCCAAAACAACCTAATGAAAAAGTTGATTTAGTGCAAGCTATGGTGATACCTAAAGCCTTTTTGCATGACCGTCCTCCAGATTAAAGCTATGTTCAACAGTTGGTTATTTCGTAATTAAAATTAATTTAAAAAATATTCTCTTTTAATGATAAAACACTAGTTTTAGCTAGTTTTAAAAGGATTAAGTAAAAAATATTGCAAAAAATTTATTTTATTAAATTATGTACAAGAAAAATTTATATAATAAATTGTTGTCTTCTTTTTCTAGGTCTCACTATTATCAGCAGTTTCGTCCTCCCAAATTTTTTCTCGTCAAAGGAACTTCCAACACTCTCATTCCAGGATTTGAATGATCCTTAATAGACGACCAAACTATTTGAGTCCGTATAATTATATTCTATCTACTATTTCTGTCATTATATTCTCAATAATTCCAAACTCTTTTAGTTCTTGCATACTAGCACTTCTTTGAGCATACTCAACTTTAATTGAAATTAGCCTTTTCTTCCTTCTCTCTTTCCCATACCTCTTTCATTGGTTAATACCTTTTCTACCATTGCTTTTCCATTATATGTTTTTTTTTTTATCATTTCTTACTGATGCTTTATAAATACTTAAATTTATCTCCCTGTTCTCCTCGGTAATCCCCACATAAACTTTGTAATATAAATTTTAAGTCAGCTGTAGCAAAGTTATAAGTTAATATATATTTTTTTAACCTTTGCTAATTAATTAAAGCAATATCTATATCAAAACTACCATCTCATATACTGAAACTATTTGTAATTAATAATGTAAACAAAGATTTATGAAACTCATAATAGTGACAATAAAACTATTTAATTACTTTGTTAACTGTCACTAAATATATTTTGTAAAGATTTTACAATTGCGTTATCGCGATTTCGTAGTACAACTACACTGTCAAACGCTTAACTAAGACTAAAACAGATTTTTAGTATTTTATGTTTTTATGATGAACAGTTGTGGGTCTATTATGTACTAAAACAGTTTGAACAGAACGGAATTTGCTATGTCTAATTGACTATTCAGTCAATTTATATGAATAGTCAATTAGACGTAGCAAATTCCATTCTGTTCAAACAGTTTTAGTACATAACAGAGCCACATCTGTTAATCATATAAACATAAAATAGCAAAAATCTGTTTTAGTCTTAGTTAAGCGTTTGACCATGCAGTTGTACTATGAAATCGCGATAACGCAATTGTAAAATCTTTACAAATATATGACAATTAACAAAGTAATTAAATAGTTTTGTTGTTAAAATGTAGTCACAAAGTAACGGAACAATCAATCAACTTTTCAACATAATAGTGACTTCACTGTACGGGTTCCGGCCATTACATGTACAAAACTTTTTGTGTGCTTCGTAAATTAATCTAAAGTATAATATTATGAAGAATGATTTATATGATGAACACAGTTTTCCTGCAGTGTGTCATCATGGATCTATTCACATTGTTTCATTGAACAGGAAACTATAATAAAAGTAAAACAGATCTATTGAAGGAAATGTGAATATTTGCTATTTGTGTATTTTCCTTAGTAAATAATTGGTTCTAGGACATCGAACTTTCAGTGAAGTTGAAGGGTGAAATTATTTTAGTTTGGTAATACCTTCAATACAACTCCTCTAAAATAATACTAGTTTTAACTTTTCATGTATAATTCAATGAACAATAAATCAGTATGCTTAAAATTTGTTCATTAATCTAAAAACACAGGGGAAATGCTTATATTACTATTGAAACTATGCAAAATTTGTTAACCACCCTTTTTACCATTTTCTCTGAAACAATATCAATTAAAAACTATAAATTCCTGTGCTTCCGAAAATATTTTTTGTGTATCAAATTTGAAATTAATATCGTATTTCTTTCGGAAGTTATCATACCAACAGGTAGACAGACCGTCACCTTGAAATGTGATTTTTATATTCAAGGGAATTAAAAATTACATAATTGAATATTTTATGATCTACATTTTCAGAAAATGTCACAATTTTATTATAAATGAAAATCATTTTCTTTTCTTAATATAGCTCATGACATTTTACTTACTAAAATAATCCGTTAGCGCGTTATCTTATATATAATTAAAGGTCTATAAACTTTTACTACTCACTGAAAGTAGTTTCATAATATCATAAAATTTAATCGTAAATTTTGTAAATTTACTTTATTACTTAAGATAATGAAATTGTAAAATTCATTTTGAGTAAAAAAATAATATGCAATAAAATGTAAGAGTAAATCTTCAAATAAAATATAATTACTATTCAACTCAGCTTTGAACATCTCATGCTCTGATAAAGTATATTTCCCCTTCAACAGCTACATCAGAACTACCATTATTGGAGCCTGACATATTCAAAATTAAGATCTCAATAGCCGTCATATGTTTCCATAATCGTTCGAACTGCAATGTCGGTAAGTGCAATAATTGGTCCGAATTTCTTTAAGGATGACAAAAGCCATACAACTGTTAATTCAGAGCGATATGTGGAGATAACTGAGAAATATTTCACACCTGCTTCATAAAATTTTGATGGTTACAAAGAGAAAAATTGCTTTCAGTGGAGAGGGGTGTTGTCGACATTTTTTGTTCCTAACGAATCGATTTTTAAAAAGCCTTTACGTAACCATGATATGACGCCGATGGATTTTAACTTCGTGGGACACCTTAAAACTAAAATTAACAATAATAATCCTACAAACTAATAATATAGTTAACTTGGATTCTACGAGTTGCATCATTAAAGTATAGTAAAGAGAGAAAGGCACAGAAATCCTATCACCCACTTGTCTGCTACTAACACGAGTTAATCTAAGCTCAATATTCGTATTGCAATGCTGTCAGTGTCAAGGGTATATTAAGTTAATTCAGGTCAGTCGATACACGCTCCGTTATCTGTATAAGTCACTTTTTTGTTTTGCAATCATACTCTCATTCGTCCGTCATTTTTGGTAGTTTCATAACAATGTTGGGTGAGTTCACTATTATCCAACATCACAGTCTTGCGGAGGCGCGTGTTAGGCGCGTGAGTAGTTTTGGCCAAGAAAAGCTCGCCACTGTTTTGGTCAGTACTTCTATAGCAACGTACAAATCGACCACTATCAAAACACGATCCGGGTGCGACTCTACAATTTACATCTATCGATCTATCTATTATACGCTACTGGCCGAATCGAACAAACCGATGAATTGATCCGTCTGTGAATGGGAGGAATTAAATTTCTCAGTCACTAAATACTTGGTAGTAAAGTTCATATAAATAAGACTGTTTTATTTCACTTCGATTAAATTGTTCTCTCTCTCTCTCTCTTTATTAGTCGACGTTACATAAACATAAATATATTTTTTAAAGAAACCTAATATCTGTTAATGGCGAGTTCGACTACCAACAAAGTGTGTGCGTTTGATTTGTGCTCCGCTATAAATCTCGATATATTAGGAAATAACGAGTTAAGAAATCGAACAGATGTATGCAAAATGTATCTAAAGTGTTAAAGAAACGAATTAACAAGTAAGATTAGCCTAATTTCAGTAAATTAATAAATATAAGCAGTAATTAAAATACGACCAGAGAGACACCGATAAAAGTCAAGGTTCGACGAGTCGACTGATCTGTGATTTTTTGCGCGGTGATATACTAACGAGTAAACGAATAAATACGCATCTATCAAATACAATAGGAATGTAAACTGGACGACAAGAGGAAATTTTTGGAAAGTTTCTAGCAATAAAATAAAAATGAAAAAAATTGAAGGGATATTTAAAGAAATAACCAACAGATTACAGGAGATGGACAACAAATTTGAGTCCCTAATCCAAGAAGTGACGACAGTCAAACAAGAAACCGTATTTCTGTAAGAAAGGGTCACTAAACAAGAAAGCAGAATAGAACACCTAGAAAGAGAAGTAAGAAAGAAAAATCTGGTGGTTAAAGGTATTGTAGACGACGATGAAGAAACTGGGCAAGAAATAAAAAACAAAATAATGAAAGTACTGCAGGAAATAGAGACACCTACGAATGCGGAATCTGATATAGAGGACGTCAGAAGAACTGGCCAATATAAGGTTGACAGGTGTAGACCAATACTGGTAAAACTAATGACGGAGCAAAAACGGAGGGAGATCCTTAGTAAGGCCAAGAAGAAGATCGATGAAAACGTCACTAAAGAGGTTCAGAGTGAGAGAAAATGGTTAATCCCACACCTAAAGAGAGCAAGAGAACAAGGACTGAACGCACAGTTAAGATACAATAAATTAATAATTAATGGTAAATTGTATATGGTAGAGCACAGGACTTCGAAGATGGAGAAAGCAAATTAAACCACAAGAACCTGGATGTAGAAGAGGAAAGAACAATGAAAAGAACTATAAATGAAAGATCGCCGGAAGGGAGCTCACACTGGGAACAAGTCAAAAAAGTAATACGAAGAGGAAGAGAAAAGAAACAAAACTAATAAGCACAGAATGGAAGAATGGAGATGACGATTCTAGCAATGAAATGGATACCAAGCTGAAAAATGGAGCCGACGGATATCAAGACCAAGGCAAAAGCAGAGACAGGAAAGGATATATATACTTGACGATATGGAATGTGAGGGCAATATACGAACAAGGGACGATCTTTAATCTCATCCGGATAATGGAAAATTCTCAGTTAGATACTATGGTGTTACAAGAAACAAGGCAGCAAGGAAGTAATATAACCTAAGTAGACAATTAAGTATCCTATACAAGTGGGACCGAGCAAAGAAGATTAGAAACAGGTTTTCTTGTCAGTAAATCAGGCAGTAAAGCAAGATCTGATGGGAATCTCGCACTGGGAAAAGCTAACAGGAGACAAAAAGAAGTGGGTCTTTAAGGCCCCTCGAGCTATATAATATAATATATATAATATATAAAATATCTGTTAATAGTTTACATAAAAGAGTATTTCTGCATAAATTTTTACAGCTTTTATATCCAGGATTTAACTGTATTATTCGATAGATAATAGAAAACCATACTTATATGAATTCCTTTATAGTTCGACTACAAAAGTTTTGCTCTCTCACTTCAGAACATATTAACTGATATCATTTTTAATTAATAATTATGTCTTCATAAGTGTGTACCAGTCATTTCACGTGTTAATATCACAAAAGGAATCTATCATTCTTCTCACTATTATACAGAATAACAATCGTCAAAGTTTTCGTGACTTTGGATTTCACGAAGTTTTATAATAGCTAAAATTGTTAGTGATGATCACTCCTTACGTCCGCTTAGTTAGTGATCATACTCAAAAATCCCAGTAAATTAATGATAACTTCTGTTGTATTCTCATTTTCAATGATCATGTTGCATTTATTTCTAATTCTATATTTTACCTATTCATAACATTTAATTTCTTCCATCAAGTGAAAAGCACTAAAAACTGTTCAAATAAATGTAAAATCAGAATTAAATTCCACAAAATAAACAATGACAATACTACTCATATTGGAAAATTAATTGTCGATCCGTAGTAATTAAGTTACTGAATTTGTTCCAATAGTAGAAAAAATACGACATGACGAATCTTCATAAGAGATTTAATGCAGTAAAAAAAGAATTTGAAATTGCACAGTTTAGATACAGCAATATTATGATTTTATTCTCGTTGAGGTATCACGAGGAGTATTGTCCTGAGTTTTTGACCTCAAAAAACTTGTGCTTTTTTGTTTATAAGCAATTGAAGTTTTTTGAGCTCAAAATGCGAAAAACTCAGGTTATATATGTCGAATCGAGACAAGAAAAGCCAAACTCTTCATAATGAAATTTTCAACAAATCCTCGTTAGTTTTAAGTCGTGCAAATGTGTACATAATCTACAAAATTGAAAAAACTATTTTTTTTTCATTTTATTGTACACGCCAACTAAGTAAACCGATGGGCTTGAAACTTTCAGAAAATATGCCTTTTCTTATAGCAAAAATATCTTAATATTTATTTATTAATCAAATAAAAACAAAAGCAAGACCTTTATTTTTAAAAAAAAAAAATTTTATTAAATTTTTTTTTTCAAAATGTTAATTGTTTTTATTTGATTAATAAACAAATGTAAAAAAAAACGGTTAAAAATGACTCCAAAAATTTTTTTTTTTTAATGGCATCGGAAGGCTGAAATGGCATAAAATGGCAGACAATTCAAATTTTAAATAACAAATTCAATTGTGTCCACTGGGTTCAATATTTTTGTACCAAAATTTCAGGGTATTTTGCTATAAGAAAAGCAATATTTTCTGAATGTTTCTAGCCGATCGGTTCACTTAGTCGACCTGTACAATAAAATGAAAAAAAAAAAAACAGAATTTTGCCTGTTTTTTTTTTTTAATTTTGTAGTTTATGTACAAATTTGAGCGCTTTACGAGGATTTTTTTTTTATGGGTCTAGCACACGTGCTGCAGGGAGGTTCCTAAAGCGCTACAGGAGCGACATGTGTGCGAAAAAAGCGATTCACGTTGTTCTTGAATCGCTGTAAATTGTACTCGGTGGGAAACACAGTCCTGGGCAAATTATTCCAAAGGGATGATATTCTCCATATAAAAAAACTGCTTGAAAAGCGTTGTACGAGGAGTAACAAGCTGAACCTCATACGGATGTGAAGTATCAGCGCGACGTGTATTTCTAACATGCACCGCTCTGGAAGGAATTAAACGGGCCACATCCTCCGAACACTTTCCATGAAGATACTTGTAGAATAGGCTCAAGTCGCCAATCGTTCTTCGATGTTCCAGCGTATCAAGGCCGCCGGTCAGTTCCTGGTCTTCAATCAGACGAACAGCTGTTCTCTTGTTGGAAATTTCATTACGAAAAGTTTAGTTTTTTGTTTGTCTCGATCCGACTAATATAACTGGATTTATTCACGTTTTAAGCTCACGTAAACTTCAATTGTTTATAAACAAGTTTTTCGAGGTTCAAAACTCAGTACAACACTCCTGGTGATACCCCAGAGACGATAAAATCATAATATTGCTGTATATAAACTATGTTTTTCTTATCATTATGTTGACCTTTTTCTAATGGTTAAATTTATAATGTAAATAAATATAACTGCTTTTAGAAACTATACTTTTAAACTACTTACAATTTCTCCTCTTTTCTCTTTACTGAGTTAAATGTTTAACATAACTACGCCCAAAGTACAGATTAGATACATAAAACTCTTAACAAATTTATTTGAAGTTGCATCTCTATTTTTCATAATTAAACTTTAAAAGCTTCTGTCACCACAGAAAATTTATCTGAAACGGAAAAAAAAAACCTATATTGAACTCCCTGACATGATTGATAAATATTTTATCATTTGTAGCTATGAGAACCTGCTGCATTGAAATTGGAAAGTATACAGTAATAAAAAATGTATGGTTTGGTCACAATGGACTTAAATTACCCTGAAATATTTTGGCAAAATGGACGTTTTCAAAAGAATCGACAACAAAACCATAACAACGGTTTGGTGACACTTATTTTATATTTTCAGGAAATAATAAACTCTGCGTTGTATTATGAAAAGAATCGTTATAACACGTAGGCTGAAAAGTTTTTGGTCTGACACATAGATGTCGCCCTTTTCAAAAAATCCATATAATTTCTGGGAAGTACCAACCTTCAAACGATACGCGTCAAAATTTCATTATATTTCGACGATTAGTTTACAAGTTACAGTAGTTTTTGTGACGTTACTTATTTTCAAAACAATGGAAAAAATCGAATTTTGTGTGTTGATTAACGACTGTTTTTTGATGGGAAAAAATACCGTTCAAGCAAAGCAATGGCTTGATAAGTGTTACGGGGACTCAGCTCCACTTATCATTTATTAGTATGCTGAATTTAAATGCGGTCGTACAGACACAAATGATGCTGAAAGCTTTGGACGCCCAAATGAGCTGGTTATACCGGAAAACATAAAAAAATCTACAAAATTGTTTTGGATGGCCGTAATGTGAAATTGCATCAGATAGCTGACACACATAAAGACATCAAAAGAACGTGTTGGTCATGTATGAGAAAGCTCTGTTCGAAATGGGTACCGCGTTTGCTCACAGTGAACCAAAAACAACAACGTGCTGATGATTCTGAGCGCTGTTTAGACCTGTTTAAGCCTAATAAAAAGGATTTTTCATACGATATGTGACAATGGATAAAACATGGATCCACTACTACACACAGAATCAATTCGGCTATCAGCTGAGTGGACAGCACCCTGTGAAATCCGACCAAAGCGACCAAAGACACTACAGTCGGCTAGGAAGGATTTGGCCTCTGTATCTTGGGATGCGCATGGAATAATTTTCATTGATTATGCTGAGAGGAGAAAAACCATCAATAGCGAATATTATATAAAGTTATTTGTGCGTTTGAAGCCAGAAATCGCAAAGAAACGGCCCAAAATGAACCAGAAAAAAGTGCTCTTTCATCAAGACAATGTACCGTATCACAAGCCAAGGGTTACGACGACAAAATTGCATAAATTGGCGTTCGAGTTGCTTCCTCATCCACCGTATTCTCCAGATTTGGCCCCCAGCGACTATTATCTATTCGTAAACCTCAAAAAAAATGCTCGCGGGAAAGAGATTTGGCCCCAATGAACAAGTTATCACCGAAACTGAGACCTGTTTTGAAGGCAAAGATAAATCCTTCTACAAGAAAATTATAGAAATGTTAGAAAAGCGTTGGAATAATTGTTTCGCTTTTGAAAGAGACTATGTTGATGAATAAAGTCAAATTTTGCAAAAATTTTGCAGCCTACGTGTTATTCTTTTCTTAATTTTACCTACTAAATAGTGAGCTGTGGCCTACGGGTACTTTATAAAGTCTATACGGAGGACTGCGCATAGATTTTGCCATGTCTCGACACCAGTGACACTATTTGATACAAACTTGGACTGCATTTTCGAAGGTCAAAGTAGATATCTATTCATCTACTGATCAGAAAAAGCGGTATATATTAATAGATTAATCGAACTAAAAATAGCCTATTACCGGCAGCTTTCTTAAAACATTTTGTATCTCAATCCATATCGACCGTCCATTTATAAAATATAGAGCCCCCTCATTGTATTCCGTCTGTGTCGATCTTGTGCTTCCCTCAGTCAAGTCAGTTTCAGATCATTTGTCCAACATGTCAGTGGGCGTCTCCTCTTTCTTTTCCCAGTATAAGGTCTCCAGTGAAGGATGATGTTCCATTTAGAATCACTACATCTAGCTATATGTCCTACATAATTCCACTTTAGAGTCGTCATTGTTTCAACTGCGTCCTTCATCTCTGTTGTTAGTCTTTATTCATCAATATAGTCTCCTTCAAAGCGATATAATCAGTCCAACGCTTTTCTAACATTTCTATACCTTTCTTGTAGAAGAATTTGTTTTTCCTTTCAAAATAGGCCTCAGTTTCGGCGATAACTTCTTCATTGAAGCCAAATCCCGCGAGCATTTTTTTGAGGTCTGCAAATAGGTAATAGTCGCTGGGGGCCAAATCTGGAGAATACGGTGGATGAGGAAGCAATTCGAATTTCAATTCATTAAATTTGGCCATCGTAACCATTAACTGGTGACACGGTGCATTGTCTTGATGAAAGAGCTTTCTCGTTCATTTGGAGCCATTTCTTTGTGATTTCCGCCTTCAAACGCACCAATAACTTTATATAATATTCGCTGTTGATAGTTTTTTTCTTTTCAGCATAGTCGATGAAAATTATTCCGTACGCCAATACATAGGCCAAAACCTTTGTGTCTTTGGTCGCTTCGGGCGGCTTTTACCGGCTGCTGTCCACTTAACTGACTGTCAATTTGATTCCGGTGTGTAGTGGTGGATCCATGTTTCCTCCATTGTCACATATCGCATGAAAAAACTCCTTTTGGTTGCTCTTAAACAGGTCCAAACAGTGCTCGGAATCATCATGTTGTTGTTTTTGGTCCATGAGCAAAAACGGTACCCAACAAACGAAATTCGTAACTTATAAAATAATCGTCGAAATTTCATGAAATTTTGTATCGTTTGAAGGTTGGTACCTAAAAGTCATATGGATTTTTTGAAAAGGGCGACATCTATGTGTCAGACCACAAACTTTTCAGCCGACGTGTTATATGTTTACTTAAAATAGATCGTCGAATAGTTTTCCGAAAGCAGACCATGCAAGTCTTCTACTTCTATATATTTCACTTAGTTAGTTTTCTCTTCCTAGTTGTATTTGGTGGCCTAGGTAAATACATTTTTCAACATTTTCGATGTGGCAGTTATTAATCGTTATGTGTGGGTCTTCGTTATACATGATTTGACTGACTCTATTTGATTTCTCCGCCAATTCCCTTAACAGATGTGAATCTCAAGTTACTCAGTTTGTTGCCGTCTATTACAATACCCTTGTCTTGCCATTTTGGATGTTTAAATACCTCTTTCAGTGCTGAATTGAATAATTTTGGTGAAATAATGTCTCTTTGTCTAATTCCTCCGCATAATCTTATCTCTATCTTTATCTAATTTAACAGTTGCTTTTTCATATATATTTTTTATTATTTCTATATACTCCTAGTCCATTAGTGCTTTTAACAAGCTGTTTTTAATTACCCAATGTTCGATGGTATTAAACGCTTTATAGATATCAACAAAAGCAAAGCAAAAATTTAAATTATATTCATCTGACTTTTCTATTAGTATTTGCACTGTCAAGAGATGATCACAAGTGTTAAAATTTTTCCTAAATACAGCCTGCTTCACAGGTTGGTATACATCTAACTTTTATATAGTTTCTGAAATATTTTTAGAAAGATAGTACCTTGTATAAATATACAGGGATTTATAAAATGTTCGTCGACTATTTTGTAATTTTAAGACCCTCTTTTTAATTATGTTGATATTCTCCTATCACATATATATGAACTTTTATTTAGGAAAAGAATTTCTATATTCAAATATTTTAGAACTGTAGGTTATATATACAATTATTCATTATCACCTTGAACCCAATACAAAAATTATTTAGAATCATGTACGGACTGTTCCATAGAATATAAGTTGCCAACAGTTGCTGGAATGTACATTTTCTGTATCTCGTCTTATTTTTTAAAAAAATAAGGACTATGAGAATTCCAAAATGTAGAATGTTGTAATAGCTATGAAACTAAATGCAAGACTAATTATTTTTTTTCCAATCAATACAATAAATATTTTAATACGTTCTCTCAAATTAAAACACAATCGGGATAGCCATCCTATAAAAAAAACAAAATTTTTAAATTTTGTAAGTAATAAATAAAGGAAATAATAAAATGTAGCTATCGCTCTAGAAAGAAAAACAAGTGGAACTAAATATCGTGACAAACGAAGCCGGTTGGCTACCACTGGCACGGTAATACGTGTCTCGACGATATTGGCCGTGTATATTTCATTATTATTGGTACTATAACTTCTATTTGCGCGGCATCTCTGAGAACCTTATCGGTGTGCATTTTAAGGTGCGGACAGTAGACAGCTAGCTTCGTTTTGCTGCGACTTCTTGTGGTTGTTTTTCTGTAACAATAGCTATATTTTCAGCAATAACGGTGAAAAATATGCCTTATTTTGTCTACGCGGTCGAATAGTAATGACTCGTAATTAAACAGTCTTCCATAAAATCATGGTATAATTTTTTTAATGCTCAAGTTTTTTGTTCCATTTTTCACCTTGGACTTATCCAGTTTCGGGAGATATTGAATTTTATGGCAACTTTACGAGTTTTTCCTTTACCAGTTTTAATATCCACAAAATATATTTTTTTCTCAATAAACTTACGATAGTACAAAAGAAAATAAGAGAAGCTTTCGGAGTATTTATTGCAGATTATTTTTCCATGTAATTTTGTTTTTCTTTAGGAGATTGTGATTTAGGCTGAGATTTTCTCATTTCTGCTAAGCCGTTTTTTTGACACTCCTATTAAACTTTTAACCAGTGATAGTCCTGATAATACCGGCTTCCATTAAATACATAAATACTATAGAGATATTTAGGAATGTAAAAAAATATATACATATTTTTGACTGCTACTTTTAAACAAATATCTAATTTGCAAAAGAGATCTAACCACGATTGCTATAACGCAAAACATAAATTAAATATAAATACACCATTTAGTCCAAAAAGAATCTGAACTTTTAATTATAATTACAAAATAATATATTTAAAGATAACAAACCTTAGTGTCATCTGATGTGAATCGCTTAAATCTTTAGCCCACGGTTAGTAGAAATAATTAGGGCCATGTCCAAAGAGCACACCGCTTCAAGGAGAATTTTTCATTCCAAAGCAAAGATAAAATATCGCATCATTTTAGCCTTATTCAAAAAGTAGACGATCCGCAAGTTCAAAGTCACCACTTCCAAATCGCTTGTGCCATATTTTACAAGTTTCGTTGTTCAGAAGACCTTTTTCTTAAGTTGAACAAATTATTTGTGCAGCTTCAGATGCACCAAAAAGTAAAATAATTTGAATCCTGCTTGTCGCACTACAGCATCACAGCACGAAGTTGTGATTTTGCTTCTTTAGAATTAGTACTTCAATACATAAAAGTGACAGGATTTCAAACTGAATTATGAGATATTTATTTTAAAAGTTTTCTTTAATTTGTAC
>CM032456.1:94322202-94382202 GCA_019049505.1 Pachyrhynchus sulphureomaculatus
GCGAAATTATTTTTTGAGGACCTTTTTAATTTAAATTATTATCTAGATTCATTTACGATGTGTGTTTTTTAAGTAAGCAGCGTTTTGAAATATGGCCACTATAACATTACGGTCGCCATTCCGCGCATACGCGCCTAGTACCTGTATCTATTGGTCAGCTACGAAAGGATTCGTCCGAGTTTATATTTGTTTGTGCGTATTTGAAATGCCTCAGACCATTGAAAATCCCGTGGATTGTGAAATACGCACTGTAATTGGTTTCTTAAACGCAAGAGACGTGAAAGCGACCAAAATTCATTGGCAGATTAGTGCAGTACATGATGAAAACGTTATGATTGATGAAATGGTAAGAAAATGGGTTGGAGTCATTAATGATGATCTGATGTGGAAAGAAGATCAAAAAATTCGAGAAAATAGACGCTGGTGTTCAGCGTTATTACAACGATGACAACGCCAAAACGGCCCTGCTGCGTGGTTAACAAATCAGACGTCGGAGAAGCTGGTCTTACGATGCGACAAGTGCCTTAATGTAGGTGGAAATTATGTTAAACAGTAGTTCAACATGTAAAACTAAAATGTTAAAAAAAATGACCTTGTGTTTTTTAATATCAAAACGGTACTTACTTTAAAAACGAGCCTCGTATTTAAATTATTTGGACTTAGCAATAAATGTAGAATTACATGAATGGCAGCATTTGTTTTTAAATAACTTGAAAATTCTTAAAAATTCATCAAAGTTCATTTCAATGGTTGTTATTACATAAGAGAGAGGTTTTTAGTTTTTTACAAAATTGTACTTATCAGTTCCTAGAGGTTATATGTTTTTTCTTTATAGAAAAATGTATTTTAAAATTAAATATACCATTGTTATATATGTATCTATATATATATATATATATATATATATATATATATATATATATATATATATATATATATATATATATATATATATATATATATATATATATATATATATATCTATATATATATAAATATATATATATATATATATATATATATATATATATATTATATATATATATATATATATATATATATATATATATATATATATATATATATATATATATATATATATATATATATATATATATATATATATATATATATATATATATATATATATATATACATATAAATATATATATATATATATATATATATATATATATATATATATATATATTATATATATATATATATATATATGTATATATATATATATATATATATATATATATATATATATATATACATATATATATATATATATATATATATATATATATATATATATATATATACATAACACAGACAATTGAGATTTTCTTAAGTTAGTTTTACATGTTACTATCGAGGGCTACTATTTTTCAATATTTCTTTTTAATATCTTTTGCTACAAATATATATTAGTAGAGTATATATTATTTTTATAATACCCTGTACATATATATATATATATATATATATATATATATATATATATATATATTATATATTATATATATATATATATATATATATATATATATATATATATATATATATATATATATATATATATATATGTACAGGGTATTATAAAAATAATATATACTCTACTAATATATATTTGTAGCAAAAGCAATTAAAAAGAAATATTGAAAAATAGTAGCCCTCGATAGTAACATGTAAAACTAACTTAAGAAAATCTCAAATTGTCTGTGTTACAGGGAACTGTAAAAAAACTACTTACCGATACCTATTTTACTATTGCAATAAGTTTATTTTTATAATTTGTATGCTTTAAAATAAGGAACCAACAACTTGTTTCTTCTTAACAGTTACAAATTTCATAGTAAAAATTATATTAAAGACATCAGATGTAGGTTAGACACTAAATAGGACACATATAGCATAAACATATTTTTGTTTAATTAAGCAAACTATAACAAAAATTAGCAGTCGCTAATGTTCGGTAATATTAATGAAACTCTTAGAGTACTTTTTAAATCTCGAATTTGCAATATTTCACGAAAAAAACAATTATTTCTCTAGCAGATGTGAAGACGTAACCGTTTGACATGAACATTTCCTGTCTTTCTCAGATAGCCATTCCAATGCCATTTCAGCAGTGCCATTGGCGGCGTATTACTTTTTTTTAAACTTACGTGGTCCAGTGATTTATAAAATTTCCAGCCACATTCAAAATTAATAAACATAAGTATTAGGTCTCTGCTATTGACTCTGAAAGTCATTGACTTCAATATAATGAACTATTTTTATAACACCCTATATATATATATATATATATAGAGGGTTTTATAAAAATAGTTTATTATTTTGAAGTCAATGACTTTCAGAGTCAATAGCAGAGACCTAATACTTATGTTTATTAATTTTGTTTTTGTTTTAATTATATATATATATATATATATATATATATAATATATATATATATATATATCTATATATATGTATATATATTATATATATATATATATATATATATATATATATATATATATATGTATATATATATATATATATATATATATATATATATATATATATATATATATATATATATATATATATATATTCATGTTATTTTCTCTTTCCCTTTTTTTTTAGATATTTAGGTCATATAACTTAAAATTGTAACAGCTATAAAAATAAATTCATTTTCATCGCGCGAAGTTGCCCTTGCACTTATTTCTGTAATTCTGCTAAAAATGCTCCTTTGTAACCTTGTTGCTTTATAAATAGCTATTCTTGTTTTTGCTTTACCTTCTCGAAAAGCTATGTCCGTTTCTATAAAGTATATTTTTTTGTGTTGTAACTCTAACTATTTGTTTGCTATATTTTACTTTTATAGAGCATTTAAATGTTATTTAGGAGCAATATATTGACCGTTCTAGAATTTTGGACAAAAGTATATTGTTTTTATTAATTTTCAAATTGAACCTCTTAGAGCTTTATAATTACAGTATTTTATTTGACTTTGTGTCTCGTAGAGCAAAAAGTAAATATTTGATGTAAACTGAAAATATTTGGCGTTTAACTCGTTCAAATTATTTGAGGATACCTCTACATTGAAATGCACGAATATTTTACATTATCTTTTCCAAGTTTATAAAACTATTATAAGAGAATTTTTTTGAGAAGGTTGTCTTTAATGGGAGCATTTATTCTTCATATTATTCTAAAAGTTCTAACCGTCGGCTTTACTTTTTCTTTAAATGGCAATATTCTTTTAGTCTTGTTTTTAAATTTCTATCAGTTTATGTAATGCAAACAGTTTCTCAATTCTGACCCTAAATTCTATATACACCTAGTTTTTGTAGAATGGGTTGTTTGTCCTTGTTATTTAATAACATATTACCTAAATAAAGTTTGCTATAAATTACTCTGTTATCCTGATCCTTATCTGTTATTGTTATCCTTAGATTAGAATTTTTGGGAAATTTTATTTGTCGTTATTGGGCATGTAATTGAGAAATTTGTAATGAGTTTTTGAAGTCTAAAGTGCTAGAAAACTCTTTGCGAATTTCGCGTTTTTTACTTTTAATCAAGTTGTCGATTGTAGACTCTTTATAGCCATTATTTTTACTAGTAGCTATTTAATTTGTTGTTATTAGTTCTACATTATAGTCGTCATCACTTAGTGAAAGGGTTCAAAGCCTGTTAATTAAACTATGGACCAGCGACATTTTAATTTTCCAAGATTGATTAGAGCTTTTATGTATGATAGTATCAGGGGTTGTGAATTTTTGATACATATTAAATTTAAAGTGGTTGTTGGATCTTCTTATTTTGATGTCTGTGAAATTTATAGCCATATTTTCTTCTATTTCCATTCTAAACTAGATGTTTTTGTCTATGGAATTTAGATATTATTTACTTTTCTTTCTGCACTATTACAAATACAAAAAATATCATTGACATAATAAGTCTAATAAACAATAAAGTTTTTTAATTGACATGGATTTTTGGATAATATGAAGTCAAAACTTGCTTTGCAGATTTCTATTAACAAAGACGAAATAGGAGATCCCATAGGAAGGACGTTCTTTTGTATGTAGAAGTTATTATTAAATTGTAAATAACTTTGTTTAATGCAAGTCCTACATACAACTGCTAGATTATTTTTTTTTTACTGTTAGATTAGAGTCTTTAATGAGATGGTTCAGAACTGTTATTAATTTTTTAGTAGATAATGAAAAGAATAAACTTTCGACATCAAGAGATACTAATTTTGCATTTTGTGGAAGTATTATTTATAATAACCGGTCAAGTGCAAGTTGAACTTGCGCAATTAGTGTTCCGTACGTTGATTGCTTTTAAAATAAAAATTTTAGTTACGGAGCTATAAAATGATCAGTGACTTCACAAAACACAACCCAAATGAGATTTCAACAGTTTGTTTCCAATCTTTACTGAAAACTGATGACCTTGAAATTTTTTTTTTTTTTTTATATACCAGATAAATTATTAAAGGTAATGCACTCGTGATAATTTTCGTTCAATCTACACCCCGTAGAGAATATTCCAGAATTTTTTCAAAATTTCTTTTCGTACTAAGGCGGGGGGACAGCAATTTTTCGCGATTTTTTTTTTAAGAATAATACAAAGAAACGTGTGCGGAAGTATAACATTATATATTTTTTACTCGTGTTTTCACAAGCTTTCATTTGACACCACACTCGATGACCCAGTAAAAATTTATTTTTTTAACCCCTTAAGTCAAAATTTAACTTTCAAAACTACATGGCTCTGATGAGGCCAAACAATTCCTAAATTATTACCAAATTTCAACTTTCTATGATAAATAGTTTTGGGGAAAAAAAAAACGGATGTGTCAGACAGACAAACAGACAGACAGACACCGAAGTCTGAGTATTTAGGTGAAAAATTATGTAGAATAAGTAGTTTCTTATTTAAAAATTTACAAATGTTATAAGTTTAGGCATTTATATAGAAAACTATAGGGAAAATGGGATTGCCCTCCTTATGGATTTTTGAAAGGCAAGCTAAATTATTAGTGCACCTCAGTATAAAAACTAAATCATTGTAATTTGGATGCATTACTATCTTGAAACAGGCCATAACATGTAGACTAATCCTCTAATAAATTTGAAATATTTGAACTCCAAGTATTTTCAGTTTACACTATTCTTAAAATGTTTCATAAAGAACCAGCAGCAGATTCGGTCCAATATTTTAAATATTTCCTTTAATTTACAAATCAAAGAAATATACCTAGTACTCCCGTAAACACTGTTACAATGAAAACATTGCCTAAATATTTAATTTCTATAAAAATTAAAACAAATTATTATGGAATTAATTTATATATTTATAATGATAAAATTAATTTAAGATTTCCTCAAAATGTTTTTCTCTTGCTTTTACACAAGCCCTCAAACGATTAGGCCATTTGTCTATGGCAGGACGCACTTGATCTAATGGAAAATTATCCACCCCTTTTTTTAAAGCTCGTTTTAAAGAATAAAGATTGGCATATCCTTTAGAGCAAACCATACCCTCTAAGAGAGACAATAGTTTATAATGTAAATAATTTAGATTAGGAGTTGCAGAAGGTCAATCTTCTGTAGTAATAAATGAAGGCACATTTTGTTCTAGCTTTGTGTCCTGGTGGAAAATCTTGCTGGAAGACATATTGCTCATTTTTGAAAAGAGTGTGGTTTAGGGGTTTCACAACATTCTCTAAAATAGTGTCTTCATGTATTTTAGCTGAAGTTTTCACACCTTTTTCACAAAAATGAATAAAGGTAACTCCATCGAAGCTGACTCTCCACCAAACCATAACTGCTGCTGGATGATGGCCCCTCTGATCTTTTGGAACAAGTTCAGACACTTCCTTACAAGATCTGGCATAATATCATTTTACTTAAAAATTTTTTCGTCGGTATACAAAATTTTTCTCTTTGTCATTAGCGTATTCGTTCAACAGTCTTAGATTTTTGCCACCGTTTCCATTTTAAATCTTCCGTGAGCAAATGATGGGTGTGTCTTCTATAAACGCCAAGTCTTTTTTGTGTTTGGAACACTTATAAGATCAGTTCGGTGTCTGTCTGTCTGTCTGTCCGTCTGTCCGTCTGTCACACCCGATTTTCTCCGAAATTATTTGTCATAGAAAGTTGAAATTTGGTAGTAATATAGGAATTGATGGCTTCATCAGAGCCATGTAGTTCTGAAAGTTAAATTTTGACTTAAGGGGTTAGTTTTGGGGGGTGAAATCGGAAGAGGAAAAAAAAATTTTTTTACTAGGTAATCGAGTGTGGTGTCAAATGAAAGCTTGTGAAAACACGAGTAAAAAATATACATATAATGTAATACTTGCGCGCACTTTTCTTTGTATTATTTTTAAAAAATCGCGAAAAATCGCTGTCCACCCGCCTTATCTCGGAAAGTACTTATCAAAAAATTTTGAAAACATTCTGGAATATTCTCACGGGGTGTAGATTGAACGAAAATTATCACGAGTACATTACCTGTAATAATTTATCTGGTATATAAAAAAAACAGAAATTTCAAGGTCATCAATTTTCAGTAAAGATTGGAAACAGACTTTGCTGAAAACTCATTTGGGGTGTGTTTTGTGAAGTCACTGATCATTTTATATCACCGTAACATAAATTTTGACTTAAGGGATTCGTTATGAGGGGTGAAATCGGAAGTGAAAAAAAATTTTTTTACTAGGTCATCGAGTGTGGTGTCAAATGAAAGCTTGTGAAAACACGAGTAAAAAATATATATATATAATGTAATACTTGCGCACACTTTTCTTCGTATTACTTTTAAAAAAATCGTGAAAAATCGCGGTCCCCTACCTTATCTCGAAAAGTACTGATCAAAAAATTTTGAAAAAATTCTGGAATATTCTCCACGGGGTATAGATTAAACGAAAATTATCACTACCTTTAATAATTTATCTGGTATATAAAAAAACCAAAATTTCAAGGTCACCAGTTTTCAGTAAAGATTGGAAACAAACTTTGTTGAAAACTCATTTGGGGTGTGTTTTGTAAAGTCACTGATCATTTTATACCACCCTAACAAATTTTTTTATTTTAAAAACAATCAACGTACGGAACACTAATTGTGCAAGTTCAACTTGCACTTGACCGGTTTTTTTTAATATTACGAGACAGAATTTTTCGAAATTTTCATCTCACGAGATAAATTTTTTTGTTTGCTGAGAGGATTTCTGCCAATTTGCGCTTTTAGAGCTTGTGACGTTCGAACTATCCTTGGTTTTTGCCTGTTTTTTATGTGTCTCGTCTTAGTAAATATTTTTATCGCCCGGTAAATATGCAACTTATTTTAAGCGGTTTTAAAGTCTTAAAAATGTCGCTTTATTCAATACCACACTTAAATAAAGCTATAACAGCAATCCTATTTTCTCGATTACCCCACTGCATTGTTTAAAGAATTTCAATTGTACATATGATTATACACAATAATTGTCTAACAACTGAGTAACATAACCTTTAAATAAGTTTACCAAAAAAGTGTTAATGTTTATAGAGGGCGTACGTGAAGGTTTGTCACACTATTTATTGCGGTACTATGTATATTTGGAGTAATTTTCCCACAATGTATTTTCAACTGTATAAAAATATTGTCCGTTTAAATGGTTTTTTTCACCTAAAACTTTGCAAAAACTAATTCTGTTTGTCTAAGTTACAAATAGAATGCTCTAACACCTTTTATTTTGCATACTCAGCCCTCCTTTTTACTGTTTTTCAAATAGCATCGAACGTCACCTGATGACAAACACAAAACTGTCAATTTTTTTGTCGATTAATTAAACCTCATTAGTGTCTTTCCATATAGTGCAGTAAAAAAAGCATTTCAAATTGCACAGTTTAGATACAGCAATATTATGATTTTATCTTCTCTGGGGTATCACCAGGAGTATCGTCGTGATTTTGGGACCTCTAAAAACTTTTGTTTATTGAAGTTTTCAATTATATATGTCGGATTGAGACAAAAAAAAGCCAAACTCTTTGTAATGAAATTTTCAGCAAATCCTCGTTAGTTTTAAGTCGCTCAAATGTGTACGTAAACTACAAAATTAAAGGAACAACAAAAAACTTTTTTTTTCAGTTTATTATACAGGCCGACTAAGTGAACCGATCAGCTTGAATTTTCAGAAAATATGCCTTTTGTTACAGCAAAAATACCCTGAAATTTTGATTCAAAAATATTGAACCTAGTGGGCACAGTTGAATTTGTTATTTAAAATTTGCATTGCCCGCCATTTTACGCCATTTGGTCCAAAATGGTTCTTTTTTTTCAAAATTTTGGTCTTAACCGTTTTTTTTTACATATGTTTATTAACCAAATAAAAACAAATGTATTTTTTCGGTCATTTTGAAAAAAAATTGAAGATGTTTATCACATCTGGTAGAGAATCGCGAAACCTTTATTTAAAAAAAAAATCATTTTCGTTAACAATGTTTATTTTCAAAATGTAAAAAAGAACGGTTAAAATGACTCCAAAAAAAAATTTTTTTTAATGGAATCGGAAAGCTGACGTCGAGATCTAAATTTTGAAAAAAAAAAACTGCATTTTGGACTAAATCGCATAAAAATGGCGGAAACCCAAATTTTAAATAACAAATTTCATTGTTTCTACTGAGTTCAATATTTTTATACCAACTTTACAGGGTATTTTTTCTATAACAAAAGGAATATTTTCTGAAGGTCAGCCTGTACAATAAAATGAAAAAAAAAAACAAGTGTTTTGCCTGTTTTTCCCATTTTGTAGGTTAAACCAACGAGAGTTTGTTGGAAATTTCATTACGAAGAGTTTAGTTTTTTGTCTCGATCCGACTGTTATCCGGACCCATTTTAAGCTCAAAAACGCGTTTTCAAAACTTCAATTGTTTATAAATAGACAGACCTGGAATAGGAGTATTGGAGATATACTTAAGGAGAAGGGAAAATCCTAGAAAGAAGCAGTGAAAATGGCAAAGAATAGAGACAGAAGGAAGAAGTTTAGATGTGGAGATTGAGAGGGAAAAAAGAAGAATGTATAACTACCCTACACCATATGATCGAAGGGATATACGATTATATATATATTGTTTATAAATAAAATAGGACAAGTTTTCGAGGTCCAAAACTCAGGACAATACTATGCCTATCTCATTATTAGTTTGATCTATTTTTACTGCACTATGTATATTTGGACTAATATTCCCATAGAGTGTTTTCAACTGTATGAAATTATTGTCTATTTAGATGGTTTTTCACTTAGAACTTTGCAAAAACTAACTCTTTTGCCTAAGTTATAAATAGAATGCTCTAATACCTTTTATTTTGCATGTTCAGCCCTCCTTTTTACTGTTTTTCAAACAGCATCGAACGTCACCTGATGACAAACACAAAACTGTCAATTTTTTTGTCGATTAATTAAACCTTATTAATGTCTTTCCATAATCAAAAAGGAGTCGTTTATTTTAACGTCATTTAATCCGATAATAAATTAGTTACCGAAATAAGACCGATTATTCTCATCTAAAAGGAACACCTTAGATAATTTATTAGCTAACTATTTACTTCCTTGAGGATAATTTATACATTTACTTAACATCTATTATTTGGGTAACTTACTTTACCCCATTAATGGACTTATAAAGCCTATTCCATTTAGTCTAATGACACAACTGCCAAAATATGACCGGTTCAAATAACTCAACGTTTTTAGGCTTAATTAATGGTCGTCTTTTGATTAAGTTACTTAACAGAAACAGAACGCAATATGACAATTTGTTTGTTAAACTTACTGAAAATTTTTTATGCGTATTTTACTTCGCTAGTTAATACTTATATTTCTAATTATAAGGCCCTAGACACTGTTTTGTTCTTCGTAAGAATAAAAAGCAAGAAATTAGAACCAAGTAAAGGGAGTAGTAGCGAGGAAGTGCTGTCGCCTTGTACAAAACTTTAAAAATAGAAATACCGGCATTACTGTTTACCGCTAGAGGAAGTACTAGCTTCACAATTCTAAGTATAACAGACCAAGAGGGCGACCTGAAATTTTGACCTGTCGACTAACCGACTTCCTAGTTGTCATTCTATCGGGGGAATCGAATAAGAGTTTTTAACGTTGATTTTATGACTTTCGTGCCCTGGAATGCCCAGAGAAGGCTCAAAATGCTACGTTTAAAAATAGACTGTCGTTTAATCACTTGAATCAAGTACCATAACATTTGTTGATACTAAAACCCAGCTTTAGGGCCCAAAAAACGTCGATGCAAAAATGGATTGTCATTTAACCATATAAAATCAAAAAATTTAGTTTGTTCTTAATAAAATAAAAGGGAACCTCTAACGGCCGATGCCGCCAATACCGGAGGACCCTCTTTTTCTCGCCAAAAACGATCGTTTTTTTAGTTTTTGAATAAATAAGACCGTAAGTCCCAAGTGTTGGTTTCTACGCGTCTGAGTTATTTTTGGAAAATTTAGGCCTTAGTTAATAAAATATCACGGGGGCAGACGCCTTGCGTGTACTCGAACAAACCAAGGTATTTTCAAAGTTCAAAGAAAAAATCAAAATTCTGATAGTATAGACGCTATTAGAGGTTCCACATTCGTACTGGATGACTGAAATTGTTATTTTTTTTATGTTTTTGGACCCATAAAATCCGAACTATAGTGTTCGGGCCTTTCACCATGGGCCCGGAAAAGCCTTTTTTTATTCAATTTCTGGGGCAGCCTATCTATTGGGAGAGTAATTTGATCATTTTCATATGTAATAGAGTTCATAGAATTCGAAATAATTAGGCCCAATGAACAAAATCCTTTAGGTCTATTGGTATTGGCCCAATTAGGCCCAAATCGGTAATACCAACTTTTTGCATCAAAATGAAAATTTCCGGATTCTTCAAGTATAATTACGTTCGGCAAGGATTAATTTCCTATTTTCTATGAAATATTATGCCGATGGTCGCAAGAAATTGATACGGTAAGTACTTTTAAAATTTTTTTTGGAGATTTGTATTATATATGCTGGAAAATATTTATTTTCTTAATTCACTCTAAAAAAACGTTAGATGAATTTTACAGTATTTACTTAAAATTAACTATGTGGCCCCGAGAATGGCAAATTTGGATTCTAAAAGTCGAAAAACATAAAAAACTAACAATTTTAGTAAACTGGTTTAAAATATGTCATGTACCTATTTCTAATAGTTTTCGATTTATTTTGAATTGAATTGAATTTTCAATTTTTACCCTTGTTTTTAATACACTTACGCTATCCCCAGGTCAGCAGCCGTCAACTAGCTGACTTATCTGACACATCCCAATCTACGGCTAATCGCACCACGAGAAAATACAAGTTTCATCCCTTTTATATGGAACTACACCAAGAACTTCAAGAGCGTGATTTTGAACGACGAGTAAACTTTTGTACCACCAAAAATTTTTTATCTAAAATAATGTTTTCTGATGAAGCTACTTTTCGCAGTAATGGAGCAGTCAACAGCCATAACATGCATTATTATTCAACAGTTAATCCATTTTGGGTCCGGGAAGTTCAAAATCAGAATCATCGAATTTTATGTAGAACCTATAATAGCGTGTATACTATCAGAATATCGATTTTTTTTTGAACTTTGAAAATGTCTTGGCTTGTTCGGGTGCAAGCAAGATGTCTGCCCTCGTGATATTTTATTATAACTAAGACCTAAATTCTTCAAAAATAGCTTAGGCCGACGCGTAGGACCCAAAACTTGGGATTTACGGTCTTATTTATTCAAAAACTCGAAAAAACGACCGTCTTTGGCCGACTTCGTCCTCCGGTATCGGCGGCGTCTACCTTTTACAGGTTCCTTCTTATTTTATCAAGAACATACTAAATTTATTGATTTTATATGGTTAAATGACAGTCCATTTTTGAATTCTAAAGCTGGGTCCGGTCTCGGCGGCGCGTGCCTTTTGGTGCGCTCGACTTTTTTAGTGTCAATAAATATTATGGTACTTGATTTAAGTGGTGGGTTTTCAGATGTAGCATTTTGAGCCTTATCTGGGCATTTCAGGGTAGGGAGGCCGCATAATCAACATTAAAGGCTTTTATTCGACTCGCCCTATAGAATGAACAACCAGGCAGACGGTGAGTCGACAGGTCGAAATTTCGGGTCGCCCTCTTAGTCTATAATGACTGTTTTGACTGATTTCGTTTGGTCTTTACTACATCGATATTCTTTCTTATCACTGATGCAAAATCTATCAGAAGTAAAAAGATTTGGCTAAATTATCGCCAGTCCTGAAAAATATTTAAATTAATTGATATACATATGAAAATCGGAAAGTGATTTACCCAGTACTTTCCTTGTAAACATGCAGTTGAAAGTAGCAAATTTGACTTTTTGAAGGGAAGGGAAAATACGTTTTTATAATATAATTACAACCATACAACATACCATACACGTATCGACGCCCACCTCTTTCACTCCCTTCTCCTAAAACGATTTCGCCCAAAAACTGTAGGCTTCATTTTTATTTCGAGTATTATAATGTCATTTTGTTTGAGAATTAAGGGGTCAACAGATCGACAGGCCAACAGTCAGACAGACACACTGACGCAAATGGGAGAATCTGTTTTTCGTGATCTAAGAACTCTAAAATGTAAAGCAAAGCAAAAATAGCGGAGGGCATTTTTTTTACTTCTCTTTAGCAGGGGAAGTAAAACCAATAATTTACCTACTGTGTCAGAGGTAAGTAAGTTTCGAAAAAGTTAACTGTTTCTATTTCTAAAACTTGTTCTATAATCAACTTTGTTCACTCTATAACCAGATCTCAAGCCCCCTTTAAAAAATACTATTTCTGTCAAAAATTGGAAGTAATGAAAAAGCACACTGAAATAGAAGTATATTATGACATATACGTAACCACTCCTCGAACTCCCCACCCCATTCCTTTTGCCTCTTATGTTTTTTTCTTACAGTAATATTGAAACTATACAAAATTTAATGATCCCTACCCCTTTTACCCTCTTTCCGTGTTAATATTAAAAATAACGAAAAAATAATGTAATTTTTAGACCTCTTGACTTAGAGAACCCTGAAAAACCTATAACACAATAAAGATGAAATCATCCATACAGCTCCCTTCCCCAATAGTGATACGTTGCATAATTGTTTATAGTAAACAAATATTTACGCTTAAAGTTTATTTCATAATCGCTGCCAAAAACCATATACCATCATATTTGGCTACTCCACCTCTTTTATACCCTTCCACCAAATAAATTCTATTTGGCTTTGTAAACCATCAAATTCACAAACGTTGTGTTATCATATTTGGCTTCCTCACAAAAAACTGAGTTTCCTGGTAGAAGAATTTTATGATACCCCGAATAGGAAAAGAGTAAATTGAGTGAGCTACTTTAAAGTCAAAATTCAGCTCAATAACTTGGATGCTCTGTAAATAGAATATAATATGAAAAAGGGACAGTTTTTATTATACTTTTTGATTGTATCAGATGTTTAAACTCAGCAGCCCCAAACCAAGCTCCATTACGAGGTCAAATCTGCATTTGTATACGTGATAAGCAATAACAAGTAGGCTGAAAAGTTTTTGGTATAGCTACTTAAAATACGTTTGTTTTTTGCAAAATTTGACTTTATTCATCAATATATTCTCCTTCAAGAGCGGTACAATCAGTCCAACGCTTTTCTAACATTTTTATACCTTTTTTATAGGATTTGTCTTCACCTTTAAAATAGGCCTCAGTTTCGGCGATAACTTCTTCATTGGAACCAAATCTCTTTACCGCGAGCATTTTCTTGAGGTCTGCTAATAGATAATAGTCGCTGGGGGCCAAATCTGTAAAATACGGTGGTTGAGGAAGCAATTCGAATTTCAATTCAAGTAACCATTAACTTGTGACACGGTGCGTTGTCTTGATGAAAGAACACTTTTTTGTTGTTCATTTGGGGCCGTTTTTTAGCGATTTCTACCTTCAAATGCACCAATAACCTTGTATAATATTCGCTATTGATGGTTTTTCCCTTCTCAGCATAGTCGATGAAAAATTATTCGATGCACATCCCAAAATACAGAGGCCAAAACCTTCTCAGCCGACTGTTGGGTCTTTGGTAGTTTCGGGCGGCTTTTACCGGCTGCTGTCCCCTCAGCTGACTGCCAGTTTGATTGCGGTGTGTAGTGGTGAATCCATGTTTCATCCATTGTCACATGTCGCATGAAAAAATCCTTTTTATTGCGTTTAACCAGGTCCAAACAGCGCTCAGAATCATCAACATGTTGTTGTTTTTGGTCCACTGTGAGCAAACGCGGTACCCAATTCGAACAGAGGTTTCTCGTGCCCAAATGTTTATGCAAAATATAACCAACACATTCTTTTGATATCTTTAGGGTGTCAGCTATCTCACGCAATTTTACTGTACGGTCATCTAAAACAATTTTTGATGTTTTCCGGTGTAACTACCTCATTTAAGCGTCCAGAGCATTCAGCATCATCTGTATCTGTACGACCGCGTTTAAATTCAGCATACAGTAAATGATGAGTGATTTTCCAGGGGCAGAGTCCCCGTAACACTTATCAAGCTATTGCTTTGCTTGAACGTTATTTTTTTCCCATCAAAAACAGTGTTTAATCAACACACAAAATTCGATTTTTTCCATTGTTTTGAAAATATCAAAAGTAGCGTCACTAAAACCACTGTAACTTGTAAACTGATCGTCAAAATGTGATGAAATATTGACAACCATCGCTTCAAGGTTGGTATGGATTTTTTGAAAAGGGCAACATCTATGTGTCAGACCAAAAACTTTTCAGCCTACGTGTTATATTGGTTAAATATATGTGAGTGTAATTGCGGTAAATTGTGACTATATGCTAGAATGAGTATTTATTTATTTTCATTTCTCCTGTCAGTTTACTGGCCTTACAAATTCCTAAACGTAAAACTATACCCTAAAAGAAGCAGAAAAAAACCAAAAAAAAAAAGATGCAAACCCCAATTCTTAACGCTTCACTAACTCAAGTATTTCGGTTTTTCTCTTTAGTATAGTGTAAATATAAATGAAATCCTGCCTTTCAGTATGTATGTTCATGACATTTTCCCTTAACTAAAATCTAACATATTTATGAAAACTATGGATTTAAAAGTTTACTAAATACTTTAACAAAATAGGAATGATGTAAATAGTTTTCACATGTATTTATTTAGTCCTTTGTGAAAGCTAATTCATTATTTGTTATCACGCGCAACCTGCACACAAGAAAAAGAATTTTGTTACGTAGACATAGTGAATTATCTGGTATAGATGGCAACAATAATATGGAACGAATTTAAATTTTGTTAATTATCACGAGAAACCTACAGAACAATTCTTACATACACAAAATGTTGTTTGGAACTACGCAGTTAATAACAATATGGTATACTTACATGAGCTGGAAAGTCCCGGGACTTTCCGACAGCACAAACAAAAAACCATATAATTTTCAGTTAGCGTCCACTCTCAGAAGATTCATGTAAAATATTCGTGACATTTTGTCCATTAGTTTGCAAGTTACAGCTATGTGAGTGAGGCTACATTTGATTTTTGCAAAACGATGGAACAAAAAGAATTTCATTAAGCACAACAAAAAAAGTGTTATTTCACCAAGATAATGCACCAGCTCATAACATCATAAAAGTAGTGAAATTGGACAAATTAGTATATGAGTTGCTTCCTCATTCGCTGTATTTATCAGATCTGGCCTTCAGCGATTATTACCTCTTTTCCTCCTCCTTTTTAAAAGGTTTTTACAGGGAAAGAGGTTTCGCAAACACTATATGAGAGGTATCCAAATGTTGGAAGATCAGTGGAATAAGTGTATCTCTCTTGATGAAAACTATGTTGAAGAATAAAATTGATTTTTGGCAAAAACATTGGTTTTTCTTCCAAAGTTTCTGGATTTTTCATCCCATTTATTAAGCCTATTTGTGCCTCATACCAAAGACAAACGATGATTTCTTTATTAGTTTTCAATAGCATTTCAAGTCACTTTTAGAGCCACGCCAAAAACAACTATGTGCAGCGTCCCGGGACTTTTTGGATTGAAATGTGGAAGCGAACATTTAAAATTTCCATTACGTTCATTGTTTATAAAAGTTTTCCTTTCAATCTACTAATAGTACACGTACATAGTATCTATGAATTTTATTGTCCTTAGTTTGTCGTAAATTGTAACGAAAATTAAAAAGCTTTTTAACAAAAAATTACTTAAATAATGTGTCCTGTAAATTATATAACCTTTGTAGCCATCGTTGCTTTGTATAATATTAGCATACTTTATTAATAATTCAGCTTGATTAAAATTCTCTTGGATATGTTTCGTTTGATGTTTTTGTTAAAATAACATTTAAAAATGTACGGTGTTATTGTAATGGAAACATTTATTAAAATCGTCAATATTAACTTTTTCTCTAAGTTAATAATTTATTTTTAATTCTGTAATTCTTCTTGAAATGCCATATCCGATACCTAGGCGACGCTCTCTTCTTTGCCTGTGGTTGTTGTCTCTTTAATTATTCTACAGGCAAAGGGAACCTACAGTTTAATCCCGGCTTTACTAAGTTTGATACTAACGGGTGGTTTGCTATTGCCTGCCAGAGAGAGAAAATAATGTTATAATTTTTTCATAGATTTATTATTTTCCGAGCTAAAATTCGCAATCGGGTCTCCGGCGTAAAGGCAAACATCTCTACTCACTATGCTATGGCCGCCTCTGTTTGTAATAGGGTATAAGAAATAATAAATATAAATACATATATATATATATATATATATATATATATATATATATATATATATATATATATATATATGTATAGATATTTCAGTTGTCTGTGGTACTCCTGTTTTCTTAGAGAGCAGTTGACGGGATTCTTTCTAAGACCTTCACTAACAACGCTTATATGCCTTTCCTCCGGTACATTAATGATCTGCTGGAAAAGACCAGGGATGCAATCTTCCGTTTTGCGATGACAATAAGCTTGTTTCTTCATTTACTTTGAATGTTCAAACATCAGTTATCCATGCAGATATGCTCAGATAGGAGGAAGTCGACCTCGAAGAAATATTGCCTTGAGGTGAAAATAACCAGGTAGAATGTAACGCTGTGAACACCCAGGCGGCACTTTTTTAAGAAAGTTACAGAAGGCAACATGGTTATACCGGGATTCTCCAGTCCTTTAGCATCATCATACAACCGAACCGGTCGGGCGCTAATTGTTCTGTAATCAACATGTTGCGTGTATAGCAGTGTGCTTCTCAGAAGCTGAAAATATTATTTACACTTCGCAACAACTTGTAATTCTGTATACAGCCGAAATTCAACCAATGATGCAATACTGCCCCAATATTTGGTCCTCTGCTCCTAAATATACTCTGGATTTTTTAGATTTTATTTAGAAGAGAGATATTCGCTTGATTGGAGACTTAGAACTTACCAGCAACCTTGATTCCTTGGAATATTGAAGAACGGTTGGGGATTTGAGTCCTTTCTATAAGTACATTTATGTAAAGTGTTCGAAGGATGTAGCCCGCTTAATTTCTTCCAGAATGGTGCATGCTAGGAACACATGTCGAGCCAATATATCGCATCCGTATGAAGTTCAATTTGCCACGTATGAAGTTCAACTTGCCACTGCTCGTAATACCTTTTTCAAGAATTCTTTTAGTTGGAGAACCTCATCCCATTGGAATGATATGCCTATGACTGTATTTCCCACCAAGTACAATTTGCAGCAATTCATGACCAACTATGAGTCACTTCTTCCTCATACGAGTCCCTGCTCTAGCGTTTTAGAGATGTCCCTACAGCATGTTTGCTATGCTGATAAAAAACGTATTTGTTACCATGTTACAAGAATATACAACTAAATTAATTTATTATTTTTGGTTATCTTAAAATATTCTGTTTTTTTTTTGTTAAAGTTAACGATACTATCAAACTTTGTTTTCATATTAATTCCTTTATATTATAATATTGCTTTCCTTCACACTTTAGTGTCTACAGTATTTACATTCATCTGCATAAGCGCATTCATTGATCTTTGCGTCGTTTCTAGATAAATTGGACGCATTGTTACGACATGATTAATTTAGCAGTTATGGGCCCTCCTATATCCGCTATGCGACAGGCTTTATTGTTTCCGAAATCCCAGTGTCCTATTTAACGTTAGTGAGAAAAATGACAAATGTGGAAATCTCACGCACATTTTCCTGCCATCAGGAGTATTTCATTTGGATGTTAAAATTAGCTGAGCTATAAATAAATAAATGCCCAAAAATCCCTTATTTAATTAGTTCAGTGGTGTTATTGATACATATTTCATCTGTAGGAAGCAGGGTTGGTATTTTCGAACTCTGTAAACGTACGTTTTTCTTATAATAATTGGTTAACTCTTCTTTTGAATATGAGAAGTAAATTTATATATTAAGTCATTCACACGACTTAATTCATCTGGGTATTATCCATCTGAATTAGTAATTTTGTAAATCAAATCTTATGTTTAATATTAATTTTCGTATCATAAGTTTTTAAAATTAAAAATATATACAAGGATGAATTAAAAAGTTTTCTACTTAACTAAGAAGAACACGTTTTTCTGAGCCAAACAAAATTTATGTTCAGTCTCCTTTTAACTCAACAGTAAATCCAGCCAGAGCCTCCAAATAATAAGTTATATCTAAACCTGAAAAATGTAATTAACAGCACATATTACTTGAGCAGTGGATAAAAGTTTTTTTCTAAGTAACTATTTCTTAAAATTTGGGAAAATAAAAAGTGAGTTTTTCTGTGCCTGGGCGGTATCGTGCTGGTTTTCTCATCAAAACTGTGTACTGATTCAAAATAATATCTGATTTTTTTATTTTTTCCAAATACTTGTCAGACTACGTAGTTGCTATTATCTTGCTCGGTGTCAGTTCGTATTTTGCAGTACACAGTTTCAACCATGGTTTTATTTCAATAGTGCAGTGGTATTCAGATTTCGACCTCATTAAACGTCAAAGAATATCATTTTCATTTTGCTTAAAATACTGAACACACTATTGTGAGATGTTCAACTGCTCTCGTTTGGGAGAAAACGGAGCATTCGGCTCACGATTTCTCTTCGATGCGATTTTCAGTCATCTATAGCTTTCCTCGATAAAATTACCTTTTTTCACAAATTTGAACTGAGCAGCTCAAGTTTTTATATTTGTAAAAGAAGAAGCAGCAGGTCCATACACTGAATATAATTCAGCGTTGATTTTTGTTGGAATCGTACTAGGGAAAGAAATTTTATGACGTCGTGTTACTTCAATATATTCATTGTTGAGAGGGTTTTAACTTTTGACGGCTGCCAGAAATACACTAATTACTAAATCGTCTTCAGGTCTTTCTGTTTTTTTTTACTGCCGTATCGTATTAGTATTAAATGTTCACAAAATTCTTGCCCCGTGTTGGATATGGTGGAATATTTTTGAGTTCAGCCTCGTATAAGAGAGAAAGGTAAATCTGCAGTTCAATTTATGGTAAAAATGTAATAAAATCAACTTAGTTTGAGAAGCGTGGCTTAGTCTTCTAACTTATTGTGTAGTTAATATTCTATAATCCGTTAAGCAAAGATTTTAAGTAAAAGAAAAATATTTTGGAAGATTAAATATTGCAAAATTATGCTAAATTCTTTAATTATAAAATTTTAAATATAATGTGGGCGAATGTAAAATATTTAAGCGGGTTGTAATTTCGAAAGCCTAAAGATTAGTAGTAAAACTAATTTTACATTGGAATTGACTTTTGAATACGTCAAAGACGAGTTTATTACATTAAATTTCCTGTTAATTTAAACAGCCAGTAAACATGATTAGGGTGATTTAAAGTATAGGCTTTTAGGTGACGTCTTGAATGATGGTTTAGTTGAAAGAGTGGGTAATATAAGATAAATCTGACTTCATAATGCGTACAATCATACGCCACAAAATATATACAACAAGAAAATCAGGATTACGCTCTTGTGGATGAAGATAAATTTTCCACTGTGGTCTCGACTCAATTTGTTTTAGTAATTGTATGCCTAGTACGAGTAAGATGAATATCTAATGTGTCATTCACTGTTGTTACCTATTTTAGATTTTAAAGTTAAATGAAGCACATTCTTAATACTTTGGGTGAACCGGAAGCCCCAATAATGTTGTTATTTAATCTGAACTATTACTCTTAACTTTAGTATTCTACAAAGGATTTTATCCATAAAATGTATAACACAACTTGCAAGGTTGTTATTATGTTGTAAATAATTGGGTCTTGTTTATCATAAGACAAGCGATAATGAGCAAAGGTTACTATTGGAACTGGAAAGATATTTAAATTTACAAAAATTAGTATTGCTTGCCTTGCGATTGAGAACCGCGGTGGTTCTCCTTGATTTATTAAAAAGTACCAAACTTCCTTGACATCTGAAAAACTTATAAGAGATATATTTATTTTAACTTATTCATAATCCTTTATTTGCCTTGAAACAATAGCAATTTAGAGAGTCTGAGATTGGCACAACGTATAAATTATCTTATATCCTTTAATGTGGCATCTATATTTAAACGCGTTTGAACAAAATATAATTGAATTGTGTATTTAGAAGCTTAGATTTCGCCTTGTTTTAATAATAAATATTGTTTCCATGAAATAAGTATTATCTTTTCTCATAAAAAAACATTGTTCAGGAATAATTATTTTTTAAGTTTTAATGATAAAATACAATTACTACAATATATAGTGAAATGGTATTAACAATTACGATTTATTTAGAAATATAGGAAAGCATTATTTGCTAATTATTTTTTCAGGATCGTAGATTTCAGTAGCATTCTGAGTAAGAGTTTCATTATCTTTGATGTTCTTTAAATTAACGTACTCGTGCCACCTCGTACAACGCTTTTCAAGCAGTCTTTTGTATGGAGAACATCATCCCTTTGGAATAATTTGCCCAGGACTGTGTTTCCCAACGAGTACAATTTACAACGATTCAAGAACAACGTGAATCGCTTTTTTTCGCACACGTGTCGCTCCTGTAGCGCTTTAAGGACTTTCCTGCATCACGTGTGCTAGACCCATAAAAAAAAAATAAGCATAATAGCAGATATAAAGAGAGCCAAATATGTGTAAAACTCACTATATGTTTTCTAATTTCCAAACAATAATAAAATTATTTTTTCGTGAAGGAAACCATTCGGTGATATTACATATATCATTCGTGTAAAATTTAACTTTAATTATGAATTTAATTCTATTATTAAAGATACAGGTTCACCGAAAATAATGGACTTGGACGCTATTTTTATTGTTGCTATGTGATGATGTAGTCTCATCACTGCAGTGCTCTGGATATTGACTGGCCCGTATGTCTGTTTTATGATTTTCTAAAATTTCCAATTTTAAGGAGGACTTTACTTATGAAATATGTAGCCCATGTTCTAGCTGAGGCTCTGGAAGCTTCCGTTTCATATTCATACCTTATAATTGTATCTGTTAGTTGTGAAATATAATATTTTGTTTTCTATAGGACAAGCGACTATGGAAAAATACTTTTTTTGGGATTGGCTCAAGATTTTTATGCAATGTTACAATTTTTATTTATTTATGATTAAGCATATGATCAAGTATTTCATAAAAGATTTTATTATTTTTTACTTTATATGAATGAACTGACCAATTTTTTTTATCTTTTTGAGAAAATAACACTGTAACTCAGAAATTAATAATAATAAATCAACATGATTATTTTCCTTTGCGGGAAATGTTTCACATATTTTGCGACATTTCTGTCTAATTTCCAAAGCCAAATATTCATGCAATGGAGACCGCACTAACTTATTACTTTACCATTTTGGCGCATAATAATACCTCAAAAACCAATTAGTTTATAGACAAATAAATAGATAAGTAAAATTACTAAATAGTACCTTTATTTTCGTTTATTAAAACACGTAAATGAATAATTTTCAAATTATGAAACGGCGAATGACGGCGGTTCCCTTAGAACATTAACTACACAAGTACCGAGATCCTTCTCTGTTCTTGACTGTTAAAAAACGTTATTAGTGGCTAGAATCAAAATTAATATGTATTAATACAATTCAGCCTAAATAAAAGTAATTAAAAGAACCACGTAAATACTGAAACAATCAAAATTGAATGAGCGAAGCATCGAAATAAATTGGAAACAAATAAATATTTTATATAAAATATATACAGTTGGTCAAGTAAGAAAATGTCGCGCATTGTTCATAAAAATATATTTATTTAAAAACTTTTTACATCATTCGACAGTAAAGGATTGCCATTAAAATGCCAATGATTCAGTATTTTTCCAGTCCCCATCAGCGTCGATAATCGCCTGGAATCTTTTGTGGCAAACTTTCGACGACGTTTTCCACGTATTTTTGGGGCAAAGATTTCCAAATTGCCCTAATTTTCCGTAACAGCTGCTTCACTGTACAGCGTTTGCTTAATGTATGACCACATATTCTCGATTGTGTTTGTATCAGGCGACTAGGAGGATCAATCTAGTGTGACGGTATCGTATTCCCCCTTCCACTGGCTATACGTTTCACTTCGAAATTTGGGATCGTTATCCTCTTGAAGAATCCTTATTTAACAGTCGGTACTAATGCCATTTATAATTCTGGAGCATTTTATCGAGGTTCAAATTACAGGTAAACATGAAGTCTTCCAAAGCCTTTTTCAGAAAGACATCCCCAAACATGGATCTTTACAGGGAGTTTCGCGGTGCGCTGAACCAATCGGTTAGTGGAAATTGACCGGGCTCGTGAAGTGATAACGTAAACCCAAAATGAAGTTTCATCGGAAAAAATTACTTTGCTCCAGTCTTCATCTATGTTTTCCTCTGCCCACGTGAGTTAGTTCTATCTGCGTTTTTCCCTCAGCAATGGTCTTTTTATTGTACTCCACCACTTCAAATCGTTAGCCTGGAGTGCGAAGCGTTTTATACGATATACCCAAACCTCTGTGCTTTAGTGTTTGCGTCCATTGGTGCCAAATTAATTGTGGATTTCGGGAAAACATGTCGATCAATTTTTTGTTCTTGTCCAACACTTTTCCTCTCGAACCACGTTCTGTTATATTAACATTTTATAACTGAGGGTATCGTTTAACACATTTTTTAACGAATGCCCTCGATTTGCCCACATACTTAACAGCCGCTGTAGGCGTATCTAAGACGCCAGCCGAAACTTCATCGAAATGAAAAATGCGGACGGTGGTGTTACCAAGGGTTCGCTGAGGGCGAAGAAAGTCCTACTGACAAAGTCAAGAGCAAAGACAGTGCTCGTTGCATATCTTGACCTTCAAAAAATTATCTATAAAAAAATTGTTTTCGAGGGCGTTACAGTGAAGTCAGACACTGCGTGGGTATCACGGAGCGATTTTGCAAGAGGATTACTTCATGACAACAGCCTAAGAGGGAATTATTATAAAATAATTTTATAAAATAAAAAACTGCATCCAAAAAACTTGTATCACTTAATATAAAATAATAACCGGTCAAATCCAAGTTGAATTTGCGCAAATAGTGTTTCGTGCGGTGATTGCTTCTAAAATAAAAAAGAATGTAACGGTAGTATAAAATACTCAGTAACTTCAGAAGACACGCCCCAAATGAGTTTTCAACAAAGTTTGTTTCCGATCTTTAATGAAAACTGATGACCTTGAAATTTTTGTTTTTTTTTAATATACCAGATAAATTTTTAAAGGTAATGCACTCGTGATAATTTTCGTTCAATCTACACTCCGTGGAGAATATTCCAGAATTTTTTCAAAATTTTTTGATCAGCACTTTTCGAAATAAGGGGGAGCAGCGATTTTTTAAAAATAAAACAAAGAAAAGTGCGCGCAAGTATTACATTATATATATGTTTGAACTCATGTTTTTACAAGCTTTCATTTGACACCCCACTCGATGATCTAGTAAAAAAATTTTTTTCACTCCTGATTTCACCCCCAAAACTAACCCCATAAATCAAAATTTAACTTCCAAAACTACACGGTTCTGATGGGGCCATCAATTTCAATCAATATTAGTACAAAATTTCAACTTTCTATGTCAAATAGTTTCGGAGAAAATCGGGTATGACAGACGGACAGACACCGAAGTGTTCCATACAGAACACTAACAACTGAAAAAGGACGAAGTCCATATCTCGGCAGTTCATTCACTGTTCTCTTATTCGTCAAATCCATCCTGAGACGCATTTCGTCGTATCATGGCTCGTTAGTCAGGCTAGGATTGACAAACAAGACAACAGAAGGAGGAGGATCCCTCGAAAAGTGCTACCTGCCTTTAAGTGTTGACTATGTCAACCACTCTGTCGGCTCAAAAGCTGCTGTGGCATGCGTACTTAATACAATTTGTTGTATCCTACCATCGGGTTGTGTCACTTATATTTGATCAACTTAACACTTATAATTTCTAAGAAATATGATTTTTTGTGCAAAGGCACAATATTAGTCACAAACATAATTTTTGTAACACTTGAATACGACATCTATCGGATAAGTCTACTGAAAAATTATAAACTGAAATACAAAAACTAAACCTGGATAACACCAATAATTCATATCAATTAGTCTTTAATTTTTGACTCCTATATTTTCTGCAGTTGAAAATGAATTCCAATTAGTAATACGCTTGACGAATATTGACATGTGATAATGATTAAACTTGTGATCTATTATAAGGCCTAAATTTCTATAAATTGTTATTGGTAACATTTCGCTGTTTAGTATAAGGAAGAGTAAAAACAATACCCTATTGGAGTATAAAGTTTAAAAAAATTAAACAGTTCTCATTCTGAAACTAAGTTATACACCGTCTGCCCAACAAGTTCCTGGATTGATTTCTTCCGGGTCTTTAGGCAGTTCCATCTCGTAAATAACAGTAAAAGCTTGAATTCATATCTGTAAACATATTTGCATTCAACCAGCCACTCGTGATCAATCAGTGCTGAGTAGTAGATATGCGAGCAGCACAGGTTTCGCCGACACAAATGTTGTGAAAATTAGTCATCTTCTTCAAACCGACCGTTATCTTTCATGCAGGTTGTTGGCAAAAAAGCTTAACATCTTTAAATCAAGTCTTCAAGACATCCGGAATGTTTTGAACAAGAGTAAAGTGTGTGCGAAGTTTGTTCTCCACAGCCTGACACCCGAACAAAAACCGCAATGGGTGTACGCCAACCGAGACTTCGGACGCTTCTTCTCTGCAGAAAACAATTACGGGCGAGAAGACGTCGTGTTATCAGTGGTTCGCCAAGATCGGAGAAAGTGTTATTGACAAAGTCAAGAGCAAAGACAGAGCTCGTCACATATTTTGACTCTCAAGAAATTATCCACATGGAAATTGTTCTGGAGGCCGTTACACTGAACGTCAGATACTACATGGGTGTCATGGAGCGACTTTGCAAGAGGATTACTTCATGAAAACTCGCCTGCTCATACGGCTGGGATTGGCAGGAAAACTAGGGTCCGTACTCCATCCACCCTCCTTATTCCCAAAAATCAAGCTCCCCGTGAAGAGTCAAGGCTATGACGATTTGGATTTTGGAATATTTACTTTTAATTTTTTTATTAAGACAGACCGGGAACTTTTTGGACAGACGGTGTATTGTGTAAATTAGCTTAATTTCTGATTAATACTTTAAATTTATATCTAAGTTTCCCCTTATCTCGGGTAACTTCTCAGGAAACCCCGCTGGTGTTGCAAAAATAAATTTCACAACCCAAAACTAAAACGATTATATTTCCCTAATGTCATAAACAGTTATTTAAGGACTTAATGTGTTTAAAACTCAAGCTGCAATCATGAATATTATGGTTGTCTACAATAACTGACGTGAATGAATTTGATTTAATTATGCAAGATTTATTTATGTCTAAAAAAAATCCATTCATAATGTAAATATTGCAATTTAAAAATTTAAACGTAAATATACTAAATGTAAGTCATATTTGGTCATTATTTTTACTGATAAAAGTTTTCTCATATATTCGACTGCAAGGCATAATTACAAGGATGCTTCAAAAATATTAAGTAAATAAAAATAAATAAATATAATAAACTGACAATACGGTAATATTTAATCATAACACGTAGGTTAAAAAAATTTTGGTTTAGCTACTTAAAACACATTTTCTCTTTGCAAAATTCGACTTTATTCATCAACATAGTCTCCTTCAAGAGCGATACCATCTGTCCAACGCTTTTCTAACATTTCTATACCTTTCTTGTAGAAGGTTGCAAATTGTCGATTATTGAAGCACCTATTTCTGTTTTCTTGGCTTTATTGCAAATCATCAAGTCTTGTGTAATAGAAAATCCTTAACCTTAATAACAATCAGTCAGGTGAAACTCAGAAAAATTAACAGTCAAGGATTTATCGTAACATTTTTTGTCTTATTTTAATTTGTTTATTCAACTTTTTAATTAAATTATTTGGCACAATGTCATTACACAACAGTTGTCATGACTATACCGAGCACTTTGCATTTCCACGCGCTTTTCGCTAACCATCGTCAGGATCGATAATTGGCTAACAGTATACGATGATCCTAACGTGGTTTGCAAAGCGCGCGTCGAGGGCGAAAATAAAATGTTTAGTATATTGGTGATGGTGGTGTAATGCTGTCAAATTAAATTTTTGTTAAGAAAAACAGTACATTTTAACTACCAAAACTGAACAAAGCCCCGGAATTTTTTTTTATGGGTCTAGTACACGTGTCAGAATGACTGGGATTTATAACTTTATTGATAGGTCTGAGTAGATACGACCATAACATACTGGGTGGTAACACTTAGGAAAAAATGAGCTACGTACAAAAATGTTATTGACATATTTGGATTAAAGTTGATATCATCAGCAAATATAGATTTATCCTAGTTCTGTTGTGTAGATGGTCGTAATTTCCAAAATAAACAAAAATCAATAAAGTAAACATATCAGTTAGCACACGTATTTTCAAGAGATTAATTGTACCCTTGTTTACTTGAATAATTACGTCTTGTTGACCAAACCTACGTTGTTGAACTGTAATAGAAATTAAAAAGAAAAACAATCAGTTATATAACGTTTTACCAGTTGTTTTTGCGTATTGAGTAAATACTACTTAGATATCTATATATATATATATATATATATATATATATATATATATATATATATACATATATATATATATATATATATATATATATATATATATATATATATATATATATATATATATATATATATATATATATATTTTGCAAAACATAGATGTTATACATTATCGTAGTCCACTAATCGGGGGCATATTAAGCAATATCTCCGGTTCTATTTATCGTATAAACTTCGTTCTTCCGTCATTTTAGTGCTCTTTATGTTGGCTTTCGCAAGGTATAATCATGGAATCTTTTAAACGTTTATTCATAGAAAATAATAACAATGAAATTATTTAAATAATTTTTTCATGCTTGCCCCAACAACTTATAAAATCGACAAAAATACCATTATATTCGCTATGTTTTAATCTAAAAAACCCATTTTTGAAAAGTGGGGTCTCTATTAGATCGGAAAATATTAAATAAATTCGAGCGCGGGCCACGCGGCGCGCCTCGCGCTTAGAATTCTAACGTTGCGTCGTCTCGTTCACGTTTGCGCCCATTTCTTGCTTTTGAAAGGTCATCCTTTCATATCAGTACTTCTATATGAAAATTATATGTACTTTATCCAAAACACAAACAAGTAGAAATTGATCCTTAATATTAGACTAAATGTTCAAATGCACACTCATCGAAAACTTAGAGATGTAATTATTGAATACTGGAACAGACACAAACTCAGATGAAATAAAAATTTAAAAAATTACATATTTTTCTGATGGAGCAAGTGCACAATACAAGTCTTTCGATTGTTCCATTCTCTCCCATTAAGGTTTCCTTATGACATAGCTTTCTTCACTTCCATCATCCAAGTATTTCGGGGTCAATCTCGCTGTGTCCACTGTATAACTTTCTTTGGTATTTCGCTCTCCTCCATTCTATAACTGTGCCCGTACCATATTAATTGTTTCTGCTGTATGTGTTCTAGAATGGTTTCCTCTCTATCTATACGTCTTATTTCCTCATTTTGGGCTCTCTCCCGTCTAGAAACTCTAACCACTCTTCGAAGGTAGTCCATTTCTGGAGTTTTCTAGCTATATCTTTGTTGATCTGCCAGACTTGACTTCCGTAGGATAAATTACTTTTCACAATGGTATCATATATTCTTAATTTTCTTTTCTTTAAGATATTGTTCTGCCATAGAATTGAGTTGGTCATTCCCGTTATCTTTTTTGCACTAATTACTCTGCTTTGGTGTATCTTATCATGCCTACTGTCTCATGAGACATTAACACTCAGGTATACAGACTCATCGCATGGTTTTATTGTGCCGTATCTTTCTATCTCGAATTTTAAACCTTCTCCAGCTACACACAGATGTTCTATTCTAGCCTCCACTTCTGATATTCTGATATATATCTTTTTTACCATAAATTTTGCGTCATCCTGATCTTGTGCTATGACAACCTGGTCATCTGCGTACTACAGTGTGAATAACATCTCATTCTTAGGGGGTATTCCCAAGAATTTAAAACTCTTTTTCCAGTGCTCAAGTACGGTATCTAAATAGATATTGAAGAGTTACTAACATACGTTGGGAATGTGGAATCTTTGGCACAATAACACTACTCAACATATATCATCACTACACTAAACACTTTATTTTTTCACTCGATGCGCGTTTCGCTAACCATGTTAGCTTCATCAGGAGCGATGATTGTTAATCATCGATGACAAAGCTAACATGGTTAGCGAAACGCACATCCAGTGCAAAAATAAAATGTTTGGTCTAGTGGTGATATATACTGAGTATTGAAGAATAGGTGGGACATGGAGCATCCTTGTCTTAGACCCTTGGTGACTTTAAATGTATGACTGAGGTTTTTACCTAAAATTACTTGAGATTCTGGTCCTTTATATAAATCATGTATGGCTTTTACTACAGTAGCTTTGATGTTGTCTTGCTACAGTACTTCAAATAATCTATTAATTGGGACCGTGTCATACGCTTTGGCAATTCAATACAAAATGAAATTTCACCCGGACCTGGTGCTCTTTTTATCTTTTATGTTTCTTATGATGTATGATTGTATTGTCTCCCCTTTTATTTGAACATATTTAATTTCTACTGGTTTGAACTCTGTACTTGTTTTTGTAAGTATATTCTCAAAATAAGTTTTCCATCGCTTAATATTTATTGTATTAACTTTAACACGACTTTTATTTGTCCTTAGTGTTCTTAAAAATTTTCATGTTTCTGTTGTTCTACATCCACCAATATGTGTCTCTAATTCTTAGCATTTTTTTCCTATTGTCCTTTTTTCTTAGTTCTGCCCTCCTAGCATTTCGGTAGTATTCTCAGTATCTTCCTGATTTGCTCTCTAACCATTTGTTGTGCAGGTTTTGCTTATTACTTTTATTATTTTCCCATTCTTCGTTCCACCAGAATATGTTGTGTGTTGTTTAGTTTTTTGCATACTACATCTGCCTCTTCATGTATTGCGAATTTAATATATTCATAAGTACAGTTTTTCTGTTGTTTTATTACAATATTCTTCTTTAGGTTTTTGATCTAATCGCCTTTGATATAAATATATTGTCTTGTCTAGACTCTCTAAATTGTATCGCTTTTCATCCTTTATGACTGTAGTATCGTCTTAATTTTCTTTTTTGTTTATTTTTTTGTAGGTCCAAATATGTTTAGCTATTAGTAGATAATGATCACTGCCACATTCAATACCTCTATGAAGTTTTACATCATTTACGCAAAAAGCAGTTTCTTATTTCGGGATGAAATCGTGTATTATTGATTTTTGTTGTCTAGATTTGTATTCCCAAGTATATTTATGAATTTCTCTATGTCTAAAGAAACCATTCCATATTTTTAGATTATTCTGATCACAGAAAACGATTAATCGCTCTCCATTATTATTTAAGGTTTCTTTTTCGTATTGTCCTACAACCTTTTTTTATCGTTGTTACCAACTTTCGCGTTAAGATCACCAATAAATATTATCTCGGTTGCCTCCAATTCCAGCGAATACACCATTGAGTGTCTTGTAATATTGGTCCTTCTCTTAAACTGTCGCGTCTTCATTGCCGCATAAATACCAGTTACTGTCAAGTTGTATCAATCCATTATATAATCACATAAGATAAATATTTAAGACTTGGGATATAAATTTAATACTGATTTACACCAAAACAGTTACTCAGAACAGGGTACAAGAGTCTCTGAGAATATTTCATTTTTCCTCGCGTTTTAAATGGCTCTGATATGAGTTGTCTTGCCAGTTTATTGGGGTAATTATCTAGTCTATTGACCTAATTTTTTAGTTACTTTTAGTCTTCGTGTGCATATCGCTTTCAAAATAATTTCCCAGCACCTGAAAGCACTAGTCCCACAACTTTTTCCACTAGTCGCATATTTTTTGGAAGGTCGTTGCTGCCTGTGTCTTTAGCGCCGCTTGCGATTCCAGGAGTATCTTTTCTACCGTCTCGAGGCGGCGACCCATTAACTTCATTTTCATTTGAAAGAATAACCCAGAGTCAGAGTACCAAATCAAGCGAATTAGGGAGGTGGACGATGACTATTATGGAATTTCTCGCCAGAAACTGTTGAGTACAGAGCGATCTGTTCAATAAAGTTTTCCGTAACTTGATGCATAACTAATTAGTCCGTTAAATGTCGCTAATATGTTCTATAACCAATAGCAAATTCCTCAGAGATGATAGAGTTTCAGGAGTGGTTGTTGTCGAAGGTCTTCCATAAAGTTCGGCTGGCCTTAAATTTTGAAAACCACCCGCAAATGTGTGTACTGCTCAAAGTCTCGTTCCCAAATACTTTCCGAATCATTTCATAAAGTATTACTTTTCCCGAGATTGAGACAAAATTTCACACAAACGCTACAATTTCTTGTATCTATTACAAAAATCACGCACAGACAGATTAGATTACATATTTTTCTTATGTAGAACAGGGCCAAATCAGTATTTATTTATTAAAAAAATAATAAAAAATTAGTAATAGTGAACATGTTTTTAAGAATTTTATTATTGACTGCATTTAGTTCTAACCATTCTTTCAAATTTTCATCAATTTTACATGAATACTTTACGAGAAAATGACTTTCTTTATCAAGCGGTGCACAAATTTTGAATCACAGATTGTAAATAAACAAATCAAACTTATTCAAAAATAGTGATGGCGTAGTATTTAGTTTCAATTTTTCTCACGTCTAAAATCATGGGCTCACTTGAGAAATTTTTACCCATCTCTACTCAGTATATATCACCACTACACCAAACACTTTACTTTTGCACTCGACGCGCGTTTCGCTAACCATGTTAGCTTCATCAGGAGCGTTGATTGACTAGATTTGTGTTGTTAACCATGTTCTGGAAGTGTACTAATGGAACTTTCGATGTGAGCAACTATTTCTGATAAATTATCTGTAGGAGGGGGTACTGCAAAGTTAAGACCTTTGTTTAATATGCGAATTTCATTTCTTGCAAAGGATTGAGATGAATGATTTTTTTACAATATTTACGAGTTCCTGAGGACTATTCTTCTTCGGTAACAGCTTGTTTAACTTTTTACTTAGAATAGAATTTTTTTTTTATACTGAATATCAATAACTAAAAACATTTTCCTCTGGAACTCGCTCCATACTTCATATTCAATATTGTTTAATCCTGAAGTAAGTTTCTTGAATATGCTGTATGATTCTACTTCTAACATACTACGTTTTGTGTACAAATTCTTGATTTCTAAGTCAAGCCATTTTTGTTTAGCAAAAAATGAAACTTTTTCTGAAATGTTTGATTTTGGTAAATTAACTTTAATAAAATTAGGAAAAACTTTAAATTTCTGCTAAGACTTTAAAAACCAAATATCTGCACCTACTAATCTAATCTTACTACTATACTTACGATAAAGGTTAAATTCCGTTGACCGTGAAACCATCTCAACTAAGTTGGGAATGTGGAATCTTTGGCATAATTGACTAGTCAATAGACTAGTCAATCATCGCTCCTGATGAAGCTAACATGGTTAGCGAAACGAGCGTTGAGTGCAAAAATAAAGTGCTTGATGTAGTGGTTATATACTGAGTAGTGTCATTTTGCTATAGATTCCACATTCACAACTTACCCATCTCTATTATGTCGTGAGAACAATCTGGATATCCAGATCAAGTTATAATTTAGTAACAGCTTACAACAACAATTCTTTGTGTAGGCAGCTCTTTATACTAGATGAAAAAAACAAGTACTTGCAACCTAGTGACTCCATACCACATATTAAGCTGAACAAAATAAATCACTGCGTTGACATAGTAAAGTCTCCGAATAGACAACAATAACAGAGAAGGTAACACCAGTAAAAGGACATTACTTTAACGAAGAATTCACAGAATGCTTAGGAATCTAAATCCCTTGTCTAACATATTATTATCTCAATTAATATTTTGCACGATTAGTTATCAGGCAAGTTTAATAAACGTAGAAAACTTATAATTAATCTCCCGATAAATCTACTGTAAGATTAATTAGATATGTTTCAAACTACTAGACACTTAAGATTGCAAGTAGTTTAAAGACATACGAATTATTCTAATTTAGGTCGTTAAAGCGTGTATTTGTCAGAATTACCTTCAATTAGACGTTTATGTAGTGTTTATTACATGAAGTAATTAGGTAGAGTTACATTAATAGCTTGCGGCACCATTAAATATAATCACAGTTAAGCAATAAAGCAAATAAACTATTCGTGAAAAAACGGTAAAATACATGGGATAACGTGATTTATGATGATTATTAGCCCGTATTAAATTGGAGTGTTTTCCGAAATTTTTACTTACAATTATATCTTCCGGAATCTTTGCTGTTCGACATTAAAATACTAACTGTATGCATTATGTCATTAATAAGATACAATTTGCATCTTTCGCTGCACTAAGCGTACTTTTGAAAACATACCAGTCCTATCGAGGGGTTGTTTAAGGCCACAGTCCAATAGAGAAATTGTTGCTAATAATTACCGCTAGGCAGCGCGATTATTAGGGTTATATGTAGTTAAAAAGTCAATATCAACTACTAAAACTGAACAATCCGTATTTCAGCATTTATGGCAGCTTTGGTATAACAACTAAAGATGAATCGAAAGACTCGCATTTTTAGAAGTTACCAAAAGTGTTCTTCGTATTTGCTGAATCATCCCAAGTCGCGTTTCGCCGTATCACGGCTCATCACCTGGGCGAGGTTCAGCAAATACGCGAACATATTTTTAGTCCTTATCCAGGTACTAACGGAAAACTATGACAAATAGATGCTTATACTATAGTTTTTAGTTAGTTTTTTGGATAAGGACTAAAAATGTGTTCTCGTATTTGCTGAACCTAGCTCAGTTGATGAGCCATGATACGGCGAAACGCGTCTTGGGATGGTTCAGCATATACGAAGAACACTTTTGGTAACTTCTAAAAATGCGAGTTTTTCGATTCGTATTTAGTTGTTATACCAGTGCTGCCATCTATGCCTTCGAACGGTAAGCTCGAGAAAGGTGCGTTTCTGCAATAAGTGCCAGCCGTACTTTGCCGCTCTGCTTAAATAGACTTTGTAAGTCGCCGACAGAGTGCAGTATAAGCATCTATTTGTCATAGTTCAGCATTTATTATTGTTGTTTCATCTGTCGAGCTATCTTGGAATGGGCTGTCTAGCAACAATTCGCTAAACAATGCTTTTGTTTGTTTGTGAGCTTAAATAGCCCCCGACAGAGGGCAAATATAGATCTGCCACATGCCACAGATATTTTTTTTTTATGAGTCTAGCACACGTCCTGCAGGGAAATTCCTAAAGCGGTACAGGAGCAACACGTGTGCAGAAAAGGCGATTTACGTTGTTCTTGAATCGCTGTAAATTGTGCTCGGTGGGAAACAGTCCTGGGCAAATTATTCCAAAGGGATGATGTTCTCCATATAAAAGACTGCTTGAAAAGCGTTGTACGAGGAGTAACAAGTTGAACCTCATACGGATGTGAAGTATTAGCGCGCCGTGTATTTCTAATATGCACCACTCTGGGAGGAATTACGCTGGCTACACCCTTCGACCACTTTTCATGAAAATACTTGTAGAATAGGCTCAAGTCGCCAACCGTTCATCGATGTTCCAGCGAATCAAGGCCGCCGGTCAGTTCCAGGTCTCCAATCAGACGAACAGCTCTTCTCTGAATAAAATCCTACATATGCAATGTATGTCTGGAAGCGGAGCCCCAAATATGGGAGCAGTATTCCATAGTTGGTCGAATTTGAGTTTTGTAAAGAATTAACAGTTGTTGTGGAGTGTGAAGCTTTCAGGTTCGACATAATATTCCCAACTTTTGAGAAGCTCCCTTTGCTATGTCTGCGACATGTTCATGCTAGGACATATTTCCTCCCAAATTAACCCTCAACAAATTGAGTAACGATGTTAGAGGAATGGAGTGCCCTGCCATAACTATGTTGGGTTCAGCAACGTTAACTTTTTTAGAAAAAACCCCTAGGTTTTTGTAGCGTTAAATTCCACCTGGTTACTCTCACCTCACCTAGATTTTCTTCCAGGTCTTTGTTAAGTTGAACGACTTCCCGCTGTCTGCGGATATTCGTCTGAGTAGCCGAACAGATATAAATGGTTGTATCTTGTCGATTCTTTTCTCTAATACTGTGATAAATATTTTGTATTTTTTCTCTTTTATGTTGCTCCTAGCCTACAACAACAAAATACGTGGTGTGACAGAGAACAGTAACTGCTGACATACAGACGTTGTTATTGTTATTGTTGTATTACAAAAAAAAAGCATTTGTGATACTGGGAAAATGCCGAGGGCCGGGCCGGGCTCTACATTTATTACCCTGCCAAAAACAGCAAATTCTAGGCAGCATGAGGTTAATTAAACTATCGTTTCATTAACCTTATGAGCCATTTTCTTAAACCCTTTTTAAGCATAATTCACACGAGGCTGTAGAAAAAATGCGAGGAAGTTAGTGGAGGAGAGAGTCAGTTCGAGTTTAAAGGGAACTCCCTTGGAAAGAGAGAAGCCATCTTCACTTTCCAAATGCTGATTTAGAATTGCCTGGACCAGAGACAGGATGTATTTGTGTGCTTCATAGATTACGAGAAGGCGTACGACAACGTTAATATTCTAAAGATATTAGAATCATAGCGGACTTATACGGGAACTAGACAGCTGAAGTAAGACTTTAAGATGGTAGCACGACAGAGGATTTTGAAATAAGGAAGGGCGTTAGGCAGGGTTGTGGTTTGTCGCCCAGGCTGTTTAACTTGTATGTCGAGAGAGCTTCGTTGAAACAGTCTTGGAGAGTGATCTGAGCATCAAGGTGAACTGTACTCCGATAAACAATATCAGATATGAGGATGACACTGCCATTCTAGTAAGTAGCGCAAACGCTATTCAGGCATTATTCAAAGATATACACCAAGCAGGATGAAAAATTGGATTGAACATCAATATAAACAAAACAAAATTCATGATTATTAGTAGAAACCCAATCCAGGACGCCCACATTAGGATGGCGAGAATATAGAACAGATTAGAAAATGGAATCAGGATATGGAAATTAAAGCCCAAGTTGAGCAGGCAAAATCAACTTTCATGTTGCGAAAATTTCTTTGTAACATATACCTCAGCCTATAACTCAGGTACCGGATGGCTAAGTGCGATGTTTGGTCCATTCTGAGCATCTCGTCTGTTAACAAACTCGAGGCATTTGAAATGTGGATGCTGAGAAGGATGTTGCAAATATCTTGGGTTGATAGGATAAAAAATGAAGAGGTAATCAATAGAGCCAACCTAGAAGATCTATGTGAATTATTTGAAAATATAAAGATTAGAAAGATTTCTTTCTTTTAACGCCTGAGTCTACAAAGTAAAATTCAAGGCAAATGGACAGGAATAAACGATTTTCAGGCACTCAAAATGTGGCTTTAAACATACTCATCATCAGGAGCGATGATTGTCAACATCGCTCTTGATGAAGCTAACATGGTTAGCGAAACGCGCGTCGAGTACAAAATAAAGTGTTTGGTGTAGTGGTGATATATACTGAGTATACTCACTTAATGAGAAAAGTTTGGTACGGACGCCTACGCAAAAATCTGCAAGGCACCTTAAGAAGAAGAATTGCAAATGGCCTTTGTGTTTAGATTTTGTTTTTGTTACTGAATGATTGTTGTTGTAGACAGATTTAATGGGGATAAAAACAAATCGAAACACTCGATGATCTAAATCAACTGCAACTCCAAACTACAAATATTCAGTCACAATTACAGAAGAGATCACTGATCAGCGCCAGATATGAGTCGTTGATCTGGAATACATAGTAGTTTCATAAAAGATGTTTTAGTTTTTTTCTTGATTCATCCGATTTATTAAAAATATTATATTAAATGGTACACATGGTATAATATATAATTGAGTATTGTACCATTTACGTCAACATGTGTTTATTGCAATTAATTAAAAAATATCTACACTGCGGTAAGAAAATAGAAAAGTATCGATATGTTCAAACGGAAAACTATAACAAATAGATGCTTTTACTGCACTCTACCGGCGACTTACTAAGTCATTCAAGCAGAGCTGCCAACACGGCTGGCAATTTATTTGCAGAAGCGCACCTTTCTCAAGCTTACTGCTCGAAGGCATAGATGGCACATTGGTCTAATAATTAAAAATAAACGAAAAAATCGTAATTCTTAGAAGTTACCAAAGTGTTGTGTTCTTCGTATTTGCTGAACCATCCCAGGACGCGTTTCGCCGTATCACGGCTGATGAGCCGTGATACGGCGAAACGCTTGAGAAAGGTGCGCTTCTGCAAATAAATTGCCAGCCATGTTGGCAGCTCTGCTTGAATGACTTAGTAAGTCGCCGGCAGAGTGCAGTAAAAGCATCTATTTGTTATAGTTTTCCGTTGGTTACTTGGATAAAGGACTAAAAGTGTGTTCTCGTATTTGCTGAACCTAGCCCAGCTGATGAGCCGTGATACGGCGAAACGCGTCCTGGGATGGTTCAGCAAATGCGAAGAACACAACACTTTAGTAACTTCTAAGAATTACGATTTTTTCGTTTATTTTTAATTGTTATACCAATGCGCCATCGATATGTTCACTTATAATTGCAACTCATTGTTTACATTATGGAAACACACTTTTTTACTGTGGCCCATATGTGACTTATTTTTTTAACCACAAATGCTATTTTTAGCCTTGATTTGGTATACAGAAATTTACCAAGAGTTCTTAATTATAATAATGCAATAAATTATTTGTAACTATGCTTTTTGTACAAAAATATACATACAATTAGCTTGTTTATTCCCTGCCAGTTAGTGTGTTGGTACTTGATTAAGTGTTTAAAACTTTTCCTTATATATCTTTGAAAATTGCATAGAAAAGAATAATTTTCCTTGAAAAATCTGCTGTAAATCATACCTTAAGAAAGGTAAGGCTGAAATTAAAAAGTTTCATTGAATGGGGTGACTTACACTCCGGAACGGCAAAAAGTAACAACGAAGTGGAGAGCCACTAATGACTACCCTTTGTTCGTGCCCGGAACAGAGGCAAGGGAATTATCGACGAAACCAAGAAGGCACACAATCAACGAATTAGAAACAAACTTCTCGCTTGTCCCAACAATTCCAGGTCTTTTTTGGGCAGTCGCTAAGGCAGTTAGTCAAAATTCTACCAAATCCACCATACTATCACTCACACGGCCAGATAATTCCATTGCAACCACACCTGTTCAGAGAGCGAACTTTTTGGCTGAACTCTTTGCTTCACATTCTACTATCGATGTCCAAGGAAAAAACACCACCTACTATTCCCATATTGCAGTCAAGGATGCCCGATGTTGTCTTCAGACAGAGCATCATAAAGCGTATTTTAATGAAGCTAGACACCAAGAAGGCTTCTGGCGCTGACGGAATACCTGCTATAGTTCTCAAAAACTGTGGGAGGGAACTAAAACCAGTTTTCTGTAGCCTTTTTGACCTATCCTACAGAAAGCGAATATTTCCGTCCTGCTGGAAATGTGCCACGGTTCAGCCGATACCTAAAAAAGGCAAGAAGACCTTGCCAAATAACTACCGACCAGTCGCACTGCTTTCAATAATATCGAAAGTCATGGAAAAGGTTATCAATGAGCATCTTCTAAAGTATCTTGAACGATTCAATATTATTAGCGATCACCAATATGGTTTCCGTAAACATAGATCAACAGGAGATCTTCTGATTTACGTAACACATGTTTGGAACAACGCAATTGAACACTTCGGAGAATCTCGAGCGGTTGCTCTTGAGTATTCGACCGTGTTGGTTAAGTTACGCTCTTATGGTATGTCTGTAAGGTTCTGTTTGTGGCTCTTATGTTTCCTCAGAGAGCGTTCTTTACGAGTGGCGGTCGATTTCTTTCTAACACCTTCACTATCAACGCCGGTGTGCCCCAGGGCTCCATACTGTCTCCTACTCTCTTTCTCATTTACATTAACGATCTGCTGGAAAAGACGGGGAATCCAATCTACAGCTTTGCAGATGACAGTACGCTTGTCTCTTCATTCACCTTGAACGCTCGGACATCGGCTACTCAGGCGAATATCTGCAGACAGCAGGAAGTCGTTCAACTTAACAAAGACCTGGAAGAAATTCTATCTTGGGGTAACAGTAACCAAGTGGAATTTAACGCTACAAAAACCCAGGCGGCAGTTTTTTCTAAAAAAGTTAATGTTGCTGAACCCGACATAGTTATGTCGGGGCACTCCATTCCCCTAGCATCGTCGCTCAATTTGTTCGGCGTTAGTTTGGGAGCAAATATGTCCTGGCATGAACATGTTGCAGGCATAGCAAGGAGAGCTTCTCAAAAGTTGGGAATATTATTTCGAACCAGAAAGCTTTACACCCCACAACAACTCTTAATTTTTTACAAAGGTCAAATTGAACCAACTATCTAAAACTGCTCCCACGTTTGGGGCTCCGCTCCCAAACATACACTGCATTTGTTGGATTCTGTTCAGAGAAGAGCGATCCGTCTGATTGGGGACCCGGAATTGACCGGCGGCCCCGATTCGCTGGAACATCGAAGAACGGTTGGCGACTTGAGTCTGTTCTACAAGTATTTTCATGGAAAGTATTTAAAGGATGTAGCCCGCTGAATTCCTCCTAAAGCGGTGCATGTTAGAAATACACGTCGCACTTGTGCTTCATATTCGTATGAGGTTCAGCTTGTTACTCCGCGTACAACGCTTTTCAAGCAGTCTTTTATATGGAGAACGTCTTCCCTTTGGAATAATTTGCCAGGTTATAGGCTATATTTTATTACGATAGGTAGCATAAGGAATGAGCAGTGACGTAAAAATAGTGAATGATGTCGGAAATAAGTTTGCCGCTAGCGCGTGCCTTTGCAATACACAGCCTAAACCATTAAATATGGAACAATATTATGTAGCAAAGAATATCTGTAATGTATAATCTATAATATATATAAAATGCAATATCTCTCTGTCTGTCTGTCTGTCCATTAGTGCGTTTATCACGCGGGAACCACTTATCCGATTTACCTGTCTTTTTTAAATTCATGCATATATTCTTTGGCCAGGTTATATAATAATAATAATCTATATCTATAATATATATAAAATGCAATGTTTGTCTGTCTGTCTGTCTATCCGTTAGTGCGCTTATCACTCGAGAACCACTTATCCGATTTTCCTACTTTTTTTTTTAAAACATACATATGTTCTCCGGCTAGGTTACAGGCTATATTTTATTACGATAGGTAGCATAAGGAATGAGCAGTGACAATAATAGTAAATGAAGTTGGACAAAGTTTGCCGCTAGCGCGTTCTCTTGCAATACACAGTCCAAACCATTAAATATGGAACAATATTATGTAGCAGAGAATATCTATAATATATATAAAATGCAATGTCTCTCTGTCCGTCTGTCTGTCTGTCTGTCTGTCCGTCCGTTAGTGTGTGCTTATCACTGGAGAATTACTTATCCGATTTACGTGCTTTTTTTTTTAACCATACGTATGTTCTCTGGCCAGGTTATAGGATATATTTTATTAGGTGACATAAGGAATAAGCAGTGACGATAATAGTGAATTAAGTCGGAGAAAAGTTTGCCGCTAGCGCGTTCTCTTGCAATACACTCCCTAAAGCATTAAATATGGAACAATATCATGTAGCAAAGAATACAATATATATATAAAATGCAACGTGTCTCTGTCTGTCTGTCTGTCTGTCTGTCCGTTAGTGCGCTTATCACTCGAGAACCACTTATCCGATTTACGTGTGTTTTTATAAATTTATACATTTGTTCTATATAATTCGATATGAGCCTAGATAATGGGAGATAAGGTGAGATAATGGGAGATAAGGAGAAATAATGGGAGATAAGTCGAGATAAGCTTCGATAATGGGAGATAAGGTGAGATAATGGGAGATAAGCAGAGGTAAGTCTAGATGATGGGAGTTATGGTGAGATAATGGGAGATAAGGAGAAATAATGGGAGATAAGGAGAAATAATGGGAGATAAGTCGAGATAAGCCTAGATAATGGGAAATAAGGTGAGATAATGGGAGATAAGGAGAAATAATGGGGGATAAGGAGAAATAATGGGAGATGAGCAGAGATAAGCCTAGATGATGGAAATTATGTAGAGATAATGGGAAATAAGGAGAAATATTGGGAGATAAGGAGAAATAATGGGAGATATTTTATTACGTTGGGTAACATAAGGAATAAGCAGTGACGATAGTAGTGAATCAAGTCCACGCGAGCGGAGCCGCGGGCCCGGCTAGTTGAATATAAAAGACTTTTTTAACTTAACTATGGTGACTAGCACTAAGCAGAGCATAAATATTTCAAAAGCATACCCAGACGATCCACTTCATAAATCTAATCGTCTGTCTGGTTTATTAAATACGCTTGACCAAACACGAGCAACTTAAAATTAGATAGGTTCAGTTTACTAATAACAAGTAGTTATCTGATTGCCAACAACAAGTTACACATCCATCAAAGGGTATGACTGTAATTTTCCTTCGGCTATGTGGCCCTTACACAAAGATAGATGTTTCAATATAAATTCCTAAATATCCCAATTATTAAAACTATTATGACTGGCTACAATGTTAACGAAGATATAAATTTCGGAGCACTATAAATTCGGACATTAATCTGAAAATCATTTTAGTTCTGAATATGTACAATATTTGTTGTCTGTAAGATTATTAAAGATAGATCGATAAAGAAAACAATGTTAATAAAATAATTGTTTTTTATTACGCACTTGGCGCATACATTGCAACTAGTTTACACTATCTAGCAATTTTATTTGATTAATTCTTATTTAAATTTAAGTTTAAAGTCTCAAACCCAAACTTAAACAAGTCAGCGGTTGATGGATGTACTCCCACTAGCGAACTACAAATATGTTTAGAACACTTCTTTCACACGTTTAATTGCCTTTAATGCCACTTAACTACACTTACATTAGTTCAAAAGGTTTTTGCCTTTTCAACCTCCCCGTAAGTCCACTGTTGTCGAGTAATTGTAGCACTTCGACATTCTCATGTTCATGCAGTCTCGTTTCATGTTTCTTCAGGAACCGTTTAATTTCCTCACTGACCGTAGGCACTTTTATGTCTTTGTGGATGTCCTTATTTCTGATGTACCATGGAGCGTTGACAATATTACGAAGTACTTTGTTCTGATAGGCTTGTATCATTTTGTCATTAGATTTCTTTATGCATCCCCATAGTTGCTCACCGTAAGTCCAAACTGGTTTTAGAATTTGTTTGTACAACAATAGCTTAAAATACTGAACATATTTCTGTAACCACATTTCTTAATTAATAATACGAGTACGTACATTTTTAATAAAAACAATATAGAGATTCAATTAAATATCGGTAATGACAAAACTGGACTAACAATGAGTTTTGAAAATACTAAAATGGTGACTAACATGGCTCCCAGCTAACTGATAATAATAGCATAGAACTAATATGTGCCTAGAGATAACCAGATATGTGACTTGGCTTGGTTCATGGAAGGATGAAGAGCGTGTTTAGATCATTAGTTATAACTACAATAAAGAGGAATATTGGTCCACAGCATCAGATATCCCAGTTTCCCGGACACAGAAAGCATTTGATCAGTTCATCTTGCCAGTCCTGACCTATGGCGTAGAAACTCTAACTCTGACTAAAACAACTGTAGAAAGATAGAAATAGTGGTACGAAGGCGAAAGATCGATACTTGGCCTGACCTTGAAAGATCGAGTAAGAAATGAAGAGGTAGACGGCATCGTAGAATGCATCGCAAAACGAAAGCGGAGATGGACTGGATACGTCGCCAGAATGATGGACGAAAGATGGACCAAGAAACTTCTAGAGTGGAGCCCAAGAATTGACAAGCTTAGCCAAGGTAGACTTCCCACACGATGGACGGATGACCTGAAGACAATGTCAACGAATTGAGTTGCAATAGTTAAAGATAGAGAGAACTGGAGACGTTTGAAGGAGGCCTATGCCTAGCAGACAACTTGAAAATGCGGCTGAAAATACGATGATGATGTTGATAAATGTACAGGGAAAATCGCAGCAGTTCATACCACAAGGAAGAAGCACTGCAAGCAAAAGAGCTGTTGAGGGGGATGGTATGAGGAATTACTAATTAAACTTCATATAATGATGAAAGTATGATTGATTGAAATCAACTTTTCTTCGATGTAACACAGAATAATTTGCCCAGGACTGTGTTTCCCACCGAGTACAACTTACAGCGATTCAAGAAAAACGTGAATGGCTTTTTCAGCACACCTGTCGCTCCTGTAGGGCTTTAAGGATTTCCCTACAGTACATGTCCTAGATCCATAATATAGATACATATATATATATATATATATATATATATATATATATATATATATATATATATATATATATATAAATGTAAATATATGTATAAGAAATAATATTTCCAGCTTTTGAGCAGCTTTCCTTACTGCATATGAAACATGATCATGCCAACCTTACTCCCAAATTAGACCTATCGAGTTAAAAGAAAATACATAACTATGTTGGGTTGTATAACGTACACTTTTTTAGGGAAAACTGTTTCCTGGTTTTTAGTAGCTTTAAGTAGCACTTTGTTACTATCATTCCAAGATGAAATTTGTTCAGGTCCTTTATTAGGTTATACAAATTTCTGCTGGCTGTGAGTATTGGCATGCCCAGATTATGTTCAAGGTAAATGCAGGAACAATCATGCCATCAGTAGCTAAGCTTGCCGATTGGTTTGTTGGTATTTTCCAGTAAATTATTAGGGTAAAGTGGCAATATATATATATATATATATATATATATATATATATATATATATATATATATATATATATATATACATATATATATATATATATATATATATATATATATATATATATATATATATATATATATATATATACATATATATATATATATATATATATATATATATATATATATATATATATATATATATATATATATATATATATATATATATATATATATATATATATATATATATATATATATATATACATATATTTTGTTTATCAAATGGTGGTATTAAGTTTTTATATTACTATTCAATAATACTAAAGGAGAAATAAATAAAAACTGAATAAACTACGATATAAATGAGTCATTTACCAAGAAAAAAAAGTAGATTTTTTGAGACGCCCTGTATTTTTCTTGCCAGCGTACACGAAAAATCAAATTATTCGAAAAATCTACAATAATACAATAAAACCTCCTGATAAATGCTATACTTAAAAGAAAAACTTTTGAGAATGGACGATTAGAAACCACATTTTGTGAAATTAAAGGCATTTCATTTCCCCTCTTTAGTATTATTTTGCCCATTTGGCAGCATAAAATGAAATTAATTTTAGGTAAGCTATGAAAATAATTTAATTTAATAATATATTAAATTTAACAAACCGTTTAAAATAATCTCAAGAATTTAATGAAAACTAAATTTGATATAATTGTTTGAAATACACATGATCAAATAAGATAAATTATTTATTTGGATATAATCTACACTAACTAATATAATAAAAAGGTACAGTTTGTGAGTTTATTTCTTCGTTAGAGGTAATCTCTACAACTACTGATATGATTTTTTGGATGAACATAAGCTATATTTTATGGGGTTGTGACAAATGATAATTTTAGTGAGGCAAGTCGACGTAAAAACAGCGGGCGACATTTCCTTTACAGTAAAAGAAATATAAAAATGATGTATAGAATTGTAGAACATAACTGAGTAAACAAAAAAGTTCGCGACAGCATATGTCTATCTGCTAAGGTTAACCCAGAAAATTGCTACGTCCTAAAAATAGACGTAGCTAAGTAATAAATCTGTCGAAAGTTGTTTCAATAGCTACAATTAAATAAAAATAAATATATTCTTCGTTACATGTATTCCAAGTAGATAAAAATTGTCCTTTAAACCAAACTATTTGAATAAGTAATTTAGATTTTACCAACTAGTTTTTGAGTAAGCCTAACTAAAATAGAGGTACCCACATATGCGGCGACACAGTTTCAAAAATATAACTATTTTAGATGGCTCGTGTAAGAGTCGAGCGGGACTGTGCTATGTATGGAAGAATTGTAGACCTTAATTTTTAATGCTAAGGCTGTGCGAGGGGTGAAGCAAGAAGGGTTGGGGGAAAAAACGGCCACGAGCGAGCGGCCCTTCGCGTGGGAGGCAGCAATCGGGGGCCGCAGTCTGAGTCGCATGACGGGCGACCGACTCGCGTTTGGGCTTGACTCTTCGTTTGAGAAGTTCAGTTTGGATCACGTACGATACCTGGTACAACACACAGGCTCCTACGTTACACGAACTAGATATAATTTATTTATTTGGTACATATTATTTTATATATATTGATAATGTGGAATCTTTGGCACATTGACACCACTCAGTATATATCACCACTACACCAAACACTTTATTTTTGCACTCGATGCGAGTTTCGCTAATCATGTTAACTTCATCAGGAGCAATGATTGACTAAAGCTAAACTACAAATCTACCCTATTTATACTTAACCTAACACCTGAATTACTCGGGCGAAAGGAATGGCATAGGCGAGGCCATCAGTTCCGGTCTCGGTAACCAGTAGAAGGGACTATAAGGAATAGGCCCTCTGTCTTAAGATTTGTAGTTTAGCTTTAGTCAATCGTCGCTCCTGATAAGTAACTGTGTAAGTAGTGATATATTATTTTGTTTATAAATACACGTAATTATAACAATAATTATTGTTTCGCTTCTTATTCCTTGATGTTGTGTTTTTGAAGATGAAAAGGTTTTTTTTACGTGGATTGTTGTTATAGTTTCATGGCTCATGGCCAATTGTATGTCGGATTATCAAAAGTCGGAACTCCAGGAGACCAATATACTTTGTTACCAGAAAATAATTAAACATCAAACATAGTATACAGAAAGGCTGTAACCAATTAACATAGGGACCCAAATTTAAAAAAAAAAACGTTTGAAAAAATAACACGCAGGCGATTGCTAGTGTCATAAGAAAATTTTTAGATTTACTACTGAAATACTTCAAAATTTATAACTGAGTTAATGCTTACAAACGTACACAATTTTACTAAGAATATTTGAATTGTTTCATTTCAGGGTTAAAGAACTAAAAAAAAAATATATTTTCAGTTTAAACTTGAGTAACTTTTTATATATTTTATGATACTATTCAATATATATCGCCACTACACCAAACACTTTATTTTTGCACTCGACGCGCGTTTCGCTAACCATGTTAGCTTCATCAGGAGCGATTGACTAAAGCTAAACTACAATCATTTAGCTTAACCCTGAATTACTTGGAAATCCCAAAGATAAGATTCCTAATTCTGAGAAAAGTGGAACTTATGAAATTAGTTGCAAACTAAAAGGTAATTAAAACACGAGTCAAAGAACATTTAGCACACTTAAAATACAGTAGAACAGAAAAGTCTAGCATTGCCGAATATGTCCTTGAAGCTGATCATATTCTAACATTAGATAATCTAAGATTAATAAAAAATGTATCTGATAGGAGATTGTTGAACGATACGAAATGGAAATTATAAAATGTAAAAGTAGTTTAAATAAAGACAGAGGGCCTATTCCTTATAGTTCCCTCTTGTTGTTACTTGACCGAAACTGATGGCCTTGCCTATGCCATTGGTTCCGCCTGAGTAATTCAAGGGTAAGGCTATGTATAAATAGGGTAGATTTGTAGTTTAGCTTTAGTCAATCATTGCTCGTGATGAAGCTAACATGGTTAGCGAAACGCGCGTCGAGCCCAAAAATAAAGTGTTTGGTGTAGTGGTGATATATACTGAGTAGTATCATTGTGCCAAAGATTCCACATTCTCAACTTAGATGTTTTATGATAGTTATGGATGTCAAAAACATTTCATAACCATTTTCTTTTAGAATTAATGTAAAAGTTTTCGAGTTGTAATATAAAATAATGTCTAAAATGATGTCTTTATCATGTCGTTTATTGTTATTTTATTATATCGTTTTAATATGTTTACAGAAATTATGTCTCAGTAAAGAAGCAGACATGTAATAAAAATAAGATAACTATAAAAATTACACCAAATTATATTATAGCAACTTTTGCCCTTCAATTTTACTAACAAAAATTCTTGGCTTTTTAAAGAAATTGCAAAATTAAAGAACTGTCTTTTTTTGTACATAGACATCTTTTAAATCATTATTAGTTCAACGACTATATACGGGGTAAAAAGAATGAGGCACTAGGCTAAAAGGATAACTGCGTGTATATCAAAATATGTTTCTATTTCAGTGTCCTTTTTTTTCCATTATTTCCAATTTTAACAGAGATTGTATATAGAAGGGAGTGAGATCTGATTACAGAGTAACCTAAAAAATGCTGAGTTGAATATAGAACAAATTTTAGAAATTAAAACGATTAATTTAACGGAAATATACTTATGGAATAGCAGGTAAATTATTGTATTTACTTTTCTTGCTAACGAGAAGTTTGTGAAAAAATTACGAACCAAAATTTTTCTTTTTTTTTAGATCATGAAAAATACATTTTTTTTAACTTCTAACTTTATAATAAATGATATTATAATATAATAATATATTACAAAAAATTAATCTAGCCACAGGTCACAAAAAAGATTTACTTTTGTTTACACCTGACAATTTTGTTTTATCTGCAACATCCCCATTTAAATTTTATTCTTTAACGTACCCACTTACTTCGTTAGCAGCAGAGAGCATATATTCTATTTGCTGTGATTCTAAAGAGAGGGTTGTAGTTTTTAAATCAATAAATACTTTTTTTATTATTTAAAAAGGATAAATTTTTCCAATTTTTTATGGGTCTAGAAAACGTGCTGCAGGGAAGTCCCTAAAGCACTTCAGGAGCCGTATGTGTGCGGAAAAAGCGATTCACGTTGGTCTTGAATCGCTGTAAATAGTACTCGGTGGGAAACACAGCCCTGGGCAAACTATTCCAAAGGGATGATATTCTCCATTTAAAAGACTGCTTGAAAAGCGTTGTACGCAGAGTAACAAGCTGGGGGGCTAAGTGGGCTAAATCGTTCGAACACTTTCCATGAAAATACTTGTAGAACAGACTCAAGTCCCCAACCGTTCTTCGATGTTCCAGCGAATCAAGGCCGCCGGTCAGTTCCGGGTCTCCAATCAGACGAACAGCTCTTCTCTGAACAGAATCCAACAAATGCAGTGTATGTTTGGGGACGGAGCCCCAAACATAGGAGCGGAGCCCCAAACATGGGAGTGTGGAGCACCAAATATGGGAGCAGTATTCCATAGTTGGTCGAATTTGAGCTTTGTAAAGAATTAACAGTTGTTGTGGAGTGTAAAGCTTTCTGGTTCGAAATAATATTCCCAACTTTTGAGAAGCTCTCCTTGCTATGCCTGCAATATGTTCATGCCAAGACGTGTTTGCTTCCAAATTAACGCCCAACAAATTGAGCGTTGATGCTAGGGCAATGGAGTGCCCCGACATAACTATGTTGGGTTCAGCAACCTTAACTTTTTTAGAAAAAACTGCCACCTGGGTTTTTGTAGCGTTAAATTCCACTTGGTTACTGTCCCCCCAAGATAGGTCTTTGTTAAGTTAAATGACCTCCTACTGTCTGCGGATATTCGCCTGAGCAGCCGACGTCCGAGCGTTCAAAGTGAATGAAAAGACAAGCGTACTGTCATCTGCAAACCTGTAGATTGGATTCCCGGTCTTTTCCAGCAGATCGTTAATGTAAATGAGAAAGAGAGTAGGAGACAGTATGAAGTTAGTCCTTCACCTTGAAGTGGATTGTGTTAAGTTATTCTTTAGTTTGAAATAATGTTTACTTTAGAACTGCATGTTTACAAAAAAAGGCCTAGATAAATCATTTTACCAATTTATTCTGTGTTGTTGTTAGTATTAGAAAAAAATTCGCCAATATTTTACGACTAACAAATGAAAGGAAAGTAAGAAGGATAAAGCATACAAAAGTAATTTATAAATACAATTCGAGACAACAGGGATAGTGTGTATCCTTGCCCTATTCTCTACGAAACATAGGCAGTATATTATCGCCTTTAACAGAAAAGCAGACCATTTTTCAAAGGATTTTTTCCTAATCCTTCTACCGTTTTTCCATGTCATGCTATTTTCGCTACGTTTTACCTAAATTTCGGAAGCTGTAATTTATTTTTAGCTTGGTTTCGGTACGGCTACATACTTTCGAATGCTAAAAGGTGATAGAGTTATCTTAAAAGTTGTAGCAGGGCAAGAGCACGTTAAACATTAAAAAACTGATAAAGTTTTTTACCCAGTCCGTTCTTTGCTGTCAATATAACCTCATCATTTTCTATATGGAAAAACTAAAATCTGGTTAGTTTTATAGACATTCTGAATCATTTTAAAATTTTACAATATTTTCGAAATAGACGTGTTTTGAGGCGTAAGTTATGAATAAAATAACAAAATTTATTGGCAAGGCTTACTTTTCGAGATATTCTCAAAAAATTTATTTTCGTCGTCTTACATTTATTTTCCTAAAATTTTTGATTATACTACTTCCTTTTCTAACAGGAATCGCGAAATTTTTATTTTTTCACAATTTTATATTAGTTTATTTTTTTTTTATATAAAGAAACTTAATTGATATAAACGATTGCCGTTGTTAATGAATTTAAGTTTTTCTGTTTTGTGGGTAAATACTAATTTTAGTGCCATTATTATATACTAAAATATGTCCAATGCAACGTTGATAACAAAACTAATATTTTGTGAAATTTAATAAAATATGTTTATTTATGTTTGCATTAAGAAAATGAGACCTATATTAAATACATGAAATACATCTGTCAAGTAAGAACGTGACGTATTCTGGATAAAATATGTTTCTAGAAAATTTTTTTGCCATCAATGTATTCTTTGGTATGCTCACAACGCGCAATTACCTTAGTAATTGTTAAATCGCCTCATCAATAATCACCTAGCACCTTCGAGGCATGCTGTAGGCGAGATTTCCTTAATACTCTGCAAATTTTTCGAATCTCGCGGTACAATTGAGTCAAAGTCCTCAGAGTCTTTCCTCTGAGCTTTCTTTTTACAAGGGTTGGCGTCCGGCGATTGTGAGGGCCACTCTAGTATCTTATCTGAGGACCAAGCGAGACACTTCGCGACGTGATTTTCGCCCAGCAAAACTGATTCTCTTAATTTTGCCGCTCTTTGATCCAGCGTTAATTTCGAGTTCCGTGAGAACAAAGATACGATTTGTTTTTCGACTTTGGGAGTGATACCGAGTCACGCTTTGGCAGGTCGTCGACATTTTTCGTCTTGTTAAAATGGTTTACCCACTTCTTCACAAACGATACCGACTTTTAAATATGTTCAGTGGGAGCGGAATGTGTCATTTTAGGTCCCTTTGGATGGGAACAAAGAAAGACTGCCTCGAACCGACGCGCAAACAAGTGACTCATTTTGTAATTTCGACGAAAGTTCAGAATCGACTGATACTTTTACTAAAATGCGTCGTAGACAAAGGTTCCCTCTACCGATTTTTTGTTGAATCGCATCTACCAAAAATGAATTATCGCGGACACGTTTTTTACTTGACAGACTGTATATATGTGGCATGGTCCAAAATTTTTAGCCCTAACGGTATATATAGTAAGAGTGCGTCTAATTGTGTGAAATTTTATTTTAAACTCTTGAAAAATGCTACTGAAACATATGAAATAATTCGGAAAGCATTTGGAAAGGAAGGCCTGAGCCGTCCGCAAATTTTTGTGTCGTTCTCACGATTTAAGGTTACCCATGCTTCGGTGGAAGATGATAAATGTTCCGGAAGATCTTCTACTACAACCTAAAATGAAAACATCGTAAAAGTTCAACAAATCATTCGTGCAAACTATTGTCGGGAAATTTTGAGCATCTCTGATTAACCTTCTATTGATTATAAAGCGGCGAAAGTTTTTGAGCTAGAAGAATGCATACGAACACGTAGATCTTAATATTTAAGTACCCAGTGGCTTATAACTCATGACTAACTGATGACGATCTTCGGATTTGTATTTTTTTTGTTTTTATGGGTCTAGCACACATGCTGCAGGGAAGCCCCTAAAGCGCTACAGGATCGACATGTGTGCGGAAAAAGCGATTCACGTTGTTCTCGGAGGGAAATACAGTCCTGGGCAAATTATTCCAAAGGGATGAGGTTCTCCATATAAAAGACTGCTTGAGAAGCGATGTACGAGGAGTAACAAGCTGAACCTCGTACGGAAGTGAAGCATTAGCGCGACATGTATTCCTAACATGCACCGCTCTGGGAGGAATTAAGCGGGCCACATCCTTCGAACACTTTACATGAAAATACTTGTAGCTTGGCTCAAGTCGCCAACAGTTCTTTGATGTTCTGGCGAATCAAGGCTGCCGGTCAGTTCTGGGTCTCCAATCAGACGAACAGCTCTTTTTTAAATAGAATCCAACAAATGCAGTGCATGATTGGGAGCGGAGGCCCAAACATAGGAGCAGTATTCCATAGTTAATCGAATTTGAGCTTTGTAAAGAATTAACAGTTGTTGTGGAGTGTAAAGCTTTCTGGTTCGAAATAATATTCCCAACTTTTGAGAAGCTCTCCTTTCTATGCCTGCAACATGTTCATACCAAGACATATTTGCTCCCAAATTAACACCCAACAAACTGAGTGACGATGTTAGAGGAATGGAGTGCGCCGACATAATTACGTCGGGTTCAGCTACGTTAACTTTTTTAGAAAAAACTGCCGCCTGGGTTTTTGTAGCGTTAAATTCCATTTGGTTACTGTCACCCCAAGATAGAATTTCTTCCAGGTCTTTGTTAAGTTGAACGACCTCCTGCTGTCTGCGGATATTCGCCTGAGCAGCCGATGTCCGAGTATTCAAAGTTAATGAAGAGACAAGTGTACTGTCATCTGCAAAGCTGTGATTGGATTCCCGGTCTGTTCCAGCAGATCGTTAATGTAAATGAGAAAGAGAGTAGGAGATAGTATGGAGCCTTGGGGTATACCGGCGTCGATAGTGAAGGTGTTAAAAAGAAATCCGTCGACTGCCACTCGTAAAGAATACTCTCTGAGGAAACATGAGAGCCACAAACATGGTTGAATGCCTTGGATATGTCAAGAGCAACCGCTCGAGATTCTCCAAAGTGTTCAATTGCGTTCTTCCAAACATGTGTTACATAAGTCAGAAGATCTCCTGTTGATCTATGTTTACAAAAGCCATATTGGTGATCGCTAATAATGTTGAATCCTTCAAGATGTTTTAGAAGATGCTAATTGATAGCCTTTTCCATGACTTTCGATATTATTGAAAGCAGTGCGACTGGTCGGTAGTTATTTGGCAAGGTCTTCTTGCCTTTTTTAATTATCGGCTGAACTGTGACACATTTCCAGTAGGAAGGAAATATTCCCTTTCTGTAGGATAGGTTGAAAAGTCTACAAAAACTGGTGTTAGTTCCCTCGCACAGTTTTTGAGAACTATGACAGGTATTCCGTCATCTCCAGAAGTTTTTTTGGTATGTAGCTTCATTAAAATACGTTTTATGATACGCTGTCTGAAGATAATATCGGGCATCCTTGTCTGCACTATGGGAATAGTAGGTGCTGTTTTTCCTTGGAGATCGCCAGTAGAATGTGAAGCAAGGAGTTCAGCCAACAAGTTCGTTTCCTCAATAGGTGTCGTTGCAATAGAATTATCTAGCCGTGTGAGTGGTGGTATGGTGGATTTGGTGAAATTTTGAATTTTGATTTTATTAGTCCATACATATATCGGTAGTATTTGTTGCATAAATATAATAACGCCCGTGGCAGCACTACCCCGTTGCCTTAAAAGTGCTGTGAAATGTATGTATGTTTCGGAACTTGGACAACCAATAAAAAAAGCGTTAAGTGGGAAATTGGCAGCTGGAAATATAAACTTAAGCAGACGACGATGTACCGTTGAAATGCTATCGATGCTACGTACCTGCTGGAAATTTGAGCCGGATAGAATTTTCTGAAGGTTTACAACCAATAAGAAAATGTAAAAGTAGCAAAGCAAATTTTGCAATATAGATTAAAAAAGCTGCAACAGACATGCAGACTACCACAATGTAACTTAAAAACGAAGCTGTTTCTGAAGTCTACCCTAATACTAAAGACAGCAATATCAATTATAAATCATTAACCTATTTTGGCATACCTTCAGAAAAAATTAAACACTACTTAAATCAAAATAATATAAATACAGCTTTAAAAACTAATAACTCACTAGGAAAAATGCGAAAGTTAAACAAAAATAAAGGTGAAAAATCAGGGCTATATATATAAATTGAATTGTGGTTAGTGTACTAAGGCGTACACAACGAAGTTTTCTTAACAACAAAACAGGTTCTTCATACAGCACTCGTTTAATAGAACGGAACCATCAATTTAATGACCAGTTTGAAATATTACATGTAGAAAACAAAGAAAAGAAGTTAAACCTTTTGGAATACCTAGATATAAACCGTTTGAAAAACACAAGTTCCATTCTAAATGAACAAAGAGAAATAAATATGACCGATGGGAAATTCCCATTATTAAATTTAAATACCTTATTAAGTTCAGTATGGATTCCAAGAATTGATTATTTTCAGACTAATTGTAAAAGTACGTAATAAGGTGGAATAAAACCTAAATGTTTGTTAGTTGCAAAAAGCCTCAGAAGAAGTTGCCATGTAACGAAAGACGTAATGCAATTTTGTAATAAAAAGTGGAAATTTTGACAAATTGTCTATAATTACGTTACTTATGTTATCATCCCATAAGCTTGGTCAACTAATTGGTCTAGCACACACCGTGAAATACTCTGGGAAGATCCATGTTTGGGGATGTCTTTCCGAAAAAGGTTTTGGGAGACTATTTTTAACTAAAATTTAAATGCTGAAAAAATGTTCCAGATTTACAAAAAGGTATTAATACTGATTGCCAGACGGCGAGGCTGTTTGTCAATGAAAATAAGGACTGAATCCTAAAGATCGGAGAAAAACTTGTAGCCAGTGGGAAGGGGAATCCGGTATCGTCACACTAGATTGGCCATCCCAGTTGCTTGATGCAAACCCAATCGAGAACGTGTGGTCATACGTTAAGCAGAAGCTTCAAAGTAAAAAGGTGTACAGAGTGAAGTAGTTGTCACGGCAAATTTTGACAATTTGGAAATCTTTGCCCCAACAATACTCCGAAAATCTCGTCGGAAATATGCCCCGAAAATGCCAGGTGATCATCGACGCTGATGGGAACTGGACGAACTATTGAGTCATTAGGATTTTAATGGCGATCCTTTACTGTCGAATGGTGTAAAAATCCTTTGAATACATTTTTTAATGAACAATGCGTAACACGTTCTTACTTGATCGACTGTATAAGCCGCAACGAGCTAAAGTAGAGATTTTAAACTGGATACAACCAGATCGGGTTGAAGTCCTAACACTTTTTATGAATCTGAAAAAAGTTTTTTTTACGAAAAAAAAGTTTTTATTTTAGCCTGTAGATCCTAATAAAAATTTTCTTGCTTCAACGTCGAGATATTAGCCACTACACTCTGTATAGAAAACGTAGTTGCAAATTCTTAAGTTATTTGCTATTCTTAAGTCGAGTATCTCGGGATCTTTCGAAAACTTTGAAGTAGCTTTAGGATTACTCGTGAAGATTCATGGAGCAACTTTGAATTTTATTTTAAGAGAAATGTGGTTTACTGACACTCGTATAAGGAACGAAAATACGCCTTGTAAATTATGAAAGTTAGCTTTTAGATGGAATATGAGGGAAAGGTAAACTTTGGTATTGTAATACGTAATTCGGGAAACCAAAAAAGAAACTACTTGTTTTATTTCAATAGAGACTTTTAGTTTACCTATGCTTAAAACTATTTATTAAGTTGAGAATGTGGAATCTTTGGCACAATGATACTACTCAGTATATATCACCACTACACCAAACACTTTATTTTTGCACTCGACGCGCGTTTCGCTAACTATGTTAGCTTCATCAGGAGCGATGATTGACTAAAGCTAAACTACAAATCTACCTTATTATATACTTAGTCTTACCCCTTGAATTAGTCAGGTGAAGCTAATGGCATAGGCAAGGCCATCAGTTTCGGTCAAGTAACCAGTAGAGGAGACTATAAGGAATAGGCCCTCTGTCTTTATTTAAACTACTTTTACATTTTATAATTTCCATACTTTCGTATGCGTTCAACAATCTCCTATCAGATACATTTTTTATTAATCTTAGATTATCTAATGTTACAGTATGATCAGCTTCAAGGGCATGTTCGGCAATGCTAGACTTTTCTGTTCTACTGTATTTTAAGTGTGCTAAATGTTCTTTGACTCGTGTTTTAATTGACCTTTTAGTTTGCCCAACATACTTTTTGTCACAATCATTACAACTAATTTTATAAATTCCACTTTTCTCACAATTAGGAATCTTATCTTTGGGATTTCCTAAGATATTCCTCAAATTGTCTAATGATTTATAGACTAAGGTGGGGCCTTATGTTACAGTATCATCTCAATCCTTTACACGAAATGAAATTCGCATCTTAAACAAAGGTCTTAACTTTGCAGTACCCCCTCCTAGAGATAATTTATCAGAAATAGTTGCTCACATGAAAGTTCCATTAGTACACTTCCAGAAAATAGTAAATCATTTGTTAGCGAAGCATGTCGCAATCGAATATCGAAAAACATGGTTAACAACACAAATTCTAATTCACGAAAAAACATAAAAGTAGTTAAAGGATTGAAAAAGAAAGATGTCTTCTACTTAAAAGCGGATAAAGGAAATAAGGTTGTTATATTGGATAAGAAAGATTACTTTAAACGCGTAGATAATCTTATCGAATCTGGCCCTTATGAAAAGGTAATAAGCAATCCATTACCGAGAATGATATCAGAGGTTAAAAAAAATGTAAGAACCTTGTCTCCGATTCGCTAAAATTTAAATTAAATGTGAGTAATCCGACCATACCAAAATTGTATTGCTTACCCAAAATTCACAAACCTGGAAAAGCAATGCGACCCATTGTTTCATCGGTCGGATCACTCACATATTTAATATCCAAATGGTTATCAAAAGAACTTGAGAATTTACCATTAAATACTTTCGCAGTGAAGAATTCGTAAGAATTCATTAATAAAACAGAAAATCTAGTTCTTAATGAAGGTGAAGTCTTAATTTCTTTCGATGTTAGTTCTTTGTTCTCAAGTGTGCCAATTCCACAAACTTTACAATATCTCGAAGCATTACTTAGAATGAATTACTTTGAAGATGAAATTATTTGTGAATACTTAACATTATCTAAACTTTGTATGGAACAAAATTATTTCCGATATAATAATCAATTTTATGTTCAGAAAGAAGGAACAGCTATTGGTAATTGCTTATCACCTTTCATAGCCAATTTATTCATGAGTAAGTTTGAAATCGAAGCCAGTCAAGAATTCGAATATTTCCCAAGAGTATGGTATAGGTATGTGGATGATATTTTCGCGATTTTTGATACAAGAAAAGCAAATATTGACGATTTTGTTTCTAAATTAAATAGCCGGTATGATTCAATTAAATTCCACTTACGAAGTTGAGAACAAAGGACAATTGCCTTTTCTGGATATTTTAATTATAAAAAATAATAATACGTTAGAATTTGATATCTATAGAAAAGACACAGTAACAGATAGATATATTCCTATGATTCATTTCGTTGCGAACAACACAAATTAGCCTCATTACATTTTTTAGTTCATCGTTTGGTCACTTTCCCTCTGAATAGAGTAAACTTTAATAAAGAAAGGAATCGTATTAGAAATATAACTAGAGTTAATGGTTATGACGATGAGTTAGTAAATAAGCTAATAAATAGACATAAATTTAGGTTTAATATTCAGAATTACACCTTTTTTACACGCGAAGAAAATAACACCAAGTATGTCTCCATACCATATAATCCGAAATATAGCAAGGGACTCAACAAGATATTTAATAAGGTAGGCCTCACCTTAGTCTCCAACCTCTTCCGAAGAAGCCAAACACAGTTCTACCGGAAAACTATGCACAGCAAACAGACAGCGGTGACCGAACCATCAAACAAACAAGAACTCGCAGATCATTGGAAAAGTATTTGGTCAGAACCCAAACTACCCAATAATAACACCCCCTGGATCAAAGCCAAAGAAGGCAAAGATAAACATGTGACAGAACAGGAAAATTCCACATTAACTACTGTGGGACCAAAGAGCATGATGAGGCGCCTGGATGCAAGAAGTTCCGGAGGTAGAACGGCCCCCCGTTCAGATCTCCGGGTAGGGGCTGGTTCGGAGGCGTCGACTTGCAGACATCATAATTTTAAGATAGATTTTTGCAACATACGAGGTATAAACTCGAACAGTGCATCAACACCTGCAATCAGATAAACCTCATGTACTCGCTCTATGTGAAACCAAGGTCAGTCCATCGACCAGCACGGTCAACTATCTTTATCCTGGGTACGACTTCTATTCCCGATTTAGGCGTAACTTTGGAATCTGTCTTTTTGTCAGAAGCGACCTCTCTTGTCAACGAGAAGAAGCTCTGGAGCCCCCAAACTTTGATGTTATGTGGTTAAAAATAACGACTCAACAAACCACAAGGTTCATCTGTATCCTGTATCGACCACCAAGTGATACCAACAACACTTTTCGCTTTTCTTGCAGACACCATCGATCATTTACAAAGTAACCATCGAAGTGCCGAAATTGCCATCCTGGGCGACTTTAATGTCCACAATATCAACTGGCTCAAATATTCAAATACTACCGACGAACAAGGTCGTGAAGCTGAATCATTCTCATTCAGTTATGGCTTAACTCAGCTTATTGACGAACCAACACGGATCCCTGATCGAGACGGGGAGTTCGCCAGTCTTCTTGATCTGTTTTTAACCACCAATCCGGAGATTTACACGGTCACCGTAAATCCGCCGTTAGGTTCTTCCGACCATAAACTGCTTTCGACATTGAGTATCCTGCCAATCAGTGACAGAGAGGCGCCTAGGCCGCGCAAGATTTGGCACTACAAATCTGCTAAATGGGAAGATCTCATGGAATACTTTCGAGCTTTCCCTTGGATGGACGTTTGTTTTCGATCCGATAACCCATCTGACTGCGCTAGGGAGGTCTCCGATGTTATTTTGGCTGGTATGGAAGCTTACATCCCTTTTTCGAAGAAATGCTCCTCCAACGGCAAGCCTTGGTTCGACCGAAAATGCAAAGAAGCTGTTGCTTCTAAACATATTGCCTACCGACAAACACCTTAAATCGAAACATCTTTGTTCATGCCCGGAACAGATGCAAGGGAATTATCGACGAAACCAAGGAGGCACACAATCAACGAATTAGAAACAAACTTCTCGCTTGTCCCAACAATTCCAGGTCCTTTTGGGCAGTCGCTAAGGCAGTTAGTCAAAACTTTACCAAATCCACGATACCACCACTCACACGGCCAGATAATTCCATTGCAACCACACCTGTTGAGAGAGCGAACTTGTTGGCTGAACTCTTTGCTTCACATTCTACTGTCGATTTCCAAGGAAAAACACCACCTATTATTCCCATATTGCAGTCAAGGATGCCCGATGTTGTCTTCAGACAGCGCATCATAAAGCGTATTTTAATGAAGCTAGACACCAAGAAGGCTTCTGGGCGCTGACGGAATACCTGCCATAGTTCTCAAAAACTGTGCAAGGGGAACTAACACCAGTTTTCTGTAGACTTTTTAACCTATCCTACAGAAAGGGAATATTTCCGTCCTGCTGGAAATGTGCCACGGTTCAGCCGATACCTAAAAAAGGTAAGAAGACCTTGCCAAATAACTACCGACCAGTTGCACTGCTTTCAATAATATCGAAAGTCATGGAAAAGGTTATCAATGAGCATCTTCTAAAATATCTTGAACGATTCAATATTATTAGCGATCACCAATATGGTTTTCGTAAACATAGATCAACAGGAGATCTTCTGACTTATGTAACACATGTTTGGAACAACGCAATTGAACACTTTGGAGAATCTCGAGCGGTTGCTCTTGACATATCCAAGGCATTCGACCGTGTTTGGCACGATGGACTGTTGGCTAAGTTGCGCTCTTATGGTATGTTTGAAAGGTTCTGTTTGTGGCTCTCATGTTTCCTCAGAGAGCGTTCTTTACGAGTGGCGGTCGACGGATTTCTTTCTAACACCCTCACTATCAACGCCGGTGTGCCCCAGGGCTCCATACTGTCTCCTACTCTCTTTCTCATTTACATTAACGATCTGCTGGAAAAGACCGGGAATCCAATCTATAGCTTTGCAGATGACAGTACGCTTGTCTCTTCATTCACCTTGAACGCTCGGACATCGGCTGCTCAGGCGAATATCCGCAGACAGCAGGAGGTCGTTCAACTTAACAAAGACCTGGAAGAAATTCTATCTTGGGGTGACAGTAACCAAGTGGAATTTAACGCTACAAAAACCCAAGCGGCAGTTTTTTCTAAAAAAGTTAACGTTGCTGAACCCGACATAGTTATGTCGGGGCACTCCATTCCCCTAGCATCGTCGCTCAATTTGTTGGGCGTTAGTTTGGGAGCAAATATGTCTTGGCATGAACATGTTGCAGGCATAGCAAGGAGAGCTTCTCAAAAATTGGGAATATTATTTAGAACCAGAAAGCTTTACATCCCCCCACAGCAACTGTTAATTCTTTACAAAGCCCAAATTCGACCAACTATGGAATACTGCTCCCACATTTGGGGCTCCGCTCCCAAACATACACTGCATTTGTTGGATTCTGTTCAGAGAAGAGCGGTCCGTCTGATTAGGGACCCGGAATTGACCGGCGGCCTTGATTCGCTGGAACATCGAAGAACGGTTCGCGACTTGAGTCTGTTCTACAAGTATTCTCATGGAAAGTGTTCGAAGGATGTAGCCCGCTTAATTCCTCCCAAAGCGGTGCATGTTAGAAATACACGTCGCGCTGGTGCTTCGCATCCGTATGAGGTTCAGCATGTTACTCCGCGTACGACGCTTTTCAAGCAATCTTTTATATGGAGAACGTCATCCCTTTGGAATAATTTGCCCAGCGCTGTGTTTCCCACCGAGTACAAT
>CM032456.1:94387202-94432646 GCA_019049505.1 Pachyrhynchus sulphureomaculatus
GTTAACTTTTTTAGAAAAAACTGCCGCCTGGATTTTTGTAGCGTTAAGTTCCACTTGGTTACTGTTACCCCAAAATAGGATTTCTTCCAGGTCTTTTTTAAGTTGAACGACTTTCCGCTGTCGGCGGATATTCGTCTGAGTAGCCGATGTCGGAGCGTTCAAAGTGAGTGAAGAGATACGCGTACTGTCATCTCTAAAGCTGTAGATTGGGTTTCCGGTCTTTTCCAGCAGATCGTTAATGTAAATGAGAAAGAGAGTAGGAGATAGTATGGAGCCTTGGGCGCACACCGGCCTTGATAGTGAAGGGCCACAAGCAGAAGTTTTCAGACATACCATAAGAGCGTAGCTTAGCCAACAGTCCATCGTGCCAAACACGGTTGAATGCCTTGGACATGTCAAGAGCAACCGCTCGAGATTCTCCAAAGTGTTCAGTTGCGTTGTTCCAAACAGGTGTTAAAAAAATCAGAAGATCTCCTGTTGATCTATGCCATATTGGTGATTGCTAATAATGTTGAATTCTTCAAGATATTTTAGAAGATGCTGATTGATAGCCTTTTCCATGACTTTCGATATTATTGAAAGCAGTACGTCTGGTCGGTAGTTATTTGGCAAGATCTTCTTGCCTTTTTTAGGTATCGGCTGAACTGTGGCATAATTCCAGCAGGAAGGAAATACTAAGAAAAGGTTATTTGTTTTCAGTTTTAATAAAATTGAAAATCTGAAATAAAATTTCAAAGAGTGGAGCATCTTTATCAACTTATTTGTGATTTATTTATCAATATATTAAGATTTGGAACTGAAAATATGGAGTTAGATGTTAGATGTTAGACAGGGATGCATCTTATCTTTGTTACTTTTTAATGCATACTCCGAATACATTATGGGATGAGTTCTGGAGGACTGGGATGGAGAGATTTCTGTGGGAGGTCGAAAAGTCAATAATCTGAGATATCCTGATGATACACTCATTATAGCATCTAACTACATTGAATTGGAACATATAATGAATAGGCTAAATACTGAAAGCAGAGAGTATGGACTATTACTTAAAAAGAATAAAATTAAAATTATGACAATATTTCAAACTCCAATAATCATCAAGGAAAGAGTGGGTTTGGAAGTAATTAATGAATTCGTATACCTCGGATAATTAATCGCAAATAGAGGGGGTTGGGATAAAGAAACAAAACGAAGACTAAACTAAGCTCGAAATGCAGTAATAGACTGGTCAAATTTTGGGAAGGTCTCAGCAATATCTCAAAATAAGAAACTAAAACTCATTACTACTAATATTCACCATAGCGACCTTCGCCTGGCAAACTTGTACGATAAATGTTGTGACTAGAAAAAAATTACGCCTTTGAAACATGGGTGTACATAAGAATGTTGAGGATAAACTGGACACAGCACCGAACCAATACCCCTATTTTAAATCAATTAGACATTACGAATCGTCGATAGACCAAAATAAACCAATCATATCTCCAGAAAAAACTTATGGTGAAGGGAAAAATCAATGAGAAACGTCCAAGGAGATCTTCTTATCGATGGGCACCCTAAACTTTTGCTAGAGTAATAAGACTGACGAAAAGGATATAAAAATTTAATCAACAAGTTTCCTAAAATTAAATAAACTAGCCTTCAAAGCTTTGAGGATTTCTACAAAGACTAACTTTTGCATTCGAGTCTTTTAAGTGGTCAAAAGTTGATTTTATAGTTTGTTTTATTGATCCGAAGTTTGCGGTCCCGAATTTCAATGCACTCTCACGTTCGAATAGAGCAGAATGCGCGCATACCAGTAAAATAAAACTAGTAGGGGAGAACTGAGTTAAACGTATCGTTTTTTATAGACTTGTCAATATCAGTGTGCTATTATTTATGGATATTTTAACGAAAGTTTTACTACATTATTTATATTAGTCATTCCGTCTCACTGAGTGAGTTATTTAAGATTATTGAAAGCGCTACTAAGTAGGAATTTTTTTTAGGTTAGATCCAATAAATTGGAGAAATGAAGCTTGTTTTATTTTGTACGAAAAATCTTTATCCTCCGATTATCAATTTTTAATATGCAGTGCTGGGAGAGAGCGAACTCTTCAAAACTCTGGAGACATTAAGAAATTTTTAACTAAAATTAAAAATATAGAATTAAAGAAAGTTTTTTTTTATTATCAAATAAATGTTTACTTTTATAATAAGGTGTGGTCTACAAAATCAGTCATAAATATACCGATCAAAAAATTATTTACACCAATTCTTACAATGTTCAAAATAACAACTTTTATTAATAACTGGCATCTTGTTTATTAATTTATTGCCACATACGCCATCCGTCGTTTTTTTTAGATATTCCCACAGCTGCCACCAGCGGTGAGAGAAATCGGTGGATTAAGATGACCATTGCATTATATGTATTAGTTGCTCATTTTTTTTCTCTTAAAGATACCCTTGACATAATTTTAACGCCATCTTTATTTGCTTTCCCATCTATTTTCATCAAACTTCCTTCCTTTTTGCCACCAGAACATTCCAAACTATAACGCTGCTACCTCCATGCTTCATAGTAGATGCAGTGTATTCGTTAGTTACGTGGCACACAAATATTCTTTAATTAGATTAAAAAAAAGTAGGAATTTTGACAGTTCAAAGGAATTTATCCCATTGATCTATCGACCAATTTCTATCTGTTTTATATATGTTTTAATTCATTGCCGAACACAAATACAGGTCTGCGCGTTCCACCTTAAGAAAGAGCAGGATGAAGACAATTAGATATAACATTGCGAGGGGCACATCTTAAACACTGCACAAATCTCAAATATCTAGGAATCACCTTATAACGTGCCCTGGGTTTCAAACAACACTGCCAAGAACTGCCATGCAAAATTAGCTCAAGGAACGCATAATCCGCAGACTTGGAGCCCGCAACCGAGAATACTGAGCTCGACTGCGTCAGCTCTCTGTTTTGCGGCTGAAGAACACCCAGAACCTATGTAGAAAGCATCAGTTCACGCATAAAAATTTGACACTGCTCTCAATGAATCAGTTCGCATAGTTACCGGTTGCCTGAAACCAACAATCAATCCAGAAAATCTACCTTATCGCTGGAATAGCTCCCTCTAACATTAGACGCAGAGCGGCTGAAGAAAAAGACAAAAAAAACGGAAGACAGGATGCATCCCCTGCATGACCATTAGACTTAAATCCAAATGAAGTTTTATACAGACCACTGGAGGTTAGCACTGAAGAACGGAGAAAATCTCTGTGGCGAGAATCGATTGAAAACTCAAATTTTGAAATAAAAGAACTTGCCAGCGAATACCAACTACTGTACAACACTTGGAAGACTCTGAAGCGACTCCGTACAGGGGTATCCAAATGTAGGAGTAACATGAGCCAGAGAACCTGCTCATTTATCTTAATATGGGTCACGTTTGCACACAAGAAGATTTAAACATGGCCAATGGCAAAGCCGTAAGGGCTGCAGTATTCTGGTCGGGAAATTTGTAATATTTTCTGAACACAGAAAGTAAGCAAGTAATTCATTTTAATTTCTTTTATTTTTTTGGTTTTTATGCCAGTTTTGGTATCTTGGCAGCTGCACATTTTGTTAGTTCTGCAAAGAACAATCGTGTTTTCAAGACTGATTCAATACGAGTTTTATTGTAAGCAGCGATAATTTGAGTAAGAGTTAAGCGTCAATTCTATTTACACATCATATATCATATCATAAATTTATTGTCATCTTCTGTTGTGACTTTAGGCCGACCAGACCTTTTTTGTCTTCGCTTGTTCCCGTTACTTGTTTCCTCTAAAGCAGAGGTTCCCAAACTTTTTTTCTCGTAGACCACTTTCAAAATTTTACTGGTTTCGGTGGACCCTCTGCTGCTACATTTCTACCATATTCCCAAAATTCGTCAAAAAATGTGAAGATTAGATCTAACGATGAAAATTTACGTCGTGGTTGAGTTCCTACCCTAAATTCGAGTGGTAAAAATAAAAAGAAAAATAATATATTCTCTTGTGTTCTATTTTTTAAAATAATATGATTACAGACTTACTAGAGTTAAAATTAAACATTAATAACGTACCGTAACTTCAACAATGCAAATCAACAATTAAAAAAAAATAGTCATAATTTTAATGGGAGGGATGTACTTGATGGACTGACAGCAAATTATCAATATTTGGCTTCAGTTTTGTAAGGAATAATCGCAATCTGTTCCTTTTTTGTTAATAGGTTTGTAACGACAGCAAAACTTTTTTCGACAAGGTATGACGAGGGAAACGGTATCAAAAGTTTTCTCGCAATTTCCCACAGCCCAGGATATTTTTCGGGTATTTCTGCCTGCAGCCAAAATGTTTGATAGCCTTTTTTAAATTTCACCTTCAGCTCCTTATTGGTGCTAAGCTCGAGTAGCTCCTCTTGTAATACCACATTCGCCACTTCCGTTTCATCAAATGGATTTATGATCCATGGTGGTATTTCCATCGTCAGAATATCTTCAAATCTACTTTTGAAGTCATCATGGAGGGCATTTAAATGTTGAACGTATATCTAAATATCCTCATCAAGACATTCTGTCTGTGACAAGTTTGAAAACTGGGAGAATTCGCGCCGACTAATATTTTGCTTCATAAATTTCAATTTTCCAAGAAAAGCCGAAATTACACCCTTTGTTTTTATTAAATTTAGGCTGTCCCCTTGTAACTGCAAGTTAATGTCATTAAATTTTTTGAACAAATCTGTCAAATACGCCATGTCTGCTTTCAATTTGATCAGGTTTTCTTTTAAATCTGGATCTTTACTTTCCAGAAACTCTAAAACTGATTCAAAAAGTGAGTAAAATCTTGTTAAACATGCACCTTTCGACAACCAACGTACTTCAGTATATAAGAGCAATCGTTGAAAGTCTTCATCATTTTCGTCGCACAATTGTGCAAATAAACGGCTATTCAACGCATTGCTTCTTATTTTGTTAACTGCTTTAATCACAAATTGAAGCGATTGGTGCAATCTATCACTCAAATTTTTCGCTACCAGGTGTTGTCGGTGGATGACACAGTGAATTGCAGTTACTCCTGTTATAATTCTTTTGAGATGGCTTATAAATCCACGATATCGCCCGAAGATGGTAGGAGCTCCATCTACTGCCACCGAAATAATGTTTGTAAATGGAATCGATTTTTCCTTAAAAAAATCACTCAGGACATTAAATATTGATTCGCCTTTTCGCGAATAGCAGCTCTTCATGGATTTCTTCGTCCATAACAAATCGAACATATGCCAATAATAATGCTTCATTACCAGGTAAAGTTGACTCGTCCAGTTGAATAGAAAAATGAGTTGTTTGCAGATAATTACACAAGAAACCTTTCAACATCAGAGCTCACTTCATCAATACGTTTTGTACAGTGTTGTTACTCAAAGGAATTCTTAGCCTATATTATTATTATTAAAAGCTAGTTTTTTCGTGAAAAACTAGCTTTTGGATTTTTCAAGGTTTACAAGCATTACAAAAATGGGACAAACAGTATATTCTTGTATTAATTAAAATAATATTTGTATTGTACTAAACTTTTTTTCTCTCTTGCAGGTATGTTACTACGACCCTTTGCGGCGACGACTGTCCAACACCCGACTGGCTGATAGGCATGCTATTTTGGGTGGGCTATTTCAATTCAGCTCTTAACCCGTTAATTTACGCGTATTTTAACAGGGACTTTCGCGAGGCGTTCAAAGACACATTACTTTGTGCGCTGCCTTGTTGTTTTGGACGATGGAAGACCCCTCCTAGGTTTCTCTAGCCACAGGATTATTCCCCGGGGTTTCGGGATGAAAGGCTGTGATATTTCTGCTAGATGTATTTGTTGGGATTATGTAATAAAGTGTGGATTAAGGGCTTTTGTTTAACTATACTAAACTCGTATCATTTTATTTAAAGCATTTCAAAACGTTATGTTATTGACAAGTTTTAATATTGAAACTAAGTTAAAGTGGTCTGTGGTTGACATAAATTTTTCTGTCATTGTTATCAGCCTTTCAAAATACTAATACCTTATTTATTTTACTATTAAAGGGGTATCGTTAGGTAAGCAACAGTTTTAGTTTTTAGATTAATTTTATGGAGGTTTCGAAACTGGAATGAATGAAAATAATTTTAATTTCGACTTAACCGTCTTTTTATTTCCCTCGATATTATTTTTATACGAGCATTTTTCTGGAAATTATCGTTCTACATCGAAAAATTTTTTTAAACAAAGTTGAACATAAACATAACAATAATCAAAGTGAAAGTAGATGTAGCTCAGTCGTCAGAGGCAAATTTTGACGAAAAGTTCTCATTAAATGTTAGCAGGCTGCATTTTGGCATACAGGTAGTTTTTTTTTGGATGTAGAGTACGATAAAAGTTTGCTGCTCTAAAGTGATGCTAAGCAAACAAAATCGAAAATAAAATAAAAAATTCGGTTTTTCGCAAATCTAAAAAATAAAAAATATATCGAAAAACTAATATGATTATAATGAAAGAACGGGAAATTTTACAAAAAATAGTATATAGATAATTTTTTTTTAGTTTTGCCGTAATTTAAAAAAATTATTTAAAATAAAATGACTGGTTTAACCCCTTCAGTTGTAGAGGAGGTGCTTCCAACCTCATTTATGATTTAATTAAGGTTTCTGTATACCGCTAAATATTTAAAAATTGGCTATTAAGGGATTTCTCGGGGTGCTGATTAAGAATCCGATGACAGACTTGAACAATTCAAAATGGCGGATCCAATATGACTGCCAGAGAGTACCTAATTTATTTAATTTCTTCGAGTAATTTAGAATTTTTGTGTTTTCAGTAACTGTTTTCTTTGTACCTGGGTGTTTAACTGAAATATAAATATATTTTTTTTATTTTAAGTTAAGTTGTATGATTAATAACAAGCAAAAAATACGTTCACCATGAACATTTTTTTAAGAGCAAAATTACAAAAAAAGAGAAAGTTTCTTTTATTAAGTTTTTAATGATTTTCTAATATCAAGTGTACTTTTAGCTGTAACGAGAAAAAAAATTGACCATTTCTTACTGCTTTGAACTTAAAATTGCCGGCGGTGCACTAGAGCAGGCCAATTTTCATATTTTAAAACTCAATTTTTAAATAACACAGACAATGTAGGTATTTTTAATTATTCTTATATTGAAACTTAAGGTGTAATAATGATATATACACAAGGATTTTTTTTTCAATACTATATTTTATTAAATATTTGTAATTTACTGTATGCCGGTCAAAATCATGCAAACAAAAATTTCGTTTCAAGTTTTACCAGTTATAAGGTAACAAAAATAAAAACTATTAGTATCATCGGAAAGCTGAAAGTCACCTCTTCAAAAAACTATTTTTTAATTTTTTTCTGCACTCTGAAAACAAGTAATGTCGATTAACTTTCGAGCGGTGCGCGACTTTCAAATTAACCTGTTTGGCGCACTACATTTTTTGAATCACGAATTTTTAATAAATTCTCATGCTAATAAAAAATCTGGAAAAAAAGCTGTATACTATTTTTTTTGTAAAATTTCCGGCTCTTTTATGTGGTACTGTTAGTTTTTCGATCTTTTTTATTTTTCGAGATACTCGTATTACCGAAAAACTGAATTTTTGATTTTATTTGGAATTTTGTGGGCTCAGCGTACATTAAACTTTAGCGTACACTTTAGAGCAACAAACTTTTTTTTATCGTATTCTACGTCCAAAAAATTACCTGTATACCAAAATGTGGCCTGTTCACATTTAATGAGATCTAAAAACCCCTGGCGACTAGAATAATGTGTGTGAATCGAGACCTGTTAGGAGTTAAAATATTCCTTTTATTATTCACTGCATACTACAAAAATCGTCGAAGCGATTTACCCAACCTCTCTTGCAAACACGTAATTCTAAAATAAGTACTAAATTTCATTTGCGTAACTAATAACTTCATCCTAGCAGTACAAACCCATATTTAAAATTATAGCTAGTTTATTCTTAAAAAAATATCAGCAGAGGAAGGGCCATTAATTTTAAATTATACAATTTTCAGATTCCTGGACTGCAAAAATCCTGAAAAGATCGTATAATTCGTTATATATGATGCAACTTCTCTAACCTCCTCTCTCAGTTCATTTACTCCATTCATGTTTGATCATCAAAAAATAACACAGTTTTTAGATTGTTTTTGCATCTAGATATACATGATGGGATTGTGCAGCAGCTTGGATGATTGATATGGACACCGAAAGAAAAAATTCTCTATGTGTGTCATCTTAACATGTTTACTAATACTCTACATCTCGATAGGAACCTGATTAAAGAAACTCGATACTATAAATTGAAACCCGTTGACAACTAAATCAATCAAAAGTAAAGAAACACATAATATCAATTAAGCAATATCAATGTCAACTAAATTAAAAGCAAACAAATATCGATGACTACTAGTGTTTAATGTAAAATAGATGAATATGTAAGAATAAATTACTAGATATTAAGTTGCCGTACGTTCTTCAGAAAAAATCATTTGGCTTTATATTTTAAATTGCATTTCTGATAGTAAAAAAATAAGTGGGAGGAAATACTATTGAAATACTAAACTTCTTGTTGCAAAGTATAGGAAAATATGTTAAGGAAATACTGAAAAATAAGTCAATTCAATGAGGTTTGCTGAAACAATACTGTAATAATTCTAGAGAAATTAGTTTTATTAGTGTCTCAAAGATGTGCCAAAATAGTAGGAAATAATGTATACAGGGTGCCCCATATGTATGTAATAATGATTCCACAGCGTTTATTAATCAATGTATCAAAAAAATGTTTAAATGACAGTTATAGGGTGTTATACGGCGCATATGCTGACCTTGACAATAAAATGTTTTGAACTGTCAGTTCGAAGATCTTAATTTTTTTTAAATGGAAAGCCCTGTATATTATTTTATTTTTGAGTCCTAGTAAAAATTCTAGCGTACATCTAGCGTCTAACATACCATATGTCTAAATTGAACTGTTTTGGAATTATTATCATTTAAAATTTCAAATAAAAATAACCGGTCAAGTGCAAGTTGAACTTGCACAATTATTGTTCCGTACGTTGATTGTTTTTAAAATAAAAAATTTTGTTAGGGTGGTATAAAATGCTCAGTGACTTCACAAAACACACCTCAAATGAGTTTTCAACAAAGTTTGTTTCCAATCTTTACTGAAAACTGGTGACCTTGAAATTTTCGTTTTTTTTATATACCAGATAAATTATTAAAGGTAATGATAATTTTCGTTCAATCTATACCTCGTGGAGAATATTCCAGGATTTTTTCAAAATTTTTTGATCAGTATTTTTCGAGATAAGGTAGGGGGACAGCGATTTTTCACGATTTTTTAAAAGTAATACGAAGAAAAGTGTGCGCAAGTATTACATTATATGTATATTTTTTACTCGTGTTTTCACAAGCTTTCATTTGACACCACCCTCGATGACCTAGTAAAAAATTTTTTTTTTTTTTTCACTTCCGATTTCACCCCTCAAAACGAATCCCTTAAGTCAAAATTTATGTTACGGTGATATAAAACGATCAGTGACTTCACAAAACACACCCCAAATAAGTTTTAACAAAGTTTATCTCCAAACTTTACTGAAAATTGATGACCTTGAAATTTCTGTTTTTTTTTATATACCAGATAAATTATTACAGGTAATGCACTCGTAATAATTTTCGTTCAATCTATACCCCGTGGAGAATATTCCAGAATTTTTTCAAAATTTTTTGATAAGTACTTTCCGAGGACAGCGATTTTTCGCGATTTTTTAAAAATAATACAAAGAAAAGTGCGCGCTAGTATTACATTATATATATATATATATATATTACATATATATATATATATATATTTTTACTCGTGTTTTCACAAGCTTTCATTTGACACCACACTCGATTACTTAGTAAAAAAATTTTTTTTTTTCACTTTCGATTTCACCCCCCCCAAACCAACCCCTTAAGTCAAAATTTAACTTTCAAAACTACATGGCTCTGATGAGGCCATCAATTTCTATATTACTACCAAATTTCAACTTTCTATGACAAATAGTTTCGGAGAAAACCGGGTGTGACAGACTGACGGACAGACGGACAGACGGACAGACGGACAGACGGACAGACGGACAGACGGACAGACGGACAGGACAGACGGACAGACGGACAGACGGACAGACGGACAGACGGACAGACGGACAGACGGACAGACTGACAGACGGACAGACGGACAGACACCGAAGTGATCTTATAAGTGTTCCGTACGGAACACTAAAAAGAGAAAAAAACTATTAATAAATACTCTAGGTTTAGTTTTAAGGTAACAATTGCTGAAAATGTCTATCGTTAACAGCGAGGCAATGATCCAATTCGTCATATACAGCCTGAACAGAGTTTTGAAGAGAATCCGGGGAGATCTGTGCTACTTCATATTGAATTCTTTGTTGTAAATCTTCTACAATTTCAGGTCGACTTAGGTAAACTTTCGTTTTAAAATGTCCCCATAAAAAAAATCCAGTGGCTTAAGCTCGAGACTCCTTATAGGCCATTGTACAGCACCTCTGCTGTCTATTCATCGATTAGAATAAATTACATCCAAAAATCTATGGACATTAATTTCATAGTGAGGAGGTGGTCCGTCCTGATGATACCACAGATTCCTGTTAAAAGACCTGCACAAGTTGGAATAACTTGCTTTTGGAGTAACTGTAAATACCGCTGTCCTGTAACATTTCCATCGATAAAAAAAGGACCAATGATATGACGTTCACAGGTCCATGCCTAAACGTTTATATTTGTGGTCTTTGAGAATGACTGTCGTTTATTCAGTGGAGATTAGAGTGACCGGATCGCATAGAGGGGGAAAAAAAAATGTCGGAATCTTGTTCGTTTGGACCCCACAAAACGATTCCCCTTTCCAGATATTGAGATAGCCGAAATTTGAGCTCGATTAAACGACGTTAACCCGTGCCGCTCGTCGCTCAAAGTTCGAAAAAATCCAAATTTTTGGCCAAAAAGCTGACATATAGAGCCATAACTCCAGAACGGTAAATAATAGAAACACGCTTAATATCTCAAAAGAAAACTAATGTTGTTCTTCAAAATTTATATTCTATACATAATTGTTGTTATTTTAAGTCAAACCGAGTTACAACAGCCTTTAGCCCCAAAAACGTGACCTGGTACCACTAGGAGCATACTTCGTATATTTTGTTAATAAGTGATAAATTTTGCTTTTTTTTTTGGTATATTTTTGAGTTTAAAGTAGAAATATAATAAAAAAACAAGTAATACTGATAAGTCTAATGACATTTTTTATTTTAAAATATAAAAATTAGGTATATAATACATACAAAACAGACACAGAAAAGATATAGACGTAGTACCTACATGAGTTGATAATTTTACATAGTTATCTAATCTATTCTAGAGCTTTTGTTAAAGTAGTTTTTGAAACGTCAGGATATAATGTTCGGCATTTACTTACAACTTGCAGGATATATTGCTTTTGGTCTTCATCTTTTGTCAGAAGGTCGTTAAAGTCGGTTATTAATTTAACACCACGCTCAGCCATATCATTAACTACTTTTAATGTTTTGACAATTTTCAATCCTTCTTGGATGTCATTATTTTGAGGCCAGGTGTTTGGATGTTGTCTTAGGAAATCTGTTTTTATATTAAATTGGTCAAAGAATGTAAACGTTTCTTTGGTAAGTAAATTTACCAATCCTCCATCAACTACCTCTTTTAAGTTTTCTTTCCTAACTTTTGGATTTACAACCCTAGCGTGCTGTGATGGTTCATCTGTGCTACTGAGCAATTTATTAGCCATTAACAACTTTTCATCGTCTGTAATGGTGGGATCAAAAAACGATAATCCCACCAACTTTGCATTCAAATACCACAAATGGTTCGAAAATTTGGTCAGGGCTATTTCTGCAATGTCGTTGTCACATTCTTTATAGTCTAACAGACTATGCAAAATACCTAAATCTTGCTTTGGTGCAAGATGAGCTTTTGGAGCATTGAACCAAGCTTTACAATAAATTTTAACTAGGAAAACAGAAATGGCACGCACAGAACTTTCTTCTTCTTTAGACATCTTAAATTGACGACGAAAAATGAACATTTTTAAGCAGTAAATAGCCTTTGCCATCCACCTAGCGTGATGAATGGCTCCTGGAGTTCTAAAACCCACAACATTGCCGTCTAGTGATCCAACAAATACGAGAACCAACTGCAATAACTCCTTGTGGTCATCTCTGGGGTGGCTCTCAGTTAATTTGGTCCCAACTTCAGCAGTAACATTTGCAATTAGTTCTGGAGTTAGCTTTTGTATTAGATTGTCACTGATACCTGTGTCGTAGTTTCCTTTGTCTATCTTGGGCCACGCAGTGAGGAATCTCTTGAACATGTCTGGATGAGGTCCAGTGGTTGATCCCATTTTTGTGTCGAATACGCCTCTTAACAGAATTTCCAAGATATGGTGACGGCAAGCTAGGTATAACAATTCTCTTCCTAACATTTGCTCCAATATGACGCATGCTCCTTTGAGTCTTCCCGTGTTGGATGCTGTAGTGTCGAAGCACATCGCCTTGACGGTGTTGAGAAGACCCCATTCATGTAGGCATTCATATACGGCTACGGCTTGCTCCTCTCCAGAGCTGTTTGCTGTTACAGGAACTCTCAGCAGCTGTTCCTTTTCGCCATATGAAATAGTTATAGCTATTCGCTCACATTGTTCATTTTTTAAAACACCCGGTAAAAGTTTACCGTCCCAATGGACAACCACGGGCTCTTTTTCAGGAATGTTTACTTTATCAAAAATTTTTTTATTATATTGTTCTCTGAACATTTGCCTTCTATCATGATACTCAAGAGGGTCAAGGTTTAGTGCTTCTAGAGTAGCTATTAAAATTCTCGTGGCATTTCTGTCGGATACCTTACATCGATCTAATAAAATGGACAATTTCATGTTTAAAATCTCTTTAACGCCCCTTGCAAATGAAACTTTCATCCTCTTGCTCTCAGATGGTCCTGGATCTTCTGCAGCTTCTTCAGGGATGTCCATTTCCTCCAAGCTCTCAAGTTCCTGGTAGATGCTGTCCTCTTCAGTGTCTTAAAATATCTTCACTAGATAATTGTTCGATCTAACCAGCTCAAAGGCACTTTAGAAACTAAACTGAATAAATAAAAGGTCGGTTGTACGCTGAAGTAAAATTACCATCCCTAAAATAGAAATTAGATTCACCCTCCTTTTTACCTGTCAAACGGGTCTTTCTTTGGTAAACTGTAGTCAGGTAATCCCCATATAATAAAGATTAAGTTTGAACAAAAGGCTCTTTATGTTTGAAAATTGAGTTCCAAAATACTTTTTAACAAAAAAATGTTAATTCCGAGACACATTATGTAAAAACCCGTAAAATTCTTAGAATACTCCCAAACTGGCTCCTACTGGTACCAGGTCACGTTTTTTGGGGCTAATGGCTGTTGTAACTCGGTTTGACTTAAAATAACAACAATTATGTATAGAATATAAATTTTGAAGAACAACATTAGCTTTCTTTTGAGATATTAAGCGTGTTTCTATTATTTACCGTTCTGGAGTGATGGCTCCATATGTCAGCTTTTTGGCCAAAAATTTGGATTTTTTCAAACTTTGAGCGACGAGCGGCATGGGTTAACGTCGTTTAATCGAGCTCAAATTTCGGCTATCTCAATATCTGGAAAGGGGAATCGTTTTGTGGGGTCCAGACGAACAAAATTCCGACATCGATTTTTTGCGGTCACCCTAGTGGAGATTCTCAGTAGTCCAGTATCGGCAGTTAAGCCGATTATCTCTTCCGTTATGACAAAATGTGGGCTCGTCAGAAAAAACAATATTGTCAATTCAGTTAGAATCATGCAGTAATAAACGTTTTCGTCAATAAATAATTTTTTGACGCGTTAAGTCGTTACCTGACAGTAGATGTTTGACACAAGCCAGATTAATTTTTTTTTTTAATTTGATCTTCTTAATATCAATAATTCCAAAACAGTTCATGTATGCTATGGTACACAAATAATCTCCAGAATTTTTAATAGGATTCCAAAATAAAATAATATACAGGGCTTTCCATTTTAAAAAATTTAAGATGCTATAACCTTCGAACTGACAGTTCAAAACATTTTATTGTCAAAGTCAGCATATGCTCCATATAACCCTATAACTTTTATTTAAATATTTCTTTGACACACTGATTAATAGATCTGTGGAATCATTATTCCATACATATGGGGCACCCTGTATGTTATTTAAGTAATTATCTAGCTATATGTAATTCGCATTTCTCAATGTTTGGTTAATTTAAATTGGGTGTTAACTAATATTATTTTATGAATTTTGTGGTTTTACTTTGTTATTTAGTTTTTAATAATCTCCATATTATTTTTTATAGGGTTTTTGAGTTAAATGTAATAAATATTGTAAGCAAATCTCGTACACAATATTATTTTATATTTACTTATGGCCATGCCGTACAGTCGGGCTAAATTTTAATTAAATTTAAATCTTAATTAACATTGTTGTCCAAGAATAAATAGAAAACAAAATTGAATTCTTGGTTTGATGGTTAAATAAATATTTAAAATTAATTCCACCCTTTCAAGACAAATTACTGATGGCCAAAATAATGAATATTTTTCAAGATGTTAAATTATGCTAAATGCAAAAATAATATTAGGAAATTAAAACCCCAACTGTGAAATAATTGTAGTGAATATATATATATATATATATATATATATATATATATATATATATATATATATATATATATATATATATATATATATATATATATATATATATATATATATATATATATATTATATATATATATATATATATATATATATATATATATATATACATTAAAGTGACAAGCAAAAATTTTTTTTTTAATTTTCTTTGGTCCTACCCCCGCAAAATGTTCAATTCTATGAAAAATTGAAGCCCCTCAATTTTTACAAAAAAATATTAATATTTAGAGCTCGCATCCATCGATTGAAAATATATTTGTTCTTCTCAACTGCTTTTCCCCCTTCAACAGCCTCCCGTTAGACTTCTGATTTGAATTTAAGGAATATGAAGGTGTTTCCTTGTACATTTTTTGATGCTGAATCCCCTCTCAAGAGCCGTTTCCCCCTAAAATCCTTCAGTTTTCCGCAATGCTCATGTTAAGTGCGTATAAAGGATGAAAAAATGCATTTTCCTTTCAAGAAAGTTCCGTAAAATTTACGGGAAGCATTGTAGATCAAGTCTTAGGATGCAAAATCATAGATATGACATAGATCTTCGAAAAATTTTATGGCGCACCAGTAATATGGGACAAAGACAGCGAGAACGAACGCTTTGTTGGAAGAAAGATTGACACCTAAAAAACTCAACAGGAAGACAACTTCAGAAAAAATGTTTCATACAAAAGTTGATATTGTTTTCTGGAAATTGAATGAGTCTATTAGATTTTGGGCCCAACGCTCTGTTGGGACTCTATGAGTCCCAAAATTGAAAATTTAAATGGAAACCCAATACTTTAATACATATTTAAATTTAGCAAAAATTTTAAGTACAAAATGGAATAGTTTGCATCTACACTGGGCGAACGTGATTTCCTCAGTTTCTTAATTGCCATCTTTTTCTTCTGCAATATCGCTTTCGTTGTATGAAGTTATTGTCGAAATCTTCACTCATCCCAGTGAGGTTTCTTCGACTTTCCCTCGCTTTCGCAAAGACAGAATATTGCGCATTATTTTCATTGCACATTTCATTAATTTCAAACAGTTCGTATAATTTGTCTATAAAATTAGTTCTTTTCGCATAGAATGAACATTCTTCTGTTTCTTATGAGATAAATATTCCGAATATATTTTTTCAATCTTCGCGATAATATTTCTTTTATCTCTGATAGGTAGTCCACAAAATGTCCGAATTTTTGCAGTTTCCATAGATACAATGGTAGCACTTTTTCTAATTGCACGCTTCAATGATTATGATCTTAAAATATAATTATTCGACGGTAAGGTATTTGTAGAAATGCACTCGGAAAAACCCTCCAAACATGATTCCACCAACCAAAAATCAGTAATTTTTTCCTTGTTCACGTTATGGCTTTTATGATTTTTACACGCCATTTTTATTCACGGAAGCAAAGATTACTGAAACACTGCTAATTATTTGCGTCTGGAACTATGCGAAATATTGGCTTGTTCCTCGATTTTTGAACTTAATTATTAGCTTTTAACAGGGTTATAATTTTTTTCAAGTGTTCAAAATGTTATTACATTTCCAGTGAGGCACAATCAAAATTTAATATTTACTCGGACGTAATGAATTCAAATATATATTAAAGGTATTCGGTTTTCATTTAAATTTTTAATTTTGGGACCCTTAGAGTCTCAACAGAGTGTTGGGCCCATTTAATCCCTAGGAAAAAATGCAAAAACTTTTGTCTGAAACATTTTTTCTGAAGTTGCCTTCCTGTCGAGTTTTTTTAGGTGTCTCAAACTTTTTTCCAATAAAGCGTTTCGTTTTCGCTGTCTTTGTCCAATATTACTTATGCGCCATGATAATTTCTCAAAGATCTGCGCAATATCTATGATTTTGCGTCATAAAACTTGATCTACAATGCTTCCCGTAAATTTTGCGGAACTTTTTTGAAAGGAAAACGCATTTTTTCATCCTTAATGCGCACTTAACATGAGTATTACGAACAACTGAAGGATTTTAGGGGGAAACGGCCCTTGGGAGGGGATTCAGCATAAAAAAATACAAGGAAACACCTTCATAATCCTTCAAATCAAAAGTCTAACGGGAAGCTGCTGAAGGGGAAAAAACGTTTAAGAAGAAAAAATATATTTTCAATCGATGAATGTGACCTCTAAATATCAATAATTTTTTCTAAAAATTTGATAGATTGAACATTTTGCGGGGGTAGGATCAAAGGAAATCAAAAATTTTTCGGTTTGTCACCTTATTTAGATATATATATATATATATATATATATATATATATATATATATATATATATATATATATATATATATATATATATATGTATGTATATATATATATATATATAATATATAAATATATATATATATATATATATATATATATATATATATATATATATATATATATGTCACGATCTGCCTATGCAATCCACTGCTCGGTCTAAGTTTTCCCATTTCACGCCATTGTCATTTGTTCTTTCTCTGCCCTTCTCATCCACTGAGTTTCTGCGCTTTTCCTGATGTCATCTTTCCATCTTGTATTTGGTCTTCCTGCACTTCTACGTCCAAGTCTTGTTCTCCACTCCAAAATTTTTCTCGTCCATCTTTCGTCTGTTCTACGGGCCACGTGTCCAGCCCATCTGCATTTTAATTCAGTAACCATTTCTAATTCGTTCACGACCTTAGTTGGTTGTCGGATCCATTCGTTGCGTTTTCGGTCAGTTAATTTAATACCTGCTCGCTGTGTTCTGGTTAATCTTTGAGTAGGTCTTTTTGTGAGACTCCATGTCTCAGCTCCGTAGATGAGTACAGGGAGAATACACTGATAGTACAATTTTCTTTTTAGAGTATTGGCTATTTCTAATGTAAGGCTGTTATTTAAGTTGCCAAATGCTGTCCAAGACATTTTCATTCGTCGAGAAATTTCCTCAATCATGCGGTCTTTAGTTGTGGTAATTTTCTGTTTTAAGTATATATATAATTTTCGACTGCCTCCAAAGGGTGGTCGTATATTCACGTGTGTATCTGTGTTCGTCATGATCTCTGTGTTGTTGATATTGATTGTTAATCCTACTAATTTGGAGTCGTAGTCTAGTTCCGTAGTCATCTCTTGGAGTCCAGCAGGGTCACTAATTATTAGAAGAATATCGTCGCCGAATCGCAGATGGTTAAGATATTCGCCGTTGATGTTTATGCCTTTCCGGATCAATTTGTTTCTCTTAAAATGTTTGCAAAAGATCAACAATTTGAAAGAGATCGTGTCGTCATGCTTTATACCTCTCTTTATTGGAATTGGAGATGTTTTTTTCCCAGAGGATGAGATGCGTTATTGCCTGAGAATAGATGTTTTGTATTAATTTTGTGTATCTACTGTCTATATATTTGGTCATTGAGTTTAGTACTGTCCACATCTCGATAGTGTAAAATGCCTTTTCATAGTCGATGAGGGACATGTGAAGGTTTATGTTGTATTCATCACATTTTTCTATTAAGTTGTTGACTGTGTGTAAATGATTCATGGTAGTACAACACGAGCAAAAGCAGGCTTGTACACCAGGTTGTTGATAATCTATTTTTGGCATTAATCTGTTATTGAATATTTTCGTAACCAATTGGTAATTTGAGACAGTAGATTTATAGGCTGTAGTTACTAAGTTTCTCCTATCCAGGATTCTGGGAGTTATCCCATATCTGGTCCAGCAGCTCTATTATTCTTGATATTGCTGAGGGCGTTGTAGATTTCATCAGTGGTGAGAACTAACATTCTGTATTTTCTCTTTTCGTTCTTGACTACGAATTCCATCTGTGTAGACTTTGTTTGTGTAGAGCTTTGTATAATACTTTTTTACTTCTTCCTTCTGTTTGTTGTTTTCATCTTTCAGTGAAATCATTTCTTTTTTTCAAACTAAAGTTTTAATTTTTTATAAGACGGCAATAATATTGTTTTGGAATCTAATCTTAAATTAATAAATGCTTTCCATCTGTAATGTCGATTTTTATTTCCGTTTAATAAACCAAACAAATATGATCGAATTTCTGGTATATTCGTTATTAATTATTTACAACCAATATGACAAGTATTTCCGAGTTTACATGAATGGAAATAAAGCGGCACATCTTTATTTCTTTCCTAAATGTCTACCAGTGCCAAATCTATTTACGGTTTCGTCACAAATATAAATACTTTTTATTACAAATAGATATTTTGTTAAAAATTCAAGTACAACCAAATCATATTTTTCAATACCGATGTTAGTGTATTCCACCATAAACTTGAAGTTTTTTTAAATAACATTTGTAAAATAATCGACAATATTGTGATTTGCGGTGACTTTAATATTGATTATCTGGATTCTTCTATTATTGATGGGAGTTTGCAGGATTTATTACAGAGCTACGGTTTATCAAATACTGTGATCAGTCCTACGCGCGTGAATGGAAACTTGGCAATGTCCATTGATTACATCTGTACAAGTTATGAGTTCCCGAAACTGCATTCTTATGTTTGAGACAAGTGTTTGTTGGATCACTCTGCTCAAATCTTAAAAATACCATATCAACTAATATCTTTAGAAACTGTCTATAAAAGAGATTACACTAAAATAAAATTGAAACTTTTAGAATGCATTTGAACGAAGAAACTTGGCAGCATGTGTTCCAGGTACAGGACGTCGAACAGGGTTTCAGTTTATTTCTAAACTGCATACTTCACTACATCAATGTATCTTTCCCTTTAAGAGAAGTTAACTTTTGCAGGAAAACCAAACGGAATCTCTGGATGACGGTGGGTATCAGGAAATCCCCCAAGACACTAAAAGACTTATTTGAGAAAAAAAAAACGAGTCTAAGAGTGAACATGACATAATTCATTAAAAGTGTAGACAAGCAAGAGTAATGTATAACAGTAACATGTACCTCGAATCAGATAATAAATCTAAAGCTGCTTGGGCAATTGTGAATAAAAACATTCAGAATCCTAAAAAAATTAAAAATAAAGGAACATAAGGAATGAAGAACGAAAAATTATAAGAAACAAAAATGTCATTGCAAACTGTTTCAATCAATATTTTATCAGTCATAATACGAAATATCCTTTAGCCAGCATAACTTCACCTGTAGTTTATAAACAGGTTATACTTCCAAATACGATGATCTTGAGACCAGTGAGCCAATATGAAATTATGGAAACGATTTCTAAGTTGAAAAAATCCAAAGCAACAGGAATTGATAAAATGCCTTCATTTCTAATAAAAAAAAACAGCAGGCTTATTGTTGCTTCCAGTAACATATTTGGTGAACTGGTCTCTGGAAAGTGGCATTTTTCCGAAAGTTTTGAAACATGCAAAAATTGTTCCGCTTTTTAAGAGAGCAGATTCACTTCTTATGGCGAATTATAGACCTATAGCCTCATTACCTACTGTATCTAAAATACTTGAGAGAATTGTTTATGATCAAATTGTCTCTTTCCTACAGCGTTTTGACATCTTAAAACCTTCCCAACATGGTTTTTGTCGTGGACGATCTATTCATTCTGCCATCTGTCCATTTTTAAACAATGTTTATAAATTACTTAACGAACGGTCTAAATGTTTCGACATTTTCATGGACTTAAGTAAAGCATTTGATTTGGTGGATCATGCGTTGTTAATAAGGAAACTTGAAAATAATTCTCTAAGAGGAAAGATTCGTGAATGGATAGGATCTTACCTGCCTAATAGATGTCAATCTGTACAGATCGACGACGTAAGATCGGAAAAATTGTCAATGTCTTGTGGAGTGCCCCAGGGTTCGATCCTGGGTTCTCTTTTATTCCTGTTATTTATAAACGATTTACCGGATATTTGTAATAATCGAAATATAGTAATGTTTGCTGATGACAGCAGTTACCTGGTCAAGTCTGATAATGTTCAAGGAGCAACCCACTTAGCTCAACTAATGGTCAATAAGTTCTATGATTGGTTTTTAGGTAACAAACTATATATGAATGTGGATTAAACTGTTTTCATAAATTTTATACCTAGGTTTTATAATTTGGATAAATTCAATCTTCTTAAGATTAAAAATCGTTCAATACAAGCATCAAGTACGAAATTTTTGGGTATCTATATTGATAATCGGCTTAGTTGGGACATACAGGTCGATGATCTATGCAAAAAGCTTGCAGTCACTACATATGCTTTATTTCGGCTAAAACAAGTAAGCAATATTGAAGTTCTGTTTTCTTACTACTACGCTAATTTTTTTAGTCGTGTAAAATATGGATTGAATTTCTGGAGTAATACAAGATATTTAAATAGAGTATTTAAAATACAAAAGCGTATAATTAGAATGATTTCTGGGGCACATCGGTTGGCTTCATGCTGGCCGATTTTCAAAAAATGGAAAATCATGACATTGCCCTCGCTGTATATATTTTAAGTTATCTGATTTGTGGGAAAGAATATTTACAAGTTTAAACAACATTTTCAATATCATAATCACAATACTAGGAGCTATAACAATATGGTATAACAGATTCGTTGACTTAATATTACTGAAAGTAATGTATACTGGTTTGAAAAGTCCATGCAAAGTCCGAGAGATGGCACCCCCGGCGCGTATCGAGGTCATGTTTAGTTAGTAGCATCTCTTGAATGAACGCACACCAAGTTTCAGCCATATTGGTCTTTTTCTTTGTGTTTGGCATTCGTGTGAATCAAGGAAGTCGAGTGATTTTCAAGAAATGGACGAAAAAGAATTTCGTGTGGTGATTAAACATGACTTTATGAAAGGCAAAACGCCTCAGGAGACTAAAGAGAAGCTTGATAAACATTATGGTGACTCTGCACCTTCGATTAGAACAGTTTATAAGTGGTTTCAAAATTTTCGGACTGGCCATATGGGCACAAGTGACGCTGAACGTTCTGGACGGCCTGTGGAGGTTACGACTCCAGAAATCATTGATCAAATCCATGATATGGTGATGGATGACAGAAGAGTTAAGGTGCGTGAGATTGCTAGTGCTGTGGGCATCTCGACTGAACGGGTACATAATATTTTGCATAAACATTTGGAATGAGAAAGCTATCCGCAAGATGGGTGCCGCGATTGCTCACGTTTAACCAAAAACGGAATCGTGTGAAGTGTTGCAAGGATGCTTTGCATCTGTTCCAGAATAATCCGGAGGACTTTAAACGTCGTTTCGTCACTGTGGATGAAACATGGATACATTACTATACTCCCTGAGACCAAACAACAATCTAAACAATGGGTTACCAAGGGGGAATCTGCACCAAAAAAGGCGAAGACCGTTCCTTCGGCCGGAAAGTTTATGGCGACTATCTTTTGGGATTCGCAAGGGATAATCCTCATCGACTATCTGGAAAAGGGTAAAACCATTACAGTTGAATATTATTCATCGTTATTGGACCGTTTGAAAACCGAGCTGCAAGAAAAACGCCCGCGATTGGCCCACAAGAAAGTCCTTTTCCATCACGACAACGCACCAGCACACACCTCAGCAGTTGTGGTCGCAAAATTATTGGAAATAGGATTCCAACTCGTTTCACATCCCCCCTATTCTCCAGACTTGGCTCCCTCGGACTACTATTTGTTCCCCAATTTGAAGAAATGGCTGGCGGGACAAAGATTTTATTCAAACGAGGAGGTGATTGCAGACACTAATGGATATTTTGCAGACTTGGACAAATCCTATTATTCGGAAGGGATCAACAAACTAGAACATCGTTGGACGAAGTGTATAAGCCTAAAAGGAGACTATGTCGAAAAATAAAAAAGGTTTACCCCAAACACATAAGTAGTTTTTATTTTTGCACGGACTTTTCAAACCAGCCTCGTATTATGTTGGTGCCAAAATTTACAATAAGTTATCGGATAGATTTAAATGTATCTTCAATGAGAAAGAATTTAAAAATACCCATTTCTTTTATAGCTTGGATGAATATTTGAACTGTTTAATTGATTGAACATCTCCAAACTTTACCTTTTCACATATTATAAATTCATTAATTTACGCTTGTAATAAATGTTTTCTTTTCTATTTTTTAGTTGCTTTAAGTTTGCGTTTATAATTTGATTTAAAATTAGGGTAGAAATACACGTATTTAATTATAGTATCATAAAAGCTTTGTACAGGGTGGTTCAAATTGGACATTTTTAAAGGTAAACCCCTTTATCTAAAGGAGATAGACCAAAAGTGATGTCGGTGTCTGAGATTCAATTTTTATGATAAACGTAATGGCGAAAACCGCATATCGATATCTAGTACCGTTTCAGATATATAGGGTCTTTTTCAAAAATCTGCATTTTGGAAAAATGTTTGTAATTCTTTTCCTATTGAAAATTTTTGATATCTGCAAAAACATTCTCAGAACATTTTTTTTACGTGGATTTTAACAGTGTATGTTACATTTTTTACAACTAATATTTTAATAGTTATTAACGCAAAATTATATTTTTTAAATGGGATACCCTGTATATTTTTTCCTTGTCCGAATAGAGCTTTAAATTACCATTCTAAAAATATAGCACACTTTATATTTTGCTTAAATCTACTTCAAAATGTAAAGGTTTTCAGTTTTTTACGCGAGTTTTAAATGCACATTTTGTGAAGTAGGCTTTGGACGAAGCGGCAATATCAATTGTTTACCGATAGCAGTCAAATTGTAAAAAAAAATCCCAGAAGTAACTCTAAGAGTCATAACTACAATGAAATTTACTAAATGCTATAGTACTTTAAACTATGTAGAAAATAAAACAAAACAACAATAAAACAATTTATTTCGAGTAGAGCAAACTAAAACAAGACAATTTTCTATAAGAGATGTTCGAAATATCGACCAGTTTCATTTACACATAGGCGGCACCTTTTCTGGACACTTCTTACCGAGTTGATTAGTTCAAAAGGAGTGAGAGCTGCAAAATTTTGTATCACTGCGATTTCTAACTCTTGCCTGGTGTTTGTCGGCAATTTAAAAATTAGGTCTTTCAATCTTTCCCAGAGATAGAAGTCCATGGGTGTTAAATCCGGTGACCTTGCCGGCCAACGGTTCGGACCTTGGTTGGCTATCCAGTTATTGTCGATATTGGCCGATAAAAAATTACTAATAACTGCAGCGTTATGAGTGGGTGCCCCGTCGTGTTGAAAAAATATATTTCTAAGGTCCATTAACGGCAGTTCATCAACAAGAGGTTCTAATTGCTGCCTTAAAATTTCTAAATATCTCTGAGAGATGAGTGTTCCTTCGTAAATAAATGGACCTATAACCCTGCCTCTAAAATTCCTGACCACACTTTAAATTCAAATCTGCCTTGATTTCTTTGCTCCACAACTAAATGAGGATTTTCTTGTGCCCACGTATAAGAATTGTAACGGTTAAAAATACCTGAATTGCTTACATAAGCTTCGTCTGACCAAATGCAATTTAATGAAAACTTCGGAACATGGTTACAATTCTCCAGAAACCATTGGCACAAATCCATACGCCGTTAAAAATCTCCGTCGCTAAGGTGATGAACTTTTCTTGTTCTATATGGTCTGAATTTGTGCTTCTTCAAAGTACGACTTACGTTAGTTCTTGGTATTCCAGTGGATTCTTTTAACTGTCGGGTTGAAGTGTTGGGATTATTTCCGATAGTTCCTAAAACTACTATTTCTTCTAACTTCTTATCCCTGTTTGATGCATAATTTTTGGGTCGTTTTTTTTTTCAAACTGGCCACTATTAACTAGGTTATGTGGCAATAGAGCGAATATATGCTTGAAGGGTTGACGCCTCTCTGGATACCGTTCGTGGTACAAATTACTTGCCGCTTCCGAATTTTCTCCGGTTTGTAAGAAACACACTATCATATCCCATTTTTCGTAATTTTCAAACCTTATTGCGATTTATTTGACAATTCAATAACTGATCCTGAAGTAAAATTTGACAACTACGAAGTAAACAATTGAATTAAACCATATGGCCGCTCTGTCCAAAGCTTACTTCACAAAATGTGCACTTAAAACTCTCGTAAAAACTGATGAAGTAGATTTAAGCAAAATATAAAGTGTGATATATTTTTAGAATGGTAATTTAAAGCTCTATTCGGATAAGGAAAAATATATTTTTGCGTTAATAACTATTAAAATATTAGTTGTAAAAAAATGTAACTTACACTGTTGAAATCCACGTGAAAAAGTGCTTTGAGAATGTTTTTGCAGAAATCAAAAATTTTCAATAGGAAAAGAATTACAAACATTTTTCCAAAATGCAGATTTTTGAAAAACACCTTGTATATCTGAAACGGTACTAGATATCGATATGCGGTTTTCACCATTGAGTTTATCGTGAAAATTAAGCCTCAAACACCGACATTAGTTTTCGTCTATCTCCTTTAGATAAAGGGTTTTACCTTTAAAAGTATCCAATTTGTACCACCCTGTACATTGACCTGATCCATACAGAGTTTTGTACTATCCAAAAAAAAAATATTTATTTATTTAATATCTTATGTTAAAATTAATTACATTTTCAATCTCATATCAAATATCATGTCCAGGACCTGCCGGTAAACAATAAAAGGTAAATCGATTCGGTATACCAACAATAATACTAAAGCGAAAATTTATTATCTGTTATCACACACATAATTTATGATATATATATATATATATATATATATATATATATATATATATATATATATATATATATATATATATATATATATATATCATAAGTAAATAAACGTATAATATTTTAATTAATTAAGCTTAACTAATAATGTAATTATCATTGATCACAATGTATGAATGTATTTATTTTGATTTTTACCTAAGATTGAATGTAGACATAAAAGAACTAATATGCTAAAGATAATTAATCAACATAAATGCGTTTAGTGCTGAAAGTTAAAAATGGTGTATAAATTTGTGATCTTGCATGTTAAGAAGTAAAAATATAATGCTTTATTTAAATGATATTTAAATAGCTGTTAAGGTTGTCGAATGGTTTATTAAAAAAAAATTCAATTGTTTAGAATTCAACATATTTTTGGTTATTTTTGTAATGTTATTATATTCTATAATTTTCTTCAGTTTTTACCAAAAAAGAACTGGTATAAAATCAGAAACACTAAATGCCGTCTTAACAGTGTTTATTACAGGAACAGTAAGCGTGTGTTTTATATAAGTGATTCTAGCGGGGCGTACGAAGCTATCGATGCGACTTGAATGTCCAGAATGGGAAACAAAGAGCAGGGATATAGAGAAACTTTTAAAAATTTACCAACTTAGAAATTCTTGATCTAAAAGTTTTTATTGGTGGATTTTCTTTTAAATTATATGAAACAATTTCATAAACGTTTGTTGTTTTAGTAAAAATTTACATTTACCAAAATGTTTAATTACTTGAATAATAACAATAGTTAAAATATTCAATCCATAAAAAATTAATAATACGCAACCTATCTTGGATTTAATTAGATTTCATTAGATAAATGGATTCACATTCTCAGGAAGTTATAATATTCCAAACTCGTATAAATATAAATATGTAATCATTATTTAATTACACGGAATCTCTAAAACTTAGCAAAATTGGACAAAATCTGAGCACTTTTTAGAAAAGAGGAACTTTTGAAACTCTTTTGTTTCATTTAGTAAAAATTGTATATTTCATGTTTCAAAAATTTAAATTTCAGGTTTTCCAAAACACATTTCGTTACTTTCGAGACACCATACATAATTTATTTAAAATTTAAATATTTCCAACGTGATCCATCAGTGACATTGTATATATAAAGAAGAAAGAGGCGACCATGGCGTAGTGGGTAAGGTTTCTGCTTTCTACGCCGGAGATCCAAGTTCGAAAATCGGCTCAGAAAATAACAACATTAAAAAAAGAAACTTTACAACGGTCACCTTTCTCAGGAAGGCAATGGCAAAGTATCGTACCTAGTAAAGCCCTCTCATTTTGACCTTGCGAAAGCGGTTTTAAACTCTAGGTCTTCTTGGTCTGTAAAACACTTAAAAAGGCACCAACCACAGGCAAAGGCAAGAGGGTAGCCTACGTGCAATTTAAGAAGAAGAACATAAACAAGAAAGTGAAAATATTTTCAGAAGCAAACTAAAACCAAACTAACAAAAAATAGCTGTTTTTTTTTGCAAACGCTACCAATACCAGTTCATGTTGTTTGAAACAGGAAAACAACCTATTCGGAAATAGGGAATTGGATTCGATTTCATAATTTGGAAGTAACTATCATTCGTGTTATACGAGTAAAATTTCAAATTTATGGCATGTGGTAAATATTAATGCAATTACAAATGGCTTTCAGTTCCGTTAATGCGACCTGCAAGTATTTTCTGCCACAACATTATGGCGATGCAAGGATATATTTTTAAATTTTATAATCATTTATTGTTGTTTGAAAACCTGTGTCGTAATTGGACCATTTATTATACCTATATCTATGTCAAAAGGTATAATATAGGCTAACTCTTCTATAATTCTGTAACAACAAAACAAATTCTCTCTTCGAAAAAAACTGGTGGTTCTAATTTAGTTTGCAGCATTTCACAATGTAATAAATGTAAAATAAATTTATAATAAAATAAATAAAATACATTGTATACCAAAAGCAATATTAAAAAGACTATTTGCTGTATTCTAGTCAAATAGAAAACATACTTTAATTGTAAAGACAGGCACATCTTAAAAATGTCTGTCTCTTTTTTTACTAATTTCTGTGATAATATTTTGCTATAAGGATTAATGTTCTGTAAATATCGTGTTAAGAAATATTAGGTGTACCTAATTATAGTAGAGAATATTGTACTTAAAAAGCTATATATTTTTTGGTCTTCCTATTTGTTCAATTAAGGCTTCGTAAAAACGACCCGCTGACGACCTAAATAACTTGAAACACTAATATCAATCAATATCGCCGGCTTTTTTTTCATTAGGTTATATACAGGGTGCCCCATATGTATGGAATAATGATTCCGCAGCATTTATTAATCAGTGTTTCAAAAAAATGTTTAAATAAAAGTTATAGGGTGTTGTACGGCACACATGCTGACGTTGACAATAGAATGTTTTGAACTGTCAGTTCAAGGAAATTACGCCATTATGATTTTTTTTTTAAATGCAAAGCCCTGTATATTATTTTATTTTTGAGTCTTACTAGAAATTCTAGATATTATTTGTCGAACATACTATATGTCTAAATTGAACTGTTTTGGAATTACTGTCATTTGAAATTTAAAATAAAAAAAGAGAAAAAACAATTAATATATACTCTAGGTTTATTTTTAAAGTAACAACTGCTCAAAATGTCTGCCGTTAACAGCGAGGCAATGACCTAATCTGTCATAAACAGTCTAAACAGAGTTTTGCAAAGAATCCAAGGTGATCTGTGCTACTTCATATTGAATTTTTTGTTGTAAAACCTTCTACAGTTTCAGGTCGACTTCGGTAAACTTTGGTTTTCAAATGACCCCATAAAAAAAATCGAGTGGCGTAAGGTCGGGACCCCTTGCAGGTCATTCTACAGCACCTCTTCTGCCTATCCACCGATTAGAAAAAATCGCATCCAAATATCTACGAACATTGATTACATAGTGAGGAGGTACTTCGTCCTGTTGATATCACAGGTTCTTGTTAGGGGTATCCAAATTATTTTCATCGAGAAAAAGACCTACACAAGTTGGAATAATGAGTGTTGATTATCCATTGGGGATTCTCAGTAGACCAGTACCGGCAGTTATGCCTGTTAATTCTTCCGTTAAGACAAATGGGGCCTCGTCGGAAAAAGCAGTATTATGAATTAGGTTAGGATCATAATTGATTCGTTCCATCATGACTTCGCAAAATTTAACACGTCTATTGTAGTCATCTCCAGATAATTTTTGCAATAGAATGGGTTTGTATGGATGCAATTTTTGTTCGTTCAGTATACGACTTAAAGTACCTTTACTTATGTTGTGGTCTAGGCAAAGCTGACGAGTGGGTGTACTGGGATTTTCTATAATTTCCAATAAAACATCTAACTTTTTATCATCGCTTGTTTTAATTTTTGGAGCTCCAGGTTTAGAACGATCCTTAACATGACCTGATTGCCTAAATCGCTTTAATGTTTTGCTAACTACAGACTGGGTAATAGGTTCTCGAATCAGATATTCTGCATTAAAAAGGTCACACACCTCCTGTTGTGTTCTTCTACGGTTTCCGTAACCAACCATGATTAACAAAGTGATTCTTTCAGTTTCTGTCAAATTATAATATTACGCTGAAATTGCAGTTTCACAAAATGCAGCAATAAACGTTTTCGTCAATAAATCATTTTTTGATGCGTTAAGTCGACAGTAAATGTTTGACACAAGACAGTTTATTATTATTATTTTTTTTTAATTTGATCTTAATTTGAATTAACAATAATTCCAAAACAGTTCAATTTAGACATATAGTATCTTAGCCAAATAATATCTAGAATTTTTAGTAGGTCTCAAAAATAAAATAATATGTAGGGCTTTCCATTAAAAATTTTTTAATATGGCGTAATTTCATTGATTAATAAATGCTATGGAGTCGTTATTCAGTACATATGGGGCACACGGTATTATGTCGCCTTAGTATTTTTAATATTACCAGTTTTCAATTAATACTGTTTTTTTTTTTAATTAACTCGAATCTAAATAAAATTTTGTGTATATGTATTTGATCTCAACTGTGCTCAAATATTAGTTTGTAAACTATTTGGATGTATAGTATAACTAAAAGTATCAATATTAATGTATATAGTTCATTATTTTGTTTAAGACAAATTATTAATTTAAGATAGAAAATTGTGTAGTTGCCTTTTAAGTATAGATCACTTGAAAGGTTTTTTAATATAACACTTTTTTTTAAGAGATAATCATATTAAAATATTCTGACTAGTACACCCGTATAATAATGTATAATATTTGTATATTTGTTACATTGCTATTTTTATATTTATTAAGTTTTTTACTTTTATATCTGTCGAATGTATGTTCCTAATTATTGTTATAATTGTAAAGCAACTAAGTTAAGTCTTTTTTATTTCTTTGATAATTCTCGGCTCCTTTTCAAACTAACTATAATGGAAAGTCATTTCAGTTTGGTTATTTATACTTGTTTTGTTTTCATTTTTAAGAAACGAATATTGTGTAAGTAATATTTTTTCAGTATTTTTCTTTGGGATAAATAATTCTCAAAGTCACATAGCCACGTAAATTGGTAATCAAATAAAATGTAAAATCATAGCAGAATTAACTTTTTAAATGAAAACAAATCTACATGGATGTTGATTTCGGAGAGTAATGGTGTAATTTCCATTACTGTAAAATTGTTTTTTTATTTTTATGGATATTAGTGTCTGTATGTATTACCACATATTTTGCAATATAAAATAAAATTTTGAAATTTTAAATCGCTTTGCTCCATTAAAAAATGGAATTTTATTTACATTTCATTTTCAATGATGCCTAAAACGAAATACACAACACCACAGGTTTTATGATAATCCAAATCTGTTTCTGCCTGTAATTACTAATAAATTTTAATGAAAGATTATTATTATATTTGGCTCAAGGAATTAATATTTCTTATGCTGTTATAGTGACTAAGAAGAACGAAAAAAAAACAATTAAATGTTTCTAATTCTAAAACATAATATACAGTATCTTTAGCAAAGCATGAAAAATAAACTTAGCATACATAAATTCTTCCAGTACAGCTTTACAACCATACATTTCAAAATTTCAATTTTTTAACAATTGGAGTACTGTTTACTTCTTATTACCTTTTAATAAGCAATTAAAAGTTTAGTAGTCTTGTTACACATTCCGTAATTTTGATAATAACTAGCACGACATATTTTACTTTTATTTTACTTTGCTTACGCTTCTTGTTTAATAAATAATTATGCCCTAAACATCTGAGATTGGCGTAATGTATATTTTAGATTCATTAAGTAATGTTAATATACCCAAAAACAATATTTGAGTCACTCGAAAATAAAACCACTTTATGCTTTAGGCCTCAGTTAATTGTTTTTTCTAAATTAAGTCATAATTACGTTTTACACAAAACATTTAATATTATTCTCGTCGGTTTCATGTGCAAAATTAAAAATAAAGAACTATAGAAGATCCATTGATGTCTAAAATTTGTCAAAAACTATTCTATATTTGTCCACAGAAGTCTACTGGAACACAGTTTTGCGTCCCATATGACACAAACAACACAACATAAAATTGTGCCACTAATTATACATTGTGAGTCATATGACACCAGATTGTGTAATAAGATTATCCTAATATTTGTGAGACTAGAGCTTTTTCTAACCAAAATTAAAAACAGATACTAAGTTGTGTTGAGCATACAATAAATGATTCTAGTTTTTAATACTTGGATGATTTATGATTTAGAGCTATTCTAATTTTCGTATGTTTGGATTAGTTAGAATTTACTCGGAGATTTGTATTTTTTTTTCAATAAAAAGAGCTGTTAGGTTAAACTATACAATAAACAAGGTTAGAAATAATGGAATAAAATTTTTTATTGCGTAATACTCGTAGGTAGCCCACTTTTGGTATTATTATTTTAAGTATCTGCGATTAACGTTGCCGGCGACCCATTTAATTATTGATGATTTACGTCTAAAGTAGGAGTAGGTATAATTCAAATTAACTTTTTTTTATTATGCCAGCTTAAAATTTGTCTTAAATAAAAGAAATTTCAATAAAGAGTCCTTTCACCAATACAAAACTGAAGGTATTTGCCTTCTTTAAACCATATTTAAAGCTGAACTGTGTTTCTGTTCTGTCAACAAACACATCAAGAAGCTAAAAATACATTAAGAAAATTCTAAGGTTTTAAACGGATTATAAATATGTTATGTAGTATAAATAAAATAAATTTAGTTAAGATTACATATATTTTTGTGCGTTCACTTAGATAAGTATTATTTTCTGAAGATTTCTTTTGTTCTTTTCTGGACTAGCACGGCCAATACAAATTTTCGTGTTACTTTACTAGGCAGAGGCGCTAGTTACTAGATTAGTCGACAAAATATCACTTTTTGAAATGGACAATATAAATATTGAATATGGAACGGTTTTGGTTGGAAGATTAATTATGATTCATGAGATTTTAACATCTTAAATTGGACTGACAGTCCGACGTTATGCCTATGATTGCATGAAGTATCTTTAAGGTTATTGACTGAATGTAAATGTCACTGACGCCCAAATTCACCAGACGTATCTGAAACTTATCCCTTATGGAATTTAAAACTTTTTAACACTGTAATATTTTGAGTGGTAAATGCCATCCAAAAAATAGTTTGATAGGAAAATTTAAAATAAAAATCAGAAACTAAGAGCTTGGGGAACAGATAAAATTCTTTTAATAATAATTTTTAGTTTTCATAAAAAATAAAAACTAATTTTCGCAATTTGCACCAGCATAACTTTAGTTTTCTGACTGGTGCTCTTGTCAATTTAAATCTTATTACTAAATTAGACAAGTTTTAAAGTTAAACCTCTTAATTTAATAATTTGCTAAAAAGTTTAACTTTAAAACTGATCTAATTCAACAATTATCGAGGAAATGAAAAAATCGAGGAAAATGAAAAAATATTTTAAAATTCTAAAAACCACTAGCTTTTTTACCTTGCTCGATATTGAGTTTTAAATCGTTTTCTACAAAAATTGCATGTTAGAATCTCACTTTAATTTGACAGTGTCCAACCATAAGAACTATGATTTCTCTACGTAAATATGTTTCGCAATAGATTGTATAAAGAGTAATTTAAAACAAAGCACTATCGCTTACTTTTTTGTAGATAATAATATTTCAGCTTGATTATTACTGTATAAATATTACTGTTATATTTTTTAAGACAATCTGTTAGGCCTATTGTAAAATTAACATAACGTTGTTAAATATTTAGGTTTAAAAATTAGTATAAAATTTTAAATAAATGAAAATAATAATAATTGTTGATGTAGTAGATATAATTGTATATTTCCATGAAATAAATTTATTTGTTAAACATCCTTCTGTATTTAATTTGTTTTTCTTTTAGTTAAGATTATCGCCTATCGATCAGTTACATTGCTGTTAGTAATATAGAAGACGCTATCAACCTGCATTTTTGACAATAATTGGAAATATTAAATATAATTAAAGATCAATAGTATCACGTCCGCAAGCAAAGATCAACAGGAGATCTAGTAACTTATGAAAATTATGAAGAATCTCGAGGAATTTCACTTGATATATCTAAGATATTCGACCGCCTTTAGCATTGCGGATTATTAGTTAAACATCCCTCCTCCTACTTCTGGTCAGTTCTAGTATTAGATCTATCTTCTTCTTCTTCTGGTGCTGTGTCTTTTTTAGACGTTAGCGATTATTCTGGCCCAAATTACTTTATTTATAGTTGATCTAAACAATTCTCTCTTTCTTTCTCTTTTATCGAGCTCTATCTTTCTTTGGATAATTTACTCAGCTTTGAATCCGTCTCGTGCTTAGACAGAACACCGGCGACCCTTCGGTAATGCGTTACACATTCTCGAGTTTGGATCCGTTCTACAGGTGAAGAGCAACGTAGTCTCGCTCTAGGCGATATTGCTTTATATTTGTGTTTATAGCTTAATTTCGTTTATGGCACTGATAAAGGATCTCCTCGGGAAACTGCTACTGGTTTTGGATATAACCTTTTCTGTCAGCCCGCCCGTCCGATTACGTAATTGACACAAAAAACACGGCCTCACGTGTTCATCTACTGCTCTAATCACATAACCTAAACCGACGTTGTAGGAATCACTCCTCACAGCGCTTAGTAACCCTGTGTGATTCGAACCTCTAACAGGCGATTTTGACCACCGATCCATAATCTGAAGCCCCAAAACGCCCGAATTTCGCCTTCAGAAACCCCAACCAGGAAAATGCGTCCACGTACTACGAACTGTCGACCGGAAGTAGCGATCTAAACAATTCTACACTACTTTTCCCCGTCCATTTTCTAAGGTTGTGCAGCCAAGAGATTCGACGTGTTCCAGGAGGTCTTTTCCCCTCGACCTTTCCCTGCAGAATCAGTTGGTGGAGATGATACTTGTCGTTCCTCATAACGTGGCCAAAATATGACAGTTTACGTTTCTTTACCGTATGTACGATCTCCATTGCCTTGTTCATCCGTTGTAGCATGATATCGTTGGTAAGGTGGTGTATCCAAGAAACTCGCAGCATACGGCGATAACACCACATTTCAAACGCTTGGAGCTTCTTTGTTGTTGTTTCGGATAATGTCCACGCTTCAACGCCATACAGTAAAACAGAGAATACATAGCACCTTAAAACCCGCATTCTTATATTTATGTTGAGATGCATACTATATAGGACCTTTTTAAGCAGAAAAAAGCTAATCTTGCTTTCTCTATACGAACTAATATTTCTTTTGCATAGTCCCATTCCTCATTGATATAACAACCCAAGTACGTAAACTGATTTATCCGTTGTATTGGTTTGCCGTTGATGTTAAAGTTGGCACTCAGTTCGGGGTTTTTACATAACCCTGGTCTTAGACACATTCAATCTTATACCATATTCTTCACATTGATCTTGTATTCGAGTTATCAGCCTGTGAAGTCCATCTGTAGTGTCGGCCAATACAATGGTGTCGTCTGCATATCTCAAGTTGTTAATCATAAGCCCATTAATAACCACACCATCCTCGCAACCACTCAAGGCTTCAGTGAAAAGCTGTTTGGAGTATACGTTAAAGAGCAACGGGGACAGAACGCACCCTTGTCTAGCCCCTTTCTGTATACTGATCTCTTCAGATCGCTAGGCTCCAACTCTAATTTCAGCTGTCTGTTGCCAGTACAAGTTGGAAATGATACAAATATCCTCTCGTCTCATACCTACGGACAGCAAGACTTCCATCAACTTCCCATGCTTTACCTTATCGAAAGCTTTTTCGAAGTCGAGAAAACATACGAAGACAAAGCAGTTCATATCGCGTGCCCTTTGAATAAGAACCTGAATGCCTGCGCTTCTCTTGTTCCTAAGCCACTTCTGACACCGAACTGTGTCTTACTAATAGAGTTCTCAAGTAATGGATATATGCGTTCATGGATGGCATACAAGAATACTTTTAATACATGACTCATAAGACTAATTGTGCGATGTTCTTCACATTTCTTAGCATTGACCTTTTTGGGTATAGGTATAAAGGTAGATATAAGTCGCGTTAAATAGATCAACTAGAGCATCAATATGTTGTTCTTGTAATAGTTTCAGAAGCTCTCCTCGTACTTGATCCACTCCTGGTGCTTCACAATCTTTTAGATTTATAAGTATTTCTTTATTATTCAATTTTCAGATATACAAAATTAATCATACTACTTTATATTCTTAGTATATCTGGCATGTGTGATGGATCTGCTCTATCTGCAACATAACTATGCCAAGCCATATTGAATCCGAAAACTTAACATCAAGCAAATTGAATATCTTCGCATAATTATATCGAGATGTGTTACACAATCATTTTAAAAGTAATTTGTTGCCAGCTTTTACTTAGTTGTAGCATCCCCAAAAAACGGTAGGTTTCGGTTAGAAGGGAAGTTGGAAGATTCTTTCTGCGGACATCAAGTTTATGTTTATTATGTTACAAGTGTAACAAAATCACGCGTAGGGATTCTAAACTCCTTATTATGGTTAAACCGGATAACAATGAAAACAAAACTAACAATCTACAGGGCAAATGCAGAGCCGATATTGGCGTATGGATCAGAATGCTGGTAAATGACAAAAAAATATAAGCAAAGGATAAACGCGGTAGAAATAGATAGTTTAAGAAGATCATGTAGAATATATAATCAGGAGCACGTCCAAAATGAAGAAATCAGAAGACGGACAGGAAGAAAACATACAACAGCGAAAAGAATAGAAACCAGACAGTTTATTTGGTACGGACACGTAAAAAGAATGCCTGATACTAGATGGTTAAAAAGAAGTTTTGGATACGTTCCTTCAAATAGAAGAAAGAAAAGAAGACCAGCACAAACAGGAATTAACGGAATAATTGGCATAATGAGAGAGCTATATACGAGAATGTTTAGAAAAGAGGAAACCATGGCAGTCGAAATGCAAAATGGGGCAGAAGTTGTAGAATCCTATATATATATATATAGATATTATATATATATATATATATATATATATATATATATATATATATATATATATATATATATATATATATATATATATAATATATATATATATATATATATATATATATATATATATATAATATATATATAATATATATATATATATAATATATATATATATATATATATATATATATATATATATATATATATATATATATATATATATATATATATATATATATATATATATATAAAATATATATATATATATATATATATATATATATATATATATATATATATATATATATATATATATATATATATATATATATATATATATATATATATATATATATATATATATATATATATATATATATATATATATATTATATATATATATATATATATATATATATATATATATATATATATATATATATATATATATATATATATATATATATATATATATATATATATATACATATTTAGAGTGACCGCAAAAAATCGATGTCGGAATTTTGTTCGTCTGGACCCCACAAAACGATTCCCCTTTCCAGATATTGAGATAGCCGAAATTTGAGCTCGATTAAACGACGTTAACCCGTGCCTCTCGTCGCTCAAAGTTTGAAAAAATCCAAATTTTTGGCCAAAAAGCTGACATATGGAGCCATAACTCCAGAACGGTAAATAATAGAAACACGCTTAATATCTCAAAAGAAAGCTAATGTTGTTCTTCAAAATTTATATTCTATACATAATTGTTGTTATTTTAAGTCAAACCGAGTTACAACAGCTTTTAGCCCCAAAAACGTGACCTGGTACCAGTAGGAGCCAGTTTGGGAGTATTCTAAGAATTTTACGGGTTTTTTACATAATGTGTCGCGGAATTAACATTTTTTTGTAAAAAGTATTTTGGAACTCAATTTTCAAACATAAAGAGCCTTTTGTTCAAATTTAATCTTTTATTATATGGGGATTACCTGACTACAGGTAAAATGGAGGGTGAATCTAATTTCTATTTTAGGGATGGTGATTTTACTTCAGCGTACAACCGACCTTTTATTTATTCAGTTTAGTTTCTAAAGTGCCTTTGAGCTGGTTAGATCGAACAATTATCTAGTGAAGATATTTTAAGACACTGAAGAGGACAGCATCTACCAGGAACTTGAGAGCTTAGAGGAAATGGACATCCCTGAAGAAGCTGCAGAAGATCCAGGGCCATCTGAGAGCAAGAGGATGAAAGTTTCATTTGCAAGCGGCGTTAAAGAGATTTTAAACATGAAATTGTCCATTTTATTAGATCGATGTAAGGTATCCGACAGAAATGCCACGAGAATTTTAATAGCTACTCTAGAAGCACTAATCCTTGACCCTCTTGAGTACAAAGTCTCGAAAACTTTATTACATGATAGAAGGCAAATGTTCAGAGAACAATATAATAAAAAATTTTTTGATAAAGTAAACATTCCTGAAAAAGAGCCCGTGGTTGTCCATTGGGACGGTAAACTTTTACCGGGTGTTTTAAAAAATGAACAATGTGAGCGAATAGATATAGCTATTTCATATGGCGAAAAGGAACAGCTGCTGGGAGTTCCTGTAACAGCAAACAGCTCTGGAGAGGAGCAAGCCGTAGTCGAATATGAATGCCTACATGAATGGGGTCTTCTCAACACCGTCAAGCCGATGTGCTTCGACACTACAGCATCCAACACGGAAAGACTCAAAGGAGCATGCGTCATATTGGAGCAAATGTTAGGAAGAAAATTGTTATACCTAGCTTGCCGTCACCATATCTTGGAAATTCTGTTAAGAGGCGTATTCAACACAAAAATGGGATCAACCACTGGACCTCATCCAGACATTTTCAAGAGATTCCTCACTGCGTGGCCCAAGATAGACAAAGGAAAATACGACACAGGTATCAGTGACAATCTAATACAAAAGCAGCTAACTCCAGAAGTAATTGCAAATGTTACTGCTGAAGTCGAGACCAAATTAACTGAGAGCCACCCCAGAGATGACTACAAGGAGCTATTGCAGTTGGTTCTCGTATTAGTTGGATCACTAGACGGCAATGATGTGGGTTTTAGAACTCCAGGAACCATTCATCACGCTAGGTGGATGGCAAAGGCTATTTACTGCTTAAAAATGTTCATTTTTCGTCGTCAATTTAAGATGTCTAAAGAAGAAGAAAGTTCTGTGCGTGCCATTTCTGTTTTCCTAGTTAAAATTTATTGTAAAGCTGGTTCAATGCTCCAAAAGCTCATCTTGCACCAAAGCAAGATTTAGGTATTTTGCATAGTCTGTTAGACTATAAAGAATGTGACAACGACATTGCAGAAATAGCCCTGACGAAATTTTCGAACCATTTGTGGTATTTGAATGCAAAGTTGGTGGGATTATCGTTTTTTTTGATCCCACCATTACAGACGATGAAAAGTTGTTAATGGCTAATAAATTGCTCAGTAGCACAGATGAACCATCACAGCACGCTAGGGTTGTAAATCTAAAAGTTAGGAAAGAAAACTTAAAAGAGGTAGTTGATGGAGGATTGGTAAATTTACTTACCAAAGAAACGTTTACATTCTTTGACCAATTTAATATAAAAACAGATTTCCTAAGACAACATCCAAACACCTGGCCTCAAAATAATGACTTCCAAGAAGGATTGAAAATTGTCAAAACATTAAAAGTAGTTAATGATATGGCTGAGCGTGGTGTTAAATTAATAACCGACTTTAACGACCTTCTGACAAAAGATGAAGACCAAAAGCAATATGTCCTGCAAGTTGTAAGTAAATGCCGAGCATTATATCCTGACGTTTCAAAAACTACTTTAACAAAAGCTCTAGAATAGATTAGATAACTATGTAAAATTATCAACTCATGTAGGTACTACGTCTGTATCTTTTCTGTGTCTGTTTTTGTATGTATTATATACCTAATTTTTATATTTTGAAATAAAAAATGTCATTAGACTTATCAGTATTACTTGTTTTTTTATTATATTTCTACTTTAAACTCAAAAATATACCAAAAAAAGCAAAATTTATCACTTAATAACAAAATATACGAAGTATGCTCCTAGTGGTACCAGGTCACGTTTTTGGGGCTAAAGGCTGTTATAACTCGGTTTGACTTAAAATAACAACAATTATGTATAGAATATAAATTTTGAAGAACAACATTAGCTTTCTTTTGAGATATTAAGCGTGTTTCTATTATTTACCGTTCTGGAGTTATGGCTCCATATGTCAGCTTTTTGGCCAAAAATTTAGATTTTTTCAAACTTTGAGCGACGAGCGGCACGGGTTAACGTCGTTTAATCGAGCTCAAATTTCGGCTATCTCAATATATGGAAAGGGGAATCGTTTTGTGGGGTCCAGACGAACAAAGACATTTTTTTTCCCCTCGATATATATATATATATATATATATATATATATATAAATATATATATATATACATTTTTTATTGTCTAACAGGACCCTGACTATGAGTATGTAATAATTATACCATACGCACAATAAGTATCGCACAAAATAAAAATTTTGGATCATCTCAATAAGCTGTTCCTGAAGCAATTGAGGAAGTAATAAATGAAAAATATCAATGTTATGGAAAGTCTCATTATAAAATGCCATTGCTCGGTAAAGTGGTGATTTTAATAGAAAATTATTATGTAGGGTACACACAACAAAAGTCGAAGGAGATCTCATTGTACGACCAGGCACGTGCAACATAATTTGGGACAATAACTCAGGGCAATTAATAACAGATCTCATAAGTTTTGCCAGAAAACTCGTAAGTAGTTCCTGCGTCGCAGCAGTGATGGTATCTCAAATCTCTCCAGCAAGCTCTCATGGTCACAGCCTCTAGGAGGGAGCCATTAACTCTAAATGCTAAAAATTTAAGGAATTTCCTCTGTGTGCCTTCTAATGTCTGGATATAATAATTGTTTATTGGGTTCCAAACCACAGATCCATACTCAAGTCTTGAGCGGACAAAACAGAAGTAAAGTAGTATAAGTGTTTGAATATTTGTAAACCTTTTTACAATGTGCAAAACAAATCCCAACGCCTTAAAGCCTCTGAGCAAATGCTGTTGATATGAGTGTCAAAAGCAAGCTTGGTATCATAAATAATCCCCAAATCCCTAAGAGTAGAACACCGCTGAAGTTGCGAACCGTAATTGTAATGAATACTTGACTTATTGGAAAAGGTCATGGCGGAACATTTTTTGATATTCAGCGGTAAGTTGTTATGTTCACACCATAAATTGATTCTTTCTAGATCCGCCTGCAGGTCAATCCGAGGTGGTGCTTATTATCCGGAAGAGTTTTAGATCATCCGCGAATAGGAGCACTTTACTGGAAATATCAGAGACTATGTCATTAATAAAGAGAGAGAAAATCAGGGGAGCCAAATTGCTTCCTGTGGCGCACCACTCATTGCTGAGAAACTTGAAGACTTGTGACCGCGAATTTCGACATATTGAGCTCTACCAGTGAGATAAGAAGCAAAAAAACTGACCAAGTTGTTATCAAATCCCATAGCATCAATCTTTGCCAGGAATAACCCATGATCCACCCAGTATAAGGCCTTCGAAAAGTCCGTATAGAGCGTATCAACCTGCTGGCGCCTATGCAAAGCCTCACTTGGGTGAAACAAGTTAGGTTAGTAATAGCCATGTTGACTGGACCTAATCAGTTGGGCCTGGGTACTAACCCGCTCGTAGACTGCCGTCTCAAAGATCTTCGCAAAGGCAGACAAGATTGATATTAGCCTGTAATTTAAAATTTCGGTGGAATTCTCCTTTTTAAAGACAGGTGTGATTTGTGCTTCCTTCCAAATGTTTGGAAAAGTATTAGTTTTAAGAGAAAGATTAAAGATAGAAGAGAGCGGTTCCAAGAAGGCAGAAATACAATCCCTCATTAAAAAGCAAGGAATTTTATCAGGGCCCTGAGTAGTTTTAATTTGTAGTCTTTTAGAAGCATTCAAGATCTCGTCACACGAGATATTTTTGAGACTTATGAGTGTACTGGTATTTGGTAGAAGAGTGTCAGGTTCTTGAATGGACGAACCAGTATAGACACTACTAAAAGAGTTAGCAAACGAGTTTACAATTTCCTGTGGGCCTGAATACTGAGTCGCCCCATCCTGATGATTTTGGGGATGAAAAAAGAGGATTTCCGTGATTTCACAAACGCCCAGAAGGTCTTAAGCTTATTAGTTATGAAGTTTTCAGCTTTAGCAATGTAATCATCATACGCTGTATCCATCTTAGTTCTCACTCGAGCACACAATTTGTCGAACTGGTTTTTTAGAGTAGGAGATTTGGATCTTTTGCACTTTTTAAAGACCCTGTGCTTCCTCTTAATCGCCTTAATTATCTCCGATGTATACCATACTGGGAAATCTCTCTTGTGAATCACAGATTTTGGTACATAGGAATCAAGCACATTATATAGTGAATGGCATAACATTCCACATGCCTGATTCACATCATCTAAGCCATATTAGACCAGTCAATGTGTAGAAATGCCTCATAAAGAAGGGGAAAATTAGCCTCTCGAAAATTGTGGCTAAAACCTTTGAGATTGCAAGTCGCTCCGTATCCCTAAAGAAAATTTCAACATCAAGAGTAGGGTGATGTAGATCCTCTGCAACAAGAGGAAAGAGATCCCTAGAAACCAAGCAGTGGAGACTGGAAAGCACAAGATCCAGTATTCGGTTGTTAAAATCGGGAACGCGATTGTATTGATTTAAAGAAGACAGGTTAAAGACGTTTCGTAGACTTTCAACTTTGGGGTCGTTTAGAGAGAAGGAGAATGCGGGTAGATTGAAATCACTCACGATGAGAACATTAGCACCACAAAGGAAACAAAGAGACTCAAGATCTTCGGCAAGAGCGACAAATTCTACAAGTGAGACATTAGGTGAAATGTAAATAACAAAAATATAAATCATTACATAAAGAAAGTACAGCTTACAACCAACTATATCTATCTTAGAAATATTGTGATTAATACTATTTAAGTCCAATGGACCAGCCTTGATCTCTCTTCTCACAGCCAGAAGTACTCCCCCATCACGAGAAACACACATTGTCGCCAAACCATGTCTCACTCATTGCGATTATGTCTTTGTCTGATTTATAGAGTTCGGCGGTCTTGGTGTTCAAGCTTCTGACGTTTTGGTAAAGGCAGGACAGCTGTAAATCTTTGAGGGATGATGAGTTACTGCTAGACAATGTTAATGGTTTAAATCACTGGATTTAGTCTTATTGATTTTTGGTACACCATTAAAATATTTTATTCTCAAGTCGGTTTCTCCATTTTCCAGTCTAGACGCCAATAAGGATTTCACTGCCCGATATTCCATCATTTTCTTGAGAGTATTGTCATGTCTGATAGTAATGTTTTTATATGCATCCCTTCGCTTTAGTTCCTTGGCATGTTGTATGATAGTTTTAACGTCTCCAGTCGATTTCAGGATAACTTTAATAGGCCTGTTCTTCGCAGGATCTTCCCGACCCACTTTAAACACCTTAATATCTTCTAGCGACGCGCCTGGACATGCTTGAAGGGTTACGTCCATGGAAGCATTGATGTCTAGCTCCTTTTTTGTCTGGGCATCGGTAGCAACTGCCTCCCTAACGCCAAAGATCATATTGTTTTTCTGCCGTTGTTGTCTGTCGTTCAGTTCTCGTACTGAATCGTTTATAAACTCTTGCCTAAGCGCCTTGATGTTATCGCGTGAGCTGCGTTCATCGGTTGAAGCAGTATTACTCCTTATGGTAACTAGCTCATGGCGGAGAATTTGAATGTCTGCCTCTATAGATTTCATTTTTTTCATTATCGATTCTTAGTGCAGTGCTTTACTTTCATCAACAAGATTTGTGATGGTATTTTCCTGTTCAACTAATAGTTTATGTAGCTGGCATATAGCCGATATCGCATCCTTAATGACCCTTACTTGGTAATGTCGAAAGATCAATTTCTAATCTATGATCAACACTATCGCGTGTATCGGGATTGGCTTGCTTATCAGATTGATTCCGTTTATTCTTGGCACTATTTAAGTTGGTGACATCACTACCGGCATTCACCACTACCGTGTTGAAGCACCCAAATCGGCGCGGGGCACCAAGGGCTAAACACATCGAACAAGCTATTGAGGCAGTATTCCCTTTTTATGTCGGTTTCACAACAGGAGCACCTTTCCACGACAACTTGATTTTCTGCCATTTTTTATGTCAGTAAATAATAAGATTAGTTTGTGACACAGCCTATAGATTTGCTGATTTAAAGACAAATTCGGTAACAACACTATATGAGATGCACTCTATATTTTATTTATATATATATATATATATATATATATATATAATATATATATATATATATATATATATATATGTATATATATATATATATATATATATATATATATATATATATATATATATATATATATATATATATATATATATATATATATATATATATATATATATATATATATATATAAATATATCTATATATATATATATATATATATATATATATATATATATATATATATATATAAATATAAATATATATATATATATATATATATATATATATATAATAATATAATAAATATAAATATATATATATATATATATATATATATATATATATATATATATATATATATATATATATAATATATAAATATAATACATATATAATATATAAATATAAAATAATATATATATATATATATATAATATATATAATATATATATATAATATATATATATATATATATATATATAATATATAAATATAATATATATATATATATATATATATATATATATATATATATATATATATATATATATATATATATATCTAGCAGTGCCCGCGGCTCCGCTCGCGTGGACTTGATTCACTACTATAGTCACTGCTTAATCCTTATGTTACCTAACGTAATAAAGTATCTGCCATTATTTCCCCTTATCTCCCATTATTTCTCCTTATCTCGAACTATCTCTACATAATTTCCATTATTTGGGTTTTATCTTTGCTCATCTCCCATTATTTCTCCTTATCTTCCATTATTTCCCCTTATCTCCCATTGTCTCACCTTATCTCCCATTATCTAGGCGTATCTCGACTTATCTCGTAATATTTCTTCTTATCTCCCATTATTTCCCCTTATCTTCTATTATCTCACCATAACTCCCATTATCTAGACTTATCTCTGCTTATCTCCCATAATTTCTCCTTATCTCCCATTATTAATACTTATCTCCCATTATCTCACCTTATCTCCATTATCTAGGCTTATATCGCATTATATAGAATATATGTACAAATTTATAAAAACACGTAAATCGGATAAGTGGTTCTCAAGTGATAAGCGCACTAACGGACAGACAGAGAGACGTTGCATTTTATATATATTATATTCTTTGCAACATGTTATTGTTCCATATTTAATGGTTTAGGCAGTGTATTGCAAGAGAAAGCGCTAACGGTAACCTTTTTTCCGACTTGATTCACTAACGGACAGACAAACAAACAGAGAGAGACGTTGCATTTTATATATATTATAGATATTCTTTGCTACATCATATTGTTCCATATTTAATGGTTTAGCATGTTTAAAAAAAAAGCACGTAAATCGGATAAGTGGTTCTCCAGTGATAAGCGCACTAACAGACAGACAGACAGACAGAGATACGTTGCATTTTATATATATTATAGATGTACTAAAATATATATCTATAATCTGGTCAGAGAACATATGTATAAATCGGATAAGTGGCTCTCGAGGGATAAGCGTACTAACGGACAGACAGGCAGACAGAGAGACGTTGCATTATATATATACTACAGATATAGATTATTATTATTATTATATAATCTGGCCAAAGAATATATGTATGAATTTAAAAAAAGACACGTAAATCGGATAAGTGGTTCTCGCGTGATAAACGCACTAATGGACAGACAGACAGACAGACAGACAGAGAGACATTGCATTTTATATATTGTAGATTATAGATTATAGATATTCTCTGCTACAAAATAGTGTTCCATAATTAATGGTTTAGGCTGTGTATTGCAAGGAAACGCGCTAGCGGCAAACTTTTTTCCGAATTCAATCACTATTTTACGTCACTGCTCATTCTTTATGCTACCTATCGTAATAAAATATAGCCTATAACCTGGCCAGAGAACATATGTATGTTTTAAAAAAAAAGTAAGTAAATCGGATAAGTGGTTCTCCAGTGATAAGCGCACTAACGGACAGACAGACAGAGATACGTTGCATTTTATATATATTATAGATGTAATAAATATATATCTATAACCTGGTCAGAGAACATATGTATGAATTTAAAAAAATCACGTAA
>CM032456.1:94432746-94457746 GCA_019049505.1 Pachyrhynchus sulphureomaculatus
TATATATAAATATATATATATATATATATAATATATATATATATATATATATATATATATATATGTTATATATATATATATATATATATATAGTTATATATATATATATATATATATATATATATATATATATATATATATATATATATATATTATCTATATATATATATAATATATATATATATATATATATATATATATATATATATATATTATTTATATATATATATATATATATATATATATATATATATATATATATATATGTATATATATATACATATATATATATATTTATATGACCCAGTACTACCATCTCAGGTCGTTCAGTGTTAAGTTATTTTATACATTGCCTCCAAAGACCTGTAATCAATATTTATAGTTGTATGATATACAAAAAATTATTATATGGCTACTAGATGTCGCTTAATACAAAGCTTTATAAAAGTAACATAGTAAATATCACTATCATTCCTATATATAAGACATGAAGCTAATCAATAAATTAAATAGTAATCATAGTTTTATAGAAACATTTTGTCAAAGTCTGTGAAAGCATGAATAGTAGCTTGCATTAGATTAATTTTTTTATTGACGTTTTTAATCCATATTTTCTTTGATTGTTTCATTGGCTGGTTAGCTATAAGATGTCACTAGCTACACCGAATGGATTATTATTTTGCAGAAACTCAGAAAATAAATCCATACGTAAATTTCATATTATTATTTCATTATTAGTTCAACAGATGGCCAGGAACAGGGAAAAATTAAATCAATTCCTAATCACATTTGATATATCTTATGACTGGTGGCGTAGTCAAAAGAGGACCAGAAGAGCATAGGTGTCGACAATAGAAAAAACATGTTTTTATTTGTTTTTTTTTTAATTTTATTTGTTCAATTGAAGTAACCGTTGCTTGATAGAAATTCATAATAATTGAAATAATCATTTATGTTAGTTCAAAATTTCCACTGTATTTGGATCTTATGACATTTATTTCGATACACCGTACTTTCGTTGAATAATCGATATCAGTATTATATATATATATATATATATATATATATATATATATATATATATATATATATATATATATATATATATATATATATATATATGCACACATGCCGCTCCTGGAGCCCTTTAGGGACTTCCCTGTAGCACGTGTGCTATTCCCAAAAAAAAATAATAATAATTTAATTATAGAATTGGTGGGTTAGTGGGGTAGCGGTGTATTATAATTTTTTTTCGGGGTTCTCGGAATCGCAAAATCAGTAAATTGCAAACGGAAAAGAGTTGAAAGGGGTCCGGGGTAGCTAAATGTTACTTAATATGAGAAACCCATTTTTTAAATTTTTATCTTACTTTATTGTAATTTCTTTTGTTTTCCAAGATAAAAGATTAATAATTTTTATAATTTTGTTTAACCCCTTCTAATATTATAGTTCTAACAAGTTAAGTTAATTTATTTTATTCTTTATAAGCAATTGACCACTAGAAATGTTAATATCTCTAATCATACAGAGATTTTCCTGTTAAAGCTTCAGAAACAATTTTTGAGCTACATCGTTGTAGGGAAAAGACGTATAACAGGTAGGGGCAAATAAATTGGGGTGTGTTAGTTTTTTTGGAGAGCTTACGAAGATATTATTTAATATGCGGTGAATGTTTACTGAAAGATTTAGACTCAGTTTAATTAATAATTCACACTGGGCGAACGAGTTTCTTATTTGCCATCTTTTTCTGCTGCTATAGCATTTTTGACTAGAAATTGAATGGACCTATTAGATTTTGGGACCGGCACTCTCTTGGGACTCTATCAGTCCCAAAATTTATAATTTAAATGGAAACCCAATACTTTAAATACATTCTTGGATTTCCGCAGTTTCTTAATTGTCATCTTTCTCTTTTGCAATATCGCTTTTGTTGTATGAAATGTTCACTCATCCCACTGAGGTTTATTCGACTTTCACTCGCTGTCGCATAGATAGAATATTGCACATGTCATTTATTTTAAACAGTTCGTATAATTTGTCTATAAAATTAATTCTTTTCGCAGTTACAAAAATATAATGAACATTCTGCTGTTTCTTAAGAGATAAATATTTCGAATATATTTCTTCAATCTTCGGGATAATATTTCTTTTATCTCTGATAGGTGGTTCAAAATATGTCCAAATTTTTGTAATTTCCATAGATACAATGGTAGCACTTTCTCTAATTGTACTCTTGAATGATTATGAAGAAAGAATTTTCGATTGTTGGACAGCGAACTATTTCCAGAAACGCACTCGAAAAAATCCTCCAAACTTGATTCCACTAACCAAAAATCAGTAATCTTTTCCTTATTCACGTTACGGCTTATATGATTTCTACACGCCATTTTTCATCACGATAGCAAAGATTACTTAAACATTGATAACTATTATGTGTTCAAAATGCGTCTGGAAAGACGCGAAATATTGGCTTGTCACTCGATTTTTTAACTTAGTTATTAGCTTTTAACAGGGATGTAATTCTTTTTAAATGCCGCATTTTATTGCAGTTCCAATGAGGCCCAATCAAGCTCAATCAACATTCAATGTTTATTCGGACATAAATTTTTAGCTGAATTCAAATATATATTAAAGGTATTGGGTTTCCATTTAAATTTTCAACTTCGCGACTCATAGAGTCCTAACAGGGCATTGAGTCCAAAATCTAATAGGCCCATTCAATTCCAAGGAAAAATGCTAAAAATTTTTCTGAAACATATTTTCTGAAGTTGCCTTCCTGTCGAGTTTTTTTAGGTGTGTCAAACTTTTTTCCAACAAAGCGCTTCGTTTCTCGCTGTCTTTGTTCCATATTACTCATGTGCCGTGACAGTTTCTTAAAGATCCGTGCAATATTTATTATTTTGCATCATAAAACTTAATCTACAATGTTTCCCGTAAATTTTGCGGAACTTTTTTGAAAGGGAAACGCATTTTTTCATCCTTAATGCGCACTTCACATGCGTTGCGGAAAATTTTTTGGGGGAAACGGATCTTTGGAACGGATTCAGCATCAAAAAATACAAGGAAACGCCTTCATAATCCTTAAATTCAAATCAGAAGTCTAACGGGAGGCTGTTGAAGGGGAAAAAACGTTTGAGAGAAAAAAATATATTTTCAATCGATGGATGCGACCTCTACATATTATTTTTCTAAAAATTTATGGGCTCTATTTTTCCATAGGTTTGAACATTTTGCGGGGGTACGCCCAAAGAAATTAAAAAAAAAATTTTTTGGCTTACCACTCGAATATATATATATATATATATATATATTATATAATATATATATCATATATATATATATATATATATATATATATATATATATATATATATATATATATATATATATATATATATATATATATATATATATATATATATATATATATATATATATATATATATATATATATATATATATATATATATATATATATATATATATATATATATATATATATATATATATATATATATATATATATATATATATATAGATCCTCCTCTTGTGGGTGTCGCTTTAAAATAGCTAAGGGATTGCCTAGCCTCCTTACGTTATTTGGCACTAGGGTCAGATTTTTTTTTATAATTAAATCTATAATTTACTTAAAAACTTTACTTGTTCAGCACTGACTGTGGGTTCTATATCGACAAATTCTGGATCACTATGGGGTTCATTATTTATCACTTCCTCCGGGATACTCCAACTTACGGTACTAGCCCTTCTTTCTCTTTTTGATGAGTCCTCATCCTCAGGATGACCATAAGGGGACTCACCATACTCTGCTTCTTGTTCAACCTAAAAAACAATTTTTACATTTACAGAGTACTAGGTCCCTTCTCCCGAAAATTGTCGGATGTGATAGAGTGCTAAAATAAAAGAAAAAAATTGGTTAAGTTATTTACCTATTTAGTGCTTCCTTTTGTAAATAATCATCACATCTGATATTTTAAAGAAAGAAATAAGACAATTATATTTATACAGTATATTATCTAACCAATAACAGATAAAAGTTTACTAGTAGTAGTGTAGTAAATCTTAATGCTTTTTGGAGGTTACTTGTAATCATTTCCGTCTTACAATATAAAATAGTCAAACAAAAAAACAATTGTTAGATTTTTCGACTTCAAGAACCCAGAAAATTATCTTTAATGTTTGTCTATCATTAATTTGAAAAAAAATAACACAATTTTGAATTTCCCGACTTCTACAATCTTGAAAAGGATATGTTATACGATATTTTTCTCTAACTTCCATCATCCCCTTAGTTCTATATACATTCGATCCAAAATAATTGAAAATAATGAAAAAAACAAAAAAATTTCCAGATTCTCTGATTCAAAGGGGAAAGGATGTATTGAAATACATACACGGAGCAACTTCTCCTTAACCTTGGGTCCTAAATGTTCAAAATAATATAAAATTTAAAAAAAATAAGACAAGTTTATAATTTTTCAACTTCAAGAATGCTAAAAAGCCCTTGATAGTACAGACAATTAAAAGTAATGAAAGAAGTAACACAATCTTTAGATTCATGTACTCCTAGAACTACAAAAAAATATATAACACGATATATGATACATATAATTAGTAATATATATATTATATATATATATAATATATATATATATATATATATATATATATATATATATATATATATATATATATATATATATATATAATATTAGGGTGACCGCAAAAAAAAAATCGATGTCGGAATTTTGTTCGTCTGGACCCCACAAAACGATTCCCCTTTCTAGATATTGAGATAGCCGAAATTTGAGCTCGATTAAACGACGTTAACCCGAGCCGCTAGTTGCTCAAAGTTTGAAAAAATCCAAATTTTTGGTCAAAAAGCTGATATATGGAGCCATAGAAACACGCTTAATATCTCAAAAGAAAGCTAATGTTGTTCTTCAAAATTTATATTCTATACATGAAAGCACGTTTAAATTGTTGTTATTGTTTGTTATTTTAAGTCAAAACGAGTTACAACAGCCTTTAGCCCCAAAAACGTGACCTGGTACCAGTAGGAGCCAGTTTGGGAGTATTCTAAGAATTTTACGGGTTTTTACATAATATGTCTCGGAATTAACATTTTTTTTTTTTAAAAAGTATTTTGGAACTCAATTTTCAAACATAAAGAGCCTTTTGTTCAAATTTAATCTTTTATTATATGGGGATTACCTGACTAGTTTACCAAAGAAAGACCCGTTTGACAGGTAAAAAGGAGGGTGAATCTAATTTCTATTTTAGGGATGGTGATTTTACTTCAGCGTACAACCGACCTTTTATTTATTCAGTTTAGTTTCTAAAGTGCCTTTGAGCTGGTTAGATCGAACAATTATCTAGTGAAGATATTTTAAGACACTGAAGAGGACATCATCTACCATGAACTTGATAGCTTGGAGGAAATGGACATCCCTGAAGAAGCTGCAGAAGATCCAGGACCATCTGAGAGCAAGAGGATGAAAGTTTCATTTGCAAGGGGCGTTAAAGAGATTTTAAACATGAAATTGTCCATTTTATTAGATCGATGTAAGGTATCCGACAGAAATGCCACGAGAATTTTAATAGCTACTCTAGAAGCACTAAACCTTGACCCTCTTGAGTACAAAGTCTCGAAAACTTTATTACATGATAGAAGGTAAATGTTCAGAGAACAATATAATAAAAAAATTTTTGATAAAGTAAACATTCCTGAAAAAGAGCCCGTGGTTGTCCATTGGACGGTAAACTTTTACCGGGTGTTTTAAAAAATGAACAATGTGAGCGAATAGCTATAGCTATTTCATATGGCGAAAAGGAACAGCTGCTGGAAGTTCCTGTAACAGCAAACAGCTCTGGAAAGGAGCAAGCCGTAGCCGTATATAAATGCCTACATGAATGGGGTCTTCTCAACACCGTCAAGGCGATGTGCTTCGACACTACAGCATCCAACACGGGAAGACTTAAAGGAGCATGCGTCATATTGGAGCAAATGTTAGGAAGAGAATTGTTATACCTAGCTTGCCGTCATCATATCTTGGAAATTTTGTTAAGAGGCGTATTCGACACAAAAATGGGATCAACCACTGGACCTCATCCAGACATTTTCAAGAGATTCCTCACTGCGTGGCCCCAAGATAGACAAAGGAAAATACGACACAGGTATCAGTGACAATCTAATACAAAAGCACTAACTCCAGAATTAATTGCAAATGTTACTACTGAATTCGAGACCAAATTAACTGAGAGCCACCCCAGAGATGACTACAAGGAGCTACTGCAGTTGGTTCTCGTATTAGTTGGATCACTAGACGGCAATGTTGTGGGTTTTAGAACTCCAGGAAACCATTCATCACGCTAGGTGGATGGCAAAGGCTATTTACTGCTTAAAAATGTTCATTTTTCGTCGTCAATTTAAGATGTCTAAAGAAGAAGAAAGTTCTGTGCGTGCCATTTCTGTTTTTCCTAGTTAAAATTTATTGTAAAGCTTGGTTCAATGCTCCAAAAGCTCATCTTGCACCAAAGCAAGATTTAGGTATTTTGCATAGTCTGTTAGACTATAAAGAATGTGACAACGACATTGCAGAAATAGCCCTGACTAAATTTTCGAACCATTTGTGGTATTTGAATGCAAAGTTGGCGGGATTATCGTTTTTTGATCCCACCATTACAGACGATGAAAACTTGTTAATGGCTAATAAATTGCTCAGTAGCACAGATGAACCATCACAGCACGCTAGGGTTGTAAATCCAAAAGTTAGGAAAGAAAACTTAAAAGAGGTAGTTGATGGAGGAGTGGTAAATTTACTTACCAAAGAAACGTTTACATTCTTTGACCAATTTAATATAAAAACAGATTTCCAAAGACAGCATCCAAACACCTGGCCTCAAAATAATGACTTCCAAGAAGGATTGAAAATTGTCAAAACATTAAAAGTAGTTAATGATATGGCTGAGCGTGGTGTTAAATTAATAACCGACTTTAACGACCTTCTGACAAAAGATGAAGACCAAAAGCAATATGGTCCTGCAAGTTGTAAGTAAATGCCGAGCATTATATCTTGACGTTTCAAAAACTACTTTAACAAAAGCTGTAGAATAGATTAGATAACTATGTAAAATTATTAACTCATGTAGGTACTATGTCTGTATCTTTTCTGTGTCTGTTTTGTATGTATTATATACCTAATTTTTATATTTTAAAATTAAAAATGTCATTAGACTTATCAGTATTACTTTTTTTTTTATTATATTTCTACTTTAAACTCAAAAATATACCAAAAAAAAGCAAAGTTTATCACTTAATAACAAAATATACGAAGTATGCTCCTAGTGGTACCAGGTCACGTTTTTTGGGGCTAAAGGCTGTTGTAACTCGGTTTGACTTAAAATAACAACAATTATGTATAGAATATAAATTTTGAAGAACAACATTAGCTTTCTTTTGAGATATTAAGCGTGTTTCTATTATTTACCGTTCTGGAGTTATGGCTCCATATGTCAGCTTTTTGGCCAAAAATTTGGATTTTTTCAAACTTTGAGCGACGAGCGGCACGGGTTAACGTCGTTTAATCGAGCTCAAATTTCGGTTATCTCAATATCTGGAAAGGGGAATCGTTTTATGGGGTCCAGACGAACAAGATTCCGACATTTTTTTTTCTCCCTCTATGAGATCCGGTCCCTCTAATATATATATATATATATATATATATATATATATATATATATATATATATATATATATATATACACTATAATCATCATCATCATTAGCTTATTCCATCCATAGTCGGATGTAAACCTCAACAAGTTGTCTCCAACTAGCTCTATTGTTTGGTTTTTGCATCTAATCATATTCTGCTAATCTTTTTATGTCGTCCGTCCATCTTGTCCGCATCTTTTTATGTTCTCTAGGCCTCCATTCAACCATATGGTGTGTACATCTTTTATCATTCACCCTTGCGATATGCCCCGTCCAATTCCACTTTAGCATACATATTCGTTGTATTATATCTGTCATTTTGATCTTCTTCCTATCTCGATGTTAGGAATAAGATTTTGGAGTTTAATATTTAGCATTCTCCTCTCCATTGCTCTTCGGTTTACCTGGAGTATTTTTTTTTTTATTTAAAGTTTCACTGCTAGTTAATACCGACAGTGTATATTGATTGAACACTCCGGCTGGTGTGTAACTTTCCGAACTCAGACCAAACCAACGAGACTCTTCTATCCAAGTCATCCTTTAAATTGTTTTTTGATATTTCAATTTTTCGTCCTAAATATATGAATGTTTGTACCTTTCCTATTCCTTCACCTTCTATTAATAGTTCCTGGCTGTTATCTTCACTTTCGTTGTTCAAATAGTTGGTTTTGGTGAAATTTAGTTTTACACCTATTTCTCGAGAGTTGTTATTTAATTCCATCAGGATTTCTCTTAATTCTTCTTTTGTATTATCAATCAAAGTGACATCATCTGCTAACTTTAAGTAATTTAATGGCTCGCCGTCTATTAGTATTCCTTTATTATCCCACTTTGGCGACCAAAAATCAGGCAAAACTTCTTATGTTAATATTGAAACTATACAATATTTAATGGTTTCCACCCCTGTCAATAGTGCCAATAGCAAAAAAATGTATTGTAACTGTGAATTTTAGTACACTAAATACGAAATCATCCCTCTATACCTCTTCCTACTTACCTCTTATAGATTGCATAATTATATAAAGTAAATAAATAATTATGAAAGAATAATAAAATTTGTGCATTATCGTAACCGAAAACGTTGACAAATTGAACTATTCTAACCATGCAATATTTGACCATTCCACCTCTTTCATCCCATCCCCCATTAAAATTGAAAGTAATAAAAAGATAACTTAATTTTCAGATTCCTTGATTCCACAAACCCCTAAAAAGACGTATAACCCCATATATAGGAAACATCTGCTTGGCATTAAGCAATATTGTTTTAAAACTACAGATTTAATCTGCTTGTTAGGTGTTATTTATGTAGTTATTTATGTGCCCAAAATCGAAATTTCATTTGGTTAGAGAGTTATTGTGTCCACAAATCGACAGACAGCCCGACTGAAATGAGTGACTATGTTTTTCGTGATCTAGGAACCCTAACACGTGAAGAAAAGAAAAAATTTCGAAGTGTGATACTTTCTTTTAGCAAGGAAAGTAAAAAAAATCATCATCATCAGCTATGCAGTCCATCGTCGGACATAAGCGTCCCTTAAGTACGTCCATCTTCTTCGGTTTTGGGCATTGTTTATCCAGTTGTATCCCCCTAGTCTTTTGATGTCGTCAGACCATCGGGTTTGCGGGCGTCCTCTACTTCTTTTCTCATTTCAAGGCCTCCAGTTGATTACCTTATGGGTCCATCGATTATCAGAAGACCTTGCAATATGACCCGCCCATTTCTACTTCAACCTGCTTACACTCTCATCTACCCTCCTCGAATTTCTTCATCAGTCAGCAGATCCTTCAACGATATTCCCAACACCCTTCTTTCCACCGCTCGTTGAACTACTTGTAGGCGATTTGTAATGTCTTGATTCAAAGCCTACGTTTCCGTTCCGTTTGTCAATACAGGCAACACGCGTTGATCAAATGTGTTCACTTTTAGTTTATTTGGGATATTGGAAAAAAAGATGTTCCATAATCACCCAAATGCCGATCAAGCCAATTATATTCTCCTTGATAGATCCGTATAGATACGTATGAATCCGTTCTTGTGATTTTCACGTTTTCAATGTTCAGTTTTGCTTCTTTATCACAGTCGTCGTTTGTCATGAACATGATTTTGGCGATGTTTATCTTCAGACCAATTCTTCTTTGTTGTTAGATGTAACCACAATATCATCCGCGAATCGCTAATAATTGAGTTGCTCTCCTCCTATATTTATACCCTTACTTGTCCATGGAAGTTGTTTGAAAAGATCTTCTAGCGCCAAAGTAAACAATTTTGGCGAGGTGGTATCCCCTTGACGTACCCCTCTCTTAATTTCTATTTTATTGGTGACTATTTTTTGCCTTTCAATACTATCTAAAATCCCCAAATCTTAAAATTATACTCGTTTGACTTTCCTATTAAAGTTCTTAATACTTGAAGGTGGTCCAGTATACCAAAACCTTTTCTAAATCCGGCTTATTCTCTAGGTTGGTAAGCGTCTGATTTCTTTGTGAGTCTCGCAGTTATTATTTTCATAAATAACTTGTACATTACGAATAGTAGACTCATTGGTCTATAGTTAGTTAATTTAGACTTATCTCCTATTTTGAAGAGCAAGACCACCACAGCATTATCCCAGTCTCGAGGTACATCACACATATCGAGACACTTTTTATGCAATATAATTAGCATTCGTAATATAGGCTCTCCGCCCTGTTGTAACATTGCGACAAGTACGCCATCTTCACCTGCTGCCCTTCCTCTTGCCATTTTATTTAAATAATATTGTAGTTCGTATTTGGTGATGTTGGGAATTCCCAACATCACCAAAAACATAGAAACTGCAAAACTCAACGAATTTACACAAAATTTCGTTAAGGTACTTAGAACAGCGACAGTAATTTGGCAACGAAGTAGTTTTTTAGTGTTCCGTACGGAACACTTTTAAGATCACTTCGGTGCCCGTCTGTCTGTCTGCCACACCCGATTTTCTCCAATTTTTGACGTATGCAATATTTGACATAGAAAATTGAAATTTGGCACTAATATAGGAATTGATGGCCTCATCAGAGCTGTGTAGTTTTGAAAGTTAAATTTTGACTTAAGGGGTTCGTTTTGGGGAGTGAAATCGGAAGTGAAATTTTTTTTTACCAGGTCATCGAGTGGGGTGTCAAATGAAAGCTTGTAAAAAGACGAGTTCAAAAATATATATAATATAATACTTGTGCACAATTCTCTTTGTATTAATATATAATAAAATACTGTTTTTAGCCAATTTCCACTAGTTTATTTATAATTGCGATGACGCGTTTCGCTGTCGATGCAACTTCTTCAGATCTACATTTTATCTGTCAAGTTAGGTTTAATGTTTACATTTTTATATGATTTCTTAATTATAATATGACACCTAATTAAATTATATTGATCGTATTGGAAAACCCACACAGACATGAAATTAGGAGAATAGATAAAATTAATGGTGAATTGTTTAAATCTACCTGATCGTTGAGTAAAGTACCTGCAGTCCTTAATCGATTTATTTGCATTGTTTCTAAAAGGTTTAGTTTTAAACCCTTTTGTAGGGTATGTAAAATTTTGAAAGTTAAATGTGTGATTTTTTGTTAAAAGATGATTAGCATATTTTGAATTAGACTTTCTATGGATGAAACTTTTTTCGTGTTCTGTAATTCTTTGTATAAATGTTTGTTTTAGGACAGGAACCACATGTTAATTGATATACCCCTGATTTATGGTCTTTTTGGTTTGTGGTTCGTAGTTTTTGAGATATTTCCCTATAGTATTGTTAGTCTTGTAAGGTATGTTGATATTTTTTTGATTTAAAAATTTTCCCAGTTGTTCTGTTGGTTTGCCAAAATTGGTTAAACATTTAAATGAATTTTTTTTGTCCTTAAAACATGGGTATATTCCTGAGATAGCCTTGTTTCTAAGTTTTTTCCTAACGATGTTATCGATTAAAGTAACTGAATAACCGTTGTTAACGGCTACTTGTTTTATGTAGTTTAATATCATTAGTAAAATTGTCTTCTGATAAGGGGATATTAGTTAGTCTATGTATAAAGCTGTGATAAGCTGCTAGTTTATGATCGTTAGGGTGGTGAGAACTATTGTGAATTGTGATATATTGCAAATACATGTTTTTTCATGGTTTTACTGATTGTTAAGTCTAGGAAGTTGATTTTCCTTTCGACTTCTTCTTCCACTGTAAAACTGATATTTCTATGTAAAGAATTAATGTACTGTAATTGTCTGTCTGTACCTGTAAAGCAAACAATTACATCGTCTACGTATCGATACCAGACAATTATTACTATTGTTATTATGGTTGTTAAATATTATTGTTTCAATACTGTCCATGAAAATTTTAGCAAGTAATGGGCTTAATGGACTCCCCATAATTAACCCTTCCTTACTATTGTAGAATTTATTGTTAAATGAAAAATAATTTTGTCTTAGGCAACCATCCGAAATTCTCTTTGTATTATTTTTGAAAAAACCGGTCAAGTGCAAGTTGAACTTGCGCAATTAGTGTTCCGTACATTGATTGCTTTTAAAATAAAAATTTTCGTTACGGAAGTATAAAATAATCAACACATATCCCAAATGAGTTTTCAATAAAGTTTTTTTCCGATCCTTAGTGAAAACTGATGACCTTGAAAGTTTTTTTTATATATCAAATAAATTATTAAAGGTAATACACTCGTGATAATTTTCGTTCAATCTACAACCTGTAGAGAATACTCCAGAATTTTTTCAAAATTTTTTGATCAGTACTTTTCGGGGGACAGCGATTATTCACCTGAACAATAATACAAAGAGAATTGTGCGCAAGTAATACATTATATATATTTTCATTTGATACCCCACTCGATGACCTGAAAAAAAAAATCACTTCTGATTTCACCCCCAAAACTAACCCCTTAAGTCAATATTTGATTTTCAACACAACACGACTCTGATGAGGCCATAAATTTCTATATTATTGACAAATTTCAACTTTCCATATCAAATAGTTTCGGAGAAAATCGGGTGTGACTGACAGACAGACGGACACCAAAGTGATCTTATAAGTGTTTTGTACGGAAGACTAAAAAGTGCGAAAAATCGCTGTCCTCCTACCTTATCTCGAAAAGTACTGATGATACTGATTTTATATTTCCGTAACGAAAATTTTTATTTTAAAACAAATCAATGTACGGGATACTAATTGCGCAAGTTGAACTTGCACTTGACCGGTTATTTTGTATAACGTTATTTTTATGGCTAGTTATAACGATGAAACTAAAACTTTTATAATTTAAGTACAGCATAACACCCTGATCCAGTATCGTTAATAATATTACGTAAAAAACTCGATCCATAGTACTTGTAAAACTTAAATAAGCATCAAATAGGCAACTAAAAATGTAAATATTAGGTTGTCGAAAAAGTATATAACTACAAATTTTACAGCAACAAAATTTTACACTGTGACAACCAAAGAAAGTATAACCTTATTGAGAGTATTATAATAAAAATATTATAATTATTTTTTCGTGAGGCCGTGAACTTTTCAATCCATCCTTGTACAAAACCATCATTACCAGTTGCTTATTCAGTGTTGATGAAAGAAACATACGCTAACATGGCTGCTATACTAAATGCTATTAAGTACGAGCTACTTATTATGTCTTTGGGATAGTAGAGCAACCACTAAACACTTTTTGCAAAAAGTCTGGCCGAAGAGATCAGCTTATGAACCGGGAGATACAAACGTCCTAAATACACTCTTAGTAGATTCTGAGAAAATCCTTCTTCCTCCATTGCACATCAAGCAAGAACTAATGAAGAATTTTGTAACAGCCATGATAGAGAAGGAAATGTGTTTGGCTATTTGGCTCCAACGTCTTTCCTCGTGTGAGTGAAGCCAAGATCAAAGAAAGAATTTTTACGGGTTCTGACATAAGAAAAGTCATTAGCGACAGTAAGTTCGAAAACGTGCTCAACACGAAAGAACTGGTAACATGACACATTAACATTAACATTTTTGAAAGTAGTGTAAGGGAAACAAAAAAGAAAGTAATTACAAAACTTTGATTATAAATCTTCTGAAAGCCTATAAAGCCATGGGTTGCCGAATGTCACCGAAAATTCACCTATTGACTATTTCCTGGAGAACTAGGGGATAGTAAGTGACGAGCAGGGAGAGAAATTCCAGCAGAATATCAGAACCATTGAAACAAAATATCAAGTTTGCTGGGACCTTGCAATGATGGGCGATTACTGCTGATTCTTGAAAAAAAGAAGATTTTACGCCACATAAGACGAAAAGGTGAACGAAAAAATGAACTAAACATCAAACCTAAGATGCAAAAGTGTCTTGTTATTCAATATTGATTAATATGTACATGTTAAATAATTTTTCTTCAATAATGTTATACATTTTATTCGTAAATTGAAAGAGATTTTTATTTTCCAATTTTCTTTAAAATTTTAAAATGTCATATAACAAAAAAAAACCTTACGTCCTATATATTTTATGTTATTTTTTTTCAGATTCAACAATACAAAATACATCTTTGATTGTGTTAGGCGATACTTGTTGAAAATTCATAATAAAATTGTATAAAAACAACGCTATATGTAAAATGATTGACAATTGTTTCACCATACAATGGCTTCTTCAGAAGTGAATTAGAAAGAAAAATGTTTGGTAATAATACGGTTATAAAGTGTTTAAAACTATCCTTAATTACATAAGATTATGTTAATCGTTTTATTATATTATTTACTACTCAGTATATATCACCACTACACCAAACACTTTATTTTTGCACTCGACGCGCGTTTCGCTATCCATGTTAGCTTCATCAGGAGCGATGATTTACTAAAGCTAAACTACAAATTTACCCTATTTATACTTAGCCTAACCCTAGAATTACTCAAGCGGAACTAATGACATAGGCAAAGCCATCAGTTCCGGTCAAGTAACCAGTAGAGGGGACTATAAGGAATAGGCCCTCTGTCTTTATTTAAACTTCTTTTACATTTTATGATTTCCCTACTTTCGTATGCGTTCAACAATCTCCTATCAGATACATTTTTTATTAATCTTAGATTATCTAATGTTACAGTATGATCAGCTTCAAGGCATGTTCGGCAATGCTAGCCTTTTCTGTTCTATTGTATCTTAAGTGTGCTAAATGTTCTTTAAATCGTTTTTTAATTGACCTTTTAGTTTGCCCAACATACTTTTTGTCACAATGATTACAACTAATTTCATAAATTCCACTTTTTTCACAATTAGGAATCTTATCTTTGGATTTCCTAAGATATTCCTCAGATTGTCTGATGACTTATAGACTAAGGTGAGGCCTACCTTATTAAATACCTTATTGAGCCCCTTGCTATATTTCGGATTATATGGTATAGAGACATACTTGGTGTTATTTTCTTCGCGTGTAAAAAAGGTGGAATTCTGAATATTAAACCTTTATGTCTATTTATTGTTATTTACTATCATTCATAAATACTAGTTATATTTCTAATACGATTCCTTTCTTTATTAAAGTTTACTCTATTCAGAGGGAAAGTGACCAAACGATGAACTAAAGAATGTAATGAGGCTAATTTATGTTGTTTGCAATGAAATGAATCATTAGGAATATATCTATTGTTACTGTGTTATGACGATGACTTAGTAAATAAGCTAATAAATAGACATAAATTTAGGTTTAATATTCAGAATTCCACCTTTTTTACACGCGAAGAAAATAACACCAAGTATGTCTCCATACCATATAATCCGAAATATAGCAAGGGACTCAATAAAGTATTTAATAAGGTAGGCCTCACCTTAGTCTATAAGTCAACAGACAATCTGAGGAATATCTTAGGAAATCCCAAAGATAAGATTCCTAATTGTGAGAAAAGTGGAATTTATGAAATTAGTTGTAATGATTGTGACAAAAAGTATGTTGGGCAAACTAAAAGGTCAATTAAAACACGATTTAAAGAACATTTAGCACACTTAAGATACAATAGAACAGAAAAGTCTAGCATTGCCGAACATGTCCTTGAAGCTGATCATACTGTAACATTAGATAATCTAAGATTAATAAAAAATGTATCTGATAAGAGATTGTTGAACGCATACGAACGTAGGGAAATCATAAAATGTAAAAGTAGTTTAAATAAAGACAGATGGGCCTATTCCTTATAGTCCCCTCTACTGGTTACTTGACCGGAATTGATGGCTTTGCCTATGTCGTTAGTTCCGCTTGAGTAATTCTAGGTTAGGCTAAGTATAAATAGGGTAGATTTGTAGTTTAGCTTTAGTCAATCATCGCTCCTGATGAAGCTAACATGGTTAGCGAAACGCGCGTCGAGTGCAAAAATAAAGTGTTTGGTGTAGTGGTGATATATACTGAGTAGTATCATTGTGCCAAAGATTCCACATTCCCAACTTAGATATTATTTACTGACAAAGTTATTTTAAAGATGCAAATCTGTGGTACTATTTCAGAGAACTAAAAAAGATTAAGTAAGGGTGAATGGTTTAAGTCTACCTGTTCGTTTAATAATAGATTGGAGTTTTCCGTTTGTTAATTTCAAGACATTCAGGCATATTTAATTTTTTAGATTTATTTTCTCCATGCAGGATTTTGCATGTATCATCAAAATTATGGGATTCGTTTATTATATGGGTTGCGTAATGTGAATTGTTCTTTTTTTTGTAAATAACTATGTTTATGTTCTTTAATGCGAGTTTCAAAAGATCTACCAGTTTGTCCTACGTAGGTTTTAATACAAGATCCACAATTTAATAAATAAACTCCTGAATATATGGATTTATTAGATTTGGTTTTGTTCTTCAAAATTATATTTCCTAAGGAATTACTGGTGTTAAATGTTATTTTATTGTTCTTTTTTGTTAAATGTTTTGAAGTTGTTCTAATTATTTTTCCTGTGTACGTGAGTGTGCTAAATTTTCCTTTTTTGTCCTTAATGGTGGGATAAATTAGAGAGATAGCTTGTTTAAACGATTTTTTTATTCAATATATTATCTATAATGCTAGGGTCATATCCATTATTAATTGCTATTTGTTTGATTATGTTGCATTGAACTCATTTTAACAGAAGAAGACAGGTGACAGACAGTTGTCAAACAAAATGGCACATATTTGGTGTATTAAAGTTCATTCAAAATATAAAACAATCAATTTTCTCAATTTTAACCGTAAAATGCTCGATACTTTTTCGACTACCCTTTATTTCACAATTTGATACACTAAAAAAAATTAAAAAAAAAAAATATAAATAAATCATCATTCTTACGTCTGGTCAGGAGCTAGGACAATACCCCTTATTATTCTCCCTTAATCTGCCATTGATTTACCTTTTCTTTTTCTTTTTTGTCTCCAATCACTTCCTTTTTTTCTCCATTTCTAGTTAGTTTAACTACCGAACTTTCTGCATTTAACAGTTTAAGTTCATCTAAATAGTTGGGTGGTTGGGCTAATGTAACTGAAAATGCACTCATTTGCGACATCTGGGTCACCGAAGATTCACGTGGAGTTCGTTCGTTTGGGTCGTATGTTGTTTGTTGATCCAAACCCCAATAATGATACCTAATTAATACTGGTCAATATACACTGTAAATATTTATGTAAAATTACATAGAAAAGTAAAGTATTTTTCCATGGAATTTTACATAAATTTTTATTAAAAAAAATTATAAAATTATATAGTGAGTGGGACCTCTGTTTACGGACACCTCTGATAACGAACATGTCTATATAACCGATAAGTTTGCATTCCCAAAATTTTTTATCATTATTTTGGAACCCCTTAAAAACGGACTCTCTATAAAACGAAAGCAGACATATTATTTATACACGAACGCATACAACTACATGTAAATAAATGCCTCAATAACAGACAGGTCCACCGACAAGTCGGTACTGTATCTTCTTCTTAGCTTGCCGTCTCCTGGTGAAGGTTGGATATCCAAATGGTTAACATAGGCCTAGAAACTGCAGCTCAAAAAATATCTATTAATGAACAGTTAAACCATCTGCAGATATGATTTCACCAGGAATTTCTTTCATGGACAGCCTTAACAAATGCTATTTTGCTTCCCTCATTCTATTACCGATATGCCTAGTTTTTCTTTCCTTTATGTTCTACAGCAGTTCTGTGAATATGCTCAATTCTCCTAAGGACTTTAGCATTTGTTGCTCTATCCACCTATGATATCCGTAGAATCCTTCTATAAACATACACTTCGAGAGCTTCGAGTCATTTCTCTCTGCTGAGATCAAGATTCCAACTTTCACATCCATACAGGAGCAAAGAAAAAACGTGTCATTTAATCATATGCACTAGAAGTTATAGACTAAGGTTAGATCTAGTTAAAAGATTTTTTATGTTCATGAAGGTCCCATGAACCTGCTCGATTCTATTTTGAGATTACACTGGCTCGCAATTAATGTGCCTAGTTATTTAGAAGACAAAATTTGCTCAATTCTCTCTCCATTAAGAATAAGATTCGCATTAACGTGTGATTTTAAAAACATCAGCAAATTTATCTTTATTATTTCTATGTAGTCCAGACTGATTACTCTGACGAACTATGAAATTCATCATGCTCTGCAGATCAACCACAATAACGGTGTCGTCTGCATATCTTAGGTGTTAATTATGAATTCATTTTAACTCCCGTTGTAATCTGGGCTAGAGCTTCTTTGAAAATAGCCTTCGAATAGAGGTTGAAGAGAAGCGGAGACAAAATATAATCCTGTCGCACTCCTGTTTTAATAGAAGCGTCCTCGGATAGACTTTGTCCGATTTTAACTTTCGATGTCTGATGCCAATAAAACCCGAATATGATGTTGATCTGTTAGCGGTCGATACCCTAGGCACATAGTATCTCTATCATTTTAACGTGTTTAACATAATAAAAGGCCTTGCTCAAGGCGAGACTCAATGAAACATCCAAACACATTTATGTTTAAGTCCTTGCATCGTTGTGTTGGTGGCCCATGGCTCCGTGGCGTAGTAACTTACTTGCAGTGCAGAAAGTTTCGGGTTCCAATCCCGGCAGGAATACTTTATTTATCAATTTGCCACCTACATGGGTAGTAGTTGTTTTCAGAAATGCAATAACGTTCGTGGCAGCACTACCGCGTTGTTTAAAAGGTACTATGAAATACAGAAACGTATATTTCGGCACATGTTAACGGGTGTTACGAAATTCCCGCCGGTATCCCCAGAATATGAAAAAGGGTACAATCCCTACTCAGGCGGGGAGATAAAAAATAAAATAAAAGAACATTAAAAGCGTATCTTCTTCTTTTTATAGTACCATCTCCATTACTGAAGTTGGGCTGTAATCACGGCGAATTCTTCCCTATCCTGGGCAATTCTTATTTAAGTATGGGTATCCAGACCTGTCCAATCTCGTATATTTTTCAGTCAGGAACATTTTCGCCGCCCCACATCTCTTTTCCCTTCAATTTTCCCTTCCATCAACAACTGGCGCAGTGAGTAACGTGAACCCCTATAAATATGTCCCAAGTAACGAGTTTTTTGTCTTTTAATAAATGACAATAGTTCTCTTTCTCTACCCATTAAACGAAGTACATCTTTATTAGTGACACGCTCTGTCCAAGAGATCTTCAATATTCTGCACATAGCCCATAATTCGAAAGACTCCAAACGATTCATTGATCGTACTCCCAAGGTCCAGGCCTCAACTCTATATAGAAGTACTGGATATATATAGACCTTTACAAAACGATAACGAGTATCCAAAGAAAGGGTTGAGTATGTGAGGAGATGTCACATTTTGAGAAAAGCCGCTCTAGTCATTTCAATGCGAACTCGTACCTCAACTTTAGTATTCATATCATTAGTTACCCAACACCCTAGGTATTTAAATTTGTTTACTTGTTCTATCAATTGATCGTAAACACGAATATCTGTTTGCAACCCAGTTTTTCTTGAAATGACCATTACTTTCGTTTTATTAACGTTCACTTTAATGCTTAAAACATCGCCTTCCCTAGATATACTGTTCATAAGTTCATCCGCTGTATCTGCTATAATAACGGTATCATCAGCGTACCTTAGGTTGTTAATGATTTTGCCATTAACTTTGATACCATCTGTGGCATTCTCTAAGGCCTTCTGGAATATGTGTTCAGAGTATAGATTAAACAGGAACGGGGAAAGAACACATCCCTGACGAACACCTCTTTTTATTCCTATTTCCACAGTCTCTCTGCTATTTACTCGTATTGTCGCCACCTGATCCGAATATAGGTGAGTAATGAATCTGATGTCATTTTCGTCAAGGCCTATATTTTGAAGCATTTGTATTAATTGTGGATGCTTGACTCGGTCAAATGCTTTTTCGTAGTCGATAAAACACAAGTAAACGTCCTTCCTTTGAACTCTACGTATAATCATCTGTTATTGTTTGACACAAATTATTGGGCATTGCTGATGGTAAATGCAACAATTAGGTATATATAACATGGCGGGCTTTTGTTCTGCCAGTTTTTAGTTACTACTACCCTGTTAATATGGCTTTGAAAAAGGGAAAACCTTTTATCACTTAGGGATAAAATTGATGTTATTAACGCTAATCAAGAAAATATTATAAGTAGGCCGAAAATTAACGGAAACGTTTCATGTTGGAAAAATTTAAATTCTTCAAAAATTGAAGAATAAGTGAGAAATAAAAATTATATTTTAGATGAAGTGAAAGTTAAAAAAAAGACTACAGGTTTAGCTGTCGACTAAATGGTGTTTTATTGGCTCCTCAAGGTAAGAAGTAAAAATGTCTCTCTACGGATCTTTGTTCAAAGAAAAGGCTTTCTTCTTACGACGCCGTATCCTCACGAAGGCTGGCGATCCATATAGCTAAACGAACTTTAGAAACTGCTGCTCGAAAAATATCACTCGAAACACATCCAAACCACCTGCCCATGTCCTTCAGCCAAGAATTTTTCTTATTTTTATGGTTCTTAGTAATTCCTTCATTTTGTTCATTTTTTCCAGTAATTCTGTGTTTTTTTTATTTTCTGTACTCAGGAGATGCGAAGAAGGCATCTGTATGTACAAGGTGGTCCAAATTGGACACTTTTAAAGGTAAACGCTTTTTTCTAAAGGAGATAGACATCGGTGTTTGAGGCTCAATTTTCATGATAAACTTAACGGTGACAACCGCATATCGATATCTGGTACCGTTTCAGATATACAGGGTGTTGTTCAAAAACTTTTGATTTCTGTAAAAACATTCTCAAAGCACTTTTTCACGTGGATTTCAATAGTGTAAGTTACATTTTTTACAACTAATATTTTAATAGTTATTAACGCAAAAATATATTTTTTAAATGGGATACCCTGTATATTTTTCCTTATCCAAAAAGAGCTTTAAATTACCATTCTAAAAATATAGCACACTTTATATTTTGCTTAAATCTATTTCAAAAGGTTTTCAGTTTTTACACGAGTTTTAAATGCACATTTTGGGAAGTAGGCTTTGGACGAAGCGGCCATATGGTTTAATTCAATTGTTTACTCGTAGTTGTGAAATTTTACTTCAGGATCAGTTATTGAATTGTCAAATAAATCGCAATGGATTTTGAAAATTACGAAAAATGGGATATGATAGTGTGTTTCATACAAATCGGAGGAAATTCGGAAGCTGTAAGTAATTTGTACCACAAACGGTATCCAGAGAGGCGTCAACCCTTCAAGGGTATATTCGCTCGATTGCGACAAAACCTAGTTAATAGTGGCCAGTTTGAAAAGAAACAACCCAAAAATTATGCATCAAACAGGGATAAGGATAAATAACAGTTTTAGGAACTATCGGAAATATTTCCAACACTTCAACCCGACAATTAACAGAATCCACTGGACTACCAAAAACTAACGTAAGTCGTACTTTGAAGAAGCACAAATTTAGGCCATATAGGACAAGATAAGTTCATCACCTTAGAGAGACCTCAGATTTTCAACGGCGTATGGATTTTTGCCAATGGTTTCGGGAAAATTGTAACCATGTTCCGAATTTTTCATTATTGCGTTTGCGCTTATGTATTTTTAACCGTTACAATTTTTATACGTGGGCACAAGAAATCCTCATTTAGTTGTGGAGCAAAGAAATCAAGGCAGATTTGGATTTAATATGTGGGCAGGAATTTTTAGAGGCAGGGTTATAGGTTCATTTATTTACGAAGGAACACTCACCTCTCAGAGATATTTAGAAATTTTAAGGCAGCAGATAGAACCTCTTGTTGATGAACTGTCGTTAATGGACCTCCTCATAACGCTGCAGTTATCAGTAATTTTTTATCGGCCAATTTCGACAATAACTGGATAGCCAACAAAGGTCCGAACCGTTGGTCGGCAAGGTCACCGGATTTAACACCCATGGACTTCTATCTCTGGGGGAACATTGAAAGACCTAATTTTTAAATTGCCGATAAACACCAGGCAAGTGTTAGAAGTCGCAGTGATACAAAGTTTTGGAGCTCTCATTCCCCGTGAACTAATCAACTCGGTAAGAAGTGTCCAGAAAAGGTGCCGCCTATGTATAAATGAAACTGGTCGACATTTCGAACATCTCTTATAGAAAATTGTTTTGTTTTATTTTGCTCTACTCGGAATAAATTATTTTATTGTTGTTTTGTTTTATTTTCTCCATAGTTTAAAGTTCTATAGCATTTAGTAAATTTCATTGTAGTTATGACTTTTAGAGTTACTTCTGGGATTTTTTTTACGATTTGACTGCTATCGGTAAACAATTGATATTGCCAAAACCTACTTCACAAAATGTGCATTTAAAACTCGCGTAAAAACTGAAAACCTTTATATTTTGAAGTAGATTTAAGTAAAATATAAAAGTGCTATATTTTTAGAGTGATAATTTAAAGCTCTATTCGGATGAGGAAAAATATACAGGGTACCCTATTTTTAAAAAATATATTTTTGCGTTAATAACTATTAAAATATTCGTTGTAAAAAAATGTAACTTACACTGTTGAAATCCACGTGAAAAAATGCTTTGAGAATGTTTTTACAGAAATCAAGGAAAAGAATTACAAACATTTCCATTTCCAAAATGCAGATTTTTGAAAAACACCCTGTATATCTGAAACGGTAACAGATATCAATATGCGGTTTTCACCATTAAGTTTATCATAAAAATTGAGCCTCAGACACCGACATCACTTTTCGTCTATCTCCTTTAGATAAAGGGTTTACCCAGTTTGGACCACCCTGTACATTTGAAAAGATTCCAGTCGTTTCTCTAAGCCAGGGTCAAGGGTCCAGCACTCACATCCATAAAATAGCACGGAGAACACATACCTTCTCCCCATCCTCATTTGGAGTTCGAGACTTGTACGATGGAAAAATTTATTCATATTCATATATGTTACTCGAGTCTGTTCAATTCGGGAATATATTTCCTTTCTTGGTTCCCACTTGTCATTTATATTGGTTCAAATATTTAAATATGGAGACCTGTTCTACCGTGTTTTCCTTGATTTCGAGGGATTTTGATGGTAGGTTCTTCTTTGTTATTACTATCCACTTGATTTTTCTTATATTCATAGTTAATCCAAATCTTTCGCTGGCTGTGACGACTCGAGTTGTTGGAGATCTTTCATATTATTTGCTAATAGAACAGTATCATCAGCATACCGTATGTTGTTCAGTGTACTTCCAGAAAAGGCTTTAGAGGCGCCTAAAAACCTTCAGCTAAATAATTCAAAAATTTTCCAGTAGATAATTACAAAAGTTTCAGAGACATTTTTATTGGCCTATTTTACTTCTTCGTCTTGAAGTGCCATATCCGTTATGGACGTAGGCGACCCTCTCGCCTTTGCCTGCTGTTGGTGTATTTTTTAATATGAGAGGGCTTTACTAGGCATGATACTACGGCTGGTTTGCCATTGCCCTCCCGAGAGAGGCGACCGTCAAGTTGTAAATTTTATTTTATTTTATTTTATTATTTATTTATCTATTTTTATTATTATTTCCCGAGCCGAGCTAGGAACTTGGGTCGTTGGCGTAGAAAGCAGACCCTAAACGTTATGACCGCCTCTAACGTTTTAGAGACGCCTAAAAAGCTTCAGCTAAATAATATAAGAGGTTCCAGTAGATAATTATAAATGTTTCAGAAACATTTTTATTGACCTATTTTACACTTACTTAAAGTCTCCAAGATTTTCTTGTGTATGGACATAGTCTATTTGTACATTTGGTTCGTAATCGTCGCAAATTTTAGCAGCCAGTTTACAGAATTTTCTATTACAGCAAATTCTTGCTTTAAGTAAAAATTTATAAGTACTCGATCTCGGATCATTGACTGGACATATAAGCTGATCGCAACACAGCTTTTTTGGAGCTATCGAATCAGATTTTTCACAACTGCATCTTTTGCTAAGAATCAGGGAAATATTTTTAGCCTATTTAAGAACAGGAAGGTTTAAATTCAATACGTATATGTACAATTGTTCAAGAGCGGTAATATTTATGTGTGTTAATAAATGTCAGTTTATATTAGAAACTATACTTAGGCAAAGAAGTCTCTGCTGTTATAAGTTTAAACGAGAAATGGAAGAAATGTAAACATGTAATTAATTCTTCACAAAATATAATATGTAAACATACAAAAACAAGCATTATTTTAAAGTCAGAGAAAGCCTTGCAAATTAAATAAAACTAAATTAAATAGAATCCACAAACTTATTAATAGAGAACATAATACCAAATATCTCTGAATATTATATATATATATATATATATATATATATATATATAATATATATATATATATATATATATATATATATGAAAGGGTTAGAAGCAAGTAGGCAAGCAAGGACGTAAGCGAAAAATTGTCTAAATTAAGTTATGTGCTTTAAGAGGTTTCTTTATCCAACATCTGACTCCTGGCAGACGGACAGACCCATTATCTGTACTAAACTATGATGCCCTAACAATGTTTTTGTTAAAAGGTTCAGGTATTATTTGAATTTTTAAAAGTTACTGTAACTTTGCACATGATTATCTCAGAACTTAAGTAATGTCACTTGCACCCCTTTGCTTCTGACCCCCTCATTTATATGTATATGTATAGGTATTATTTAATATATATATATATGATATATATATATATATATATATATATATATAATATATATATATATATATATATATATATATATATATATATATATATATATATATATATATATATATATATATAT
>CM032456.1:94465246-94540687 GCA_019049505.1 Pachyrhynchus sulphureomaculatus
AAAAATATTTATATTATAAAGTAAAAATCACACTTACATGTGTATTTAATTTGTTGAATATGGATTTTAACCAAGTTAACGCTAATTCAATTAAAATATAGAAAATCTTTTTTCTATATGATGTTTTTATAAACAGAAATGTTTTAATTTCTATAAAATTATATATTTGGATGAATTATGAAGTATGACTAATTACTCAAAACAAAAGAAATAACTTAAAAATGTGTTAATCTTGCCTTAATCTTGTCTTAATTGTGATTTTAAAGGGAAAAATGGCGTAATATGGTCTTTATATTACATAAAATGATTCAATAGTATTTCGATAATATATATATATATATATATATATATATATATATATATATATATATATATATATACATATATATATATATATATATATATATATATATACATATATATATATATATATATATATATATATATATATACATATATATATATATATATATATATATATATATATATATATATATATATATATATATGTATATATATATATATATATATATATATATATATATATACATATATATATATATATATATATATATATATATATATATATATATATATATATATATATATATATGTATATATATATATATGTATATATATATATATATATATATATATATATATATATATATATATATATATATATATATATGTATATATATATATATATATATATATATATATATATATATATATATATATATGTATATATATATATATATATATATATATATATATATATATATATATATATATATACATATATATATATATATATATATATATATATATATATATATATATATATATATATACATATATAGAAGAATCTACAACAAAATTCTGTGTCCCAAAAGTAGGTAAAAATGCGGAAAAACGATGAAAAAAGCGGTTTTTCGCATTTGTAACCATTTTCCCCCACCTCTAAAAATCTGAAAAAATTCACAGGCATAGTTTGACATAAAATACGCAATATATATTTTTTTTGGGCTTAAGTAAGTCCTAGTTTTTTTTTAATTCAATTTTAAAAATTTAAGAAGCTCAAAACAATTTGAATTTCGCGTCAAAATTTTTTTTTAAAAAACAGCATGTTGTAGGCAATAAAAAATCCTATAATATATATGTATATATAATTTTGAAGCAACTGAGGATCTACAACGAAATTCTGTGCCCCAAAAGTAGGTAAAAATGGCACGCGTGCCATCTCTTGCACGCCAAGCAATTTTGAACGACACGCGTACCTATTCAAAGTTTACACATTAATTCTGTAATCTGTGACATGTTTCGAAATTAAGTAAATAATCGAAGACAATATTACTTTAACGATACAAACAAAAACGATATATTATATAGGTCACTAGGTATTATTACCAAAAACTACAAAATATATATTTTGTAATTTCTAATTTTACTGAATGCATTGGTTTGGCTTTAATTTCGGCAAGTATTAAAGACGGCAAGCCTCAAAATATAAGCCTAGGCAAAAACACAAATAAACGTCCTCAATTCAGATCAAAAGAGCCTCTATAAGGCGGTTTTTGTTTGACTTGACTTCAATCGTTCCGACGCGCGCCGCAACTCTTTTCATATTGCCGAACTTTAGTTTTTGTTAGATTTAACTTCTAGGCGGCCCTTTGGTTGCAATGGGCGCGTTGTAGATAATAATTTTTGTTCTAAGAAATTTAATAAACGTAAGTATTGGAATTTTCTGGAAACATTATTTTTCTATATATAGCAAGCGGCTACACGTTTTGAATCATTTTAGTATAGAAGTAAGATCTGTTCCAGTCAATAGTCGTCGAAAAGTTTAAAAATTAAAAAATTGCGTTGCGTTATGGCCGTGAAGAAACAGAAGGTAGACGTTCGATCATTTCAAACTTCATAGACAACAGATTACGGTTTTGTACAGCAAAACGATCGGGCCATTTGTGTCCTATGTCAGGAAAGCGTAGTTTTCCGGACATCTAGTGTTCAACGACATTTCCAGATAAAACATGAATCATCATTTAAAGATAACGCTGATAAAAGGGAGGCAATACAAAGAGCAAGTAAACAATACGAGAAACAGTCAACATTCTTTAGCAAAGTTTTCCAAGGAAAAAATCAGGTAACTGAATGCAGTTTCAAAATTGCACAATCGTTGGCACAAAAGAGTAGGCCGTTCACTGACGGAGAATTTATGAAGCAAACGTTTTTGAGTACTGGCGAGAGTTTATTCGACGACTTGCCCAATAAGGATACAATATTGGCGAGGATTATGGATATACCGGCATCAGCGCGGACCATCGAGAGACGAATTACCGAAATGACACAAAATGTCCAAAAACAGCAGAGAGACGCTATCAAACGGAGTTTTGTATTTAGTGTAGCATTGGATGAAAGTGTCGATATTAATGACATTGCCCGTCTGGCAATCGTTGCGCGATACTTAGATGATGGCATTGTGTATGAAGAGCTGATTTGTCTGCTCCCATTGCAGGGAGCTCCAAGAGGAGAGGATATATTTTCAGAATTATTAAACATTTTGAAAAGCGGAACATTGATTTAAATAAAATTTTTTTTGCGTAACGACAGATGGCGCTCCTGCTATGATTGGGAGACATAAAGAATTTGTTTCCCTTCTTATTGAACGCATGGGTCGATCAGTTTTGAATTTTCATTGCATAATTCACCAAGAGAGTTTATGCGCTAAAATCTCCGCTGGAAGTTTAATATCCGTGATGAATAGGGTGGTTAAAATAGTTAACTACATTGTCGGTCGTTCTTCACTGATCCATAGACAATTTAAGGCGTTTCTGCAGGAATTAGAAAATGCATATTCAGATATACCATTGCACAATAATGTGCGCTGGCTCAGCCGTGGTAAAGTGCTCTTTAGATTTGTGCAATGTCTGGGCGAAATTAAATCGTTCTTGTTGGAAAAAAATCAAGTGGATGCTTATCCTGAACTAGAAGATAAGAACTGGATCTGTATGTTAATGTTTCTTACTGATATTACAAACCATCTCAGTGAATTCAACTTAAAGTTACAAGGTTCAGGCAAAACAGTTCTGGATTTATACGAATCCTGGAAATCATTCAAATTAAAAATAGATTTATTTATCAGCGATATTACTACAAACATATATAAATATTTTCCAAATTTAAAAACTTATATATCCAGTGTCGACGATGGTGCACTAATAGATGAAATTCTTAAATATATGACTAATTTAAAAGAGGAGTTTATCGAGAGGAGTCAAGATTTTGATATTTATTTGTCTTAAGAAAGTAGCGTTTGCCATGCTTACAGCTTTCGAATCTTCCTATATCTGTGAACAACTTTTTTCCCTTATGAGTGTGATTTTAAACCCGTACCGAAGCAGGCTGACAACAGACAACTCGGAAGCATGTGTGACACTGAAAATAACCAGACATGAATCGGATATAAGAAAACTCTCTAAAGAACTTCAAGCACAGGGTTCACAATAGCTCCTACGACTAGTATAATAAAATTATTTGTTAAATGTTAAAATTTTTTTGTAATTAAACCTTCTAAAAGCAATATTTTAAGTTAATTTTTGTTAATTTTAGTTGTAATAAGTACCTATGTCGGCACGCAAAATGTTGTATGGATGAAAACTGGCACCCCTTAGTTAAAAGGTTGCCGACCCCTGTGTTAGATAATAGCATAAGTTATATAATATATGTGGTAAAAGGTATCGAAAAATATAAAATGATCAAAACTGCTAAAAATAAAGTAAAGCCTAGCTTGTTATTTCAGTACATACTCTATTTTTATCTAAACAAAACAGAACTTTGAATTAAATAGTAACTAGCATTTCTAGATAACTTTTATGTCTTGTCAAATAAAAGACCTGAATAAAGAAAACAATTTTATTATTAGAACTTATACAAAACAGTTCCATGTCAAAAACAAACTAAACCCATATTCTAGAAAAAAAGCATTTATTTACGTTTACTTGTAAGTTTACTTATTTAGACACATTAGACTGTTATGACATTTAGAATTACAAAGTCTGCCAGATTTTTTACATTCGCACTTATCAGACTTGCACTGTCCCTTGCAAACACATCGTTGATATCCCTGACCTCCAGAAAGAGATGATTTTCTAACACATTCTCGAAGTGATATTGCTAGACTTGGAACATCTTCAACCGAAATAAATTTTTCTTCAGAAATTGTGAATTCATTTCTGGTATACCACTGTGAAAGTTTTTCTTGTTTTGTTCTTAACAGATAACACTCTCCGTTTTGAACTTCTAGTATCACCGCTAATAAATTTCGTGGATCACTTCTTGCTCTGTCAACATATGGTACTCGTAGTTTCACTGTGTCACCAACATTACCAGAAGAAAATTTAAGATTTGACTGTGATTTTAAATTTCTTTTAGCACTCATTCTATGTTTCTTTTCTTGTTCTTGCCTGATTAAAATATCTCTATCCTCTTTCTGAATCACAAAATTAACTGCAGGTGGAGAGTCATTTAGCAATGGATCATTATTTTTCACATTAGAATCATCTTCTATTTTGCTGTTGGTTTTATCAAAAGCGTTATTAACTGTCTCGATTAAAGCCTTAAGCTCTTCTTCGGTTCTAAGATGTTCAATAGAGTCATTCGGGAAAAAAGACATTTTCAAACCTACTTTTACCGGCATCCCAAAAATTGCTTCATGAGGAGTACACTTAATACCTTCATGAAATGCCCTGTTTTTCATAAGTTGTATAAAGCGTAACCCTTCGGACTATTTACTAGTTTTATTGCTTTTCAACCAAAAAAATTAGATATTTTCAACATCCTGGTTTGCACTCTCGACCGAACCTTGAGTCTGACTGTGTCTAGGTTTTCCATACACAATTTTCAGATCCGGCCAGATTACACAAGTTTCTTCCACGATTTGATTATTGAATTCACGGCAGTTGTCACTTTGAAGTACGCTGGGGGCTCCCAATATAATAAAAATATCAATTAAATGATATGCAACTTCTTCTGCTCGTTTGCTTTTTAGAGCACGCAACCGTACTTCGTTAAGTGGTCTTTATAGACAAATATAAATATGAAATCATTATCTGGTTACGACTGCATGTCAGTTAGGTCTACCTGGCATCTTGAGTTCATGTTTTGAAAGACCATTGGCCTAACAGCAAGTCCTTTCTTGGGTACCTATGATTTGTTTTGACAACTTTCACACAAATTTAACTAAATCATCACTGCTTCGGTAGTAATATTTCCGTACTTTTTTTGAAGTTCTTTTAACATTCTGTTTCTACCACCATGGCCTATTGATAAATATGCCTCATGAATTATGGTAAATAGTTCTTCAAAGTACAAGTAAAATCTAACATTGAAGCTGTCTTTACTTACGGGAAAGATAAGTTTTTCAACATTGTCTACTTTCATTACTTCGTATCTTTTTAGTCTTTGATAATCTTCCGGTTTTTTTCCCACTACTTTTGTTTTTACTATTATTCACTTTTATTAATAAGTCGTCATATCTTTCTATCGTCAGAAAACCGCTGTTTGCTTTCTTAGTGTTCATAAAATTAACTAACTTGGAATTAAAACGCTCAAGCATATCGGCCGTTATTCAATATTTTATAAAATACTAGAGCGTAGCGAAAAAGACCGCCAATAACGAACAGTCTACGAACCCGTATTGCTTAGCAATGGCATACGTCATGACAGAAGTCATGCAGCTGCGCAAACTGATCGAATTTTGGTAAAGTTATGGTCTTTTATTATATTCCCCATTACGAGTTAGGGATTTTACAAGATAACCAGTAAATTTTATAAATATTCAATAATTTATCACATTTATCGTAACATATATATATATATATATATATATATATATATATATATATATATATATATATATATATATATATATATATGTATATATGTATATATGTATATATGTATACATATATATATATATATATATATATATATATATATATATATATATATATATATATATATATATATATATATATGTATTAATTTATTTATTTATTTACGGGCAGACCCATTTTATACATATTTACTACAAAAATTATAATAATACAACAATTATAGCAATACAGCAAATTCCGTTTCACCAGCGCCATTAGTGATTCTGGTGATCGGCGAGAATAGGCCATAGTGACATCTATGGTACTTCGGGCGAAGAGTAAGTGGTCCCTTCTCGATCTTGATGGAACACGGAAACTCAGAAGATCGGAGTAGTCTATATGACCATTTACAAGTCGAAATAAGAAACAGATATCAACAACTACTACTTGAAAGCGATTGCAGCTTGGTCCCCATAGGTAGTGACGTTCCTCTTAAATTTGTAAGAAACATATCTAGCATACATCTTCTGAACCCTTTCAATACTCTCAATATGTATATCGTATGAAGGCGACCATACATATGACAGATACTCTACAGAAGATCTTACCAAGGTCTTATACAAAGTAGTCATGCTAGCTACAGCCTGGAAATCCTTAATATTTCTACAGACAGGAGTTTTAAACATTTTTTAGCAATAATGTCATAATAAATATGAAAATCGAGCTTTGTATCCAAATAAATACCTAAGTCACATAATGAAGAGATTTTTTCCAGAAGAGAATTATTAATACTGTAGTCATATAACAGCGGAGTCTTCACCTGAAAGAACGACATTATCTTGCATTTTTTAATATTAAGATTCCTTTTGTTTCTATTTCTGCACCACATCATCATCAACAGAATGAATTACCATAAACACTTTCTAAACATCTGCAAATATATATATATATATATATATAATATATATATATATATATATATATATATATATGTATATATATGGTGCATGGTGAAAATGCAATGAATGAGTTTTTTTTGTTAGTATCATGTTCAACGAAGAAAGAACAAACGTTCACGATGAAGATCGCAGGGGCCGGCCATCACTCGTTACAAACGACTTGAAAGAAAAGTTGAACAAAAAATTGAAGAGAACAGAGCTTTACCTTGGACTCATTACATGAAGCTTTTCCAGAAATTTCGAGATCTCTCCTACATGAAGTCGTCAGAGTTCATCTAGGCTACAAAAAATTTATGCTCGCTAGATTCCCAAATAGTTGAGAGAAGTTCACAAGACAAGACGAATGGGAGCAGCTTTGGATTTCATTAGCCGATATGAGAAAGATGGTGAAGCATTTCTCATTTGCAAATAAAGACGTTTTTCGTGGGAACACACTTACAAAGTGATGAAGCGCATAAAGAAGCAGTAACTTCATGGCTTCAGTCATTGGCAGCAGATGAGTATGACATCGCCATTAAAAAACTTATGATGTTAAGTGACTAAATAACAATGATGTTAAGTGACTAAATAACAATGGTGATTATGCAGAAAAGTAGTGTTAGGTGTAGTATACTTGCTCCCCAATTACGTTATCGGAAAATGGATACCACTCAGGAAGAAACAGTACAAGTCATTTCCCTATTGCAAGAAGGCGTAGCCAACGTGTAGTCGCTGCGCAACTGCACCAGAGCCAGGCAGCTGTAACATTTGATCGGCGTTGAGGTCCAGCAGGAGCTCCTACAAGTTCGTGGTCGGGCTGTCAGTCAAAGAACAGTCAGAAGAAAACTTAAAGAAGCTACTCCGAAGAGATCAGCTAATGGACCCAAATTGACAGCAACCCATCGACAAGCGCGACCCAGATTTGCCCGAGAATATATTGACCGGACCTTAGAGCAATGGCGTTCCGTTTTATTCTCCGACGAGTCCCGAATGTGCCTACACGGCTATAATGGCAGAAGACGAGTCTATAGGAGGCCTGGGGAGCGCTATGCGCAATGGTGCATTACAGAAACGGTCGCCTACGGAGGAGGTTCTGTCATGGTGTGGGGAGGCATCTCACTGGATGCGAAAAACCGATTTGGTTTTCGTGACTAATGAGACTCGCAGCGGTGGATTAACTGCTCACAGGTACATCGAGGAGATCCTGCTGGAACACGTCGTTACTTAGGCTGGATTTGTTGGCAATAGTTTCGTGCTAATGCACGACCATGTGAGGCCCCATGCTGTTGCATTGGTGCGGCAATACCTAGCGAAAGTGGGAATATCCTCATTAGACTGGCCTGCTCGGAGTCTTAACCTCAGTCCAATCGAACACATGTGGGATGGGCTCAAGAGTAGGGTTCGAGCCAGAAATCCAGCCTCTGCATCGCTGAGAGACTTAAAGGTTGCAATGATGGAAAAGTGGGGAAGAATTTCACGGACAGTGGTAAAAAAGCTTACCCGCTCCATGAAAAATCGGCTTTAAACAGTAATAAAAGCTATGGGGGTAATACAAAATATTGACTCTTCTCATTTTTTTAATAAATTTTTTATCAATAAATTTATTTATTAAGCTTAAAATCTGTTTAATTTTTCCTTTTTCTTACCCCTAGGGCTTTCAAATGACACTGAACGTAAAAATATAAAAGCACTAAAGCCAAATAGTTTCATCCAATTGGTTTTTTGCTCTACAGTATATATATATATATATATATATATATATATATATATATATATATATATATATATATATATATATATATATATATATATATATATATATATATATATATATATATATATATATATATATATATATATATATATATATATATAATCAGCAGGATGACCGATGAAGCGTTAGCATCACTTATTCAACCGACACAGGAGGACATAAGAATTATACGTCTAAATACTTTTTTACTATCCGCAGTCATAAATAAACTCTTATTACCTTTGTGACAAGGTTTTGCTCGAGGACCTGGTCTTAACTTCTGACTCAAAACCTTGATAGAGAGTTGGTGAAACAACATAAAAAACTCTATTTCTAGAATCTTCAGTTTTCCCGAGAGCATCCGAAAGACACTTGTCCACGATATCGTTGCAGGTTTTTATAAAATCTTGATCATATTTTGAATTTGTTGAATTGTAACTAACAACCTGTGGATATAAAGCAACATATCAATTAACCTACTTATAAACGAAATAATTTATAGCTAAGAGAAACATTTCTGTTGCAAGTTTTAATTTAATTGAAGAGTGTGTAATTAATGTTTTTGTACCACCTAATGAACTTTTTTCATTAAAAAAATAATTTTTAACGTGCTAGTCCAGTACATAGAATAAAAGTAACTTGATGACTGCAGGAGGCATTTTCAAAAACCTAGAGCGTTAATATCAAAAATAGTTACAAAATTATTACATATTTCTAGAATATTCAACAAATGCAGTGTTGTAAAATTAAATATTGTTTTACTTGACGCTTAACACGTAGGCTGAAAAGTTTTTGGTCTGACACATAGATGTCGCCCTTTTCAAAAAATGATGTTTAGGAAGTACCAACCTTCAAACGGTACGTGTCAAATTTTCATGCCATTTCGATGATTAGTTTAGACGGTACAGTGGTTTTAGTGACGTTACTTTTGATATTTTCAAAACAATGAAAAAAATCGAATTTCATTTGTTGACTAAACACTGTTTTTGGATGGGAAAAAATACCGTTCAAGCAAAACAATGACTTGATAAGTGTTACGGGGACTTTGCTGAATGTTGAATTTAAACGCTGTCGTACAGTTAAAAATGATGCTGAACACTCTGGACGGCCAAATGAGATGGTTACACAGGAAAATATAAAAAAATCCACAAAATTGTTTTGGATGACGGCAAAGTGAAATTGCGTGAGATAGCTGACACTCTAAAGATATCAAAAGAACGTGTTGGTCATATTTTGCATAAACATTTGGACATGAGAGAGCTCTGTTCGAAATGAGTATCGCGTTTGCTCACCGTCGACCAAAAATAACAAGGTGTTGATGATTCTGAGCGCTGTTTGGACCTGTTTAAGCGCAATAAAAAGGATTTTTTCATATAATATGTGACAATGATGCGTAGATCCACCATTACACACTGGAATCAAATCGGCAGTCAGCTGAGTGGACAGCAGCCGGTGAAAGCCGCCCTAAGCGACCAAAGACACAACAGTCGGCTGGGAAGGTTTTGGCCTCTGTATTTTGGGATGCTCTGAAATAATTTTCATCCACTATACTGAGAAGAGGAAAACCATCAATAGCGTACAATATATAAAGTTATTGGTGCATTTAAAGGCAGAAATCGCAAAGAAACCAAATGAACAAGAAAAAAATGCTGTTTTATCAAGATAACGCAGCGTCTCACATGTCAACAATTACGATGGCATAATTACATGAATTGAAGTTTGGATTGCTTCCTTATCCCCAGTATTCTCCAGATTTGGCCCCCAACGACTATTATCTATTCCCAGACCTTAAAAAATGCTCGCGGGATAGAGATTTGGCTCCAATGAAGAAGTTATCACCGAAACTGAGGCCTATTTTGAAGGCAAAGACAAAGCCCTACAAGAAAGGTATAGAAATGTTAGAGAAGCGTTGTACTAATTGTAGCGCTCTTGAGGGAGACTATATTGATGAATAAAGCCGAATTTAGCAAAAAAAGGGGTTTTAATTAGCTAGATCAAAAACTTTTCAGTCTACGTGTTATGATGAATGCTTCTCATTGGAGGTCCTGGAAGTATATTATTCTTTTGTAAACTCCGAGGCGCGATCAAATTGAAGATCTCCTATTTTTTGGGACAAACTACTTCCACTAAAATCTCGTCATACGTACCCATTAATGATAGAGTCGACGTCATGATTTCATGGTCGCCGAGAATGATTCTGTAGAAATCTTTTTTGTCCATTAGAAAATCGCTGATATAAGAGTGGTTTGATTGGAAGTTGAGCGGTCACAGAGTAGAGAAAGCTAAAAATTGCTATCGTTGGAAGCGAGATAGGGCGGATAGTGAGCATGGGGACTTCGTGTAAAAGTTGTTGTGATGAAATTCCTGAGTTACGATCGTCCGATGAGCAGGAGCGTTATCTTAATGAAAAAGTAAACGCATTAATTTTTTTCAGTCGTTTTTCCTGCAATGCTAGTAAAAGTCCACAAGATATATATATATATATATATATATATATATATATATATATATATATATATATATATATATATATATATATAACCATCGTAATGCCCTTATGAACACAATTAGTGATTATTACGCCTTCCCTGTCAAAAAAAAATATCCACCATCATTGTCTTTGCACAGGCGATAACTGGAAATTTCTTCGGTGACAAGTAATTACGCATTTATATTTTATTTACGTAGATAACTGATAAAAAGATGGCATCCTTTATGCCGTCATCACGTGTCAACATAGCCTGGCAAATTGGCATCCGAGCAGCCTAGCGTGAACAAGTACTATAGAAAATCCAACTTTAGAGGCTATCACTCACAACTAATTGGCAGTCCTCCATAACAACTTGCTCTAATCGTGCAATCATGTTTTCTGTCCGGCAGGTATATGGTCGAGGTTTTTACGTTCATTCTTACACGACGTTCAGCTTTCTTTGTACCCATCAACATACATTTTTTTACCACACGGTTACCGCATGTCTCACTGAACTGACGGGAATATCAATGAGATTTATACCACGCAAAGACAAAAAACAGGTGAAAACAAGCTGTTTTTGTATATTAGACTTTGCATTTTAAGTATTCAAAATGCGTCTCGCTCCAGCGATAGCTATAAAAACTTTGTATGCTGTACGATGCTTCGACCTGTATCATGTACTCACAAACAGTCTCAGTGTATTTGAAGCTCAACTACATCTTTCTATCAACTTCCAGTTCCGAAAAAATAATGTGGAAACCTTAGAACTTTACTTCACCTTGTATTATTAAAGGCAAGCTCTACTTTAACATGGGCATAATAGTTTCTTCTGCAGAAGTAAAACAAAGTTCTTGTTTACGTGCGATACTTTAATTTACAGTGACTTTATACAAGCTACTTATATAGGCTTTATAGGTATCTAGAGTATTAGAATTTAAATTTTTAATTACTGTTCCGTATAGAACACTTACCGGATCACTTTGGTGTCCGTCTGTCACAGCCGATTTTCTCCGAAATTATTTGATATATAATATTGAAATTTGGCAATAATATAGGAATTGATGGACGAATCAGAGTCGTGGAGTTTTGAAAGTTAAATTTTGACTTAAGGGGTTAGCTTGTAGGGGGAAATGCAAAAAAAAAATCTTTCTAAGATCATGGAGTAAGGTATTAAATGAAAGTTGGAAAAAAACAAGTTCAAAAATATATATCAGTAGCGTAAACTTTTCTTTGTATTATTTTTAAAAAATGGCCAAAAAACGTGGTCCCCACACCCTATCTCTGAGAGTACTAACCAAAATATTTTAAAAAAGTGCTGGATATTCTTCATAAAGTGTAAATTGAGCGAAAATTATCACGAAAACATTACGTTTGATAATTTATCTGGTATAAAAAAAACCGGTCAAGTGCAAGTTGAACTTGCGCAATTAGTATTCCGTACGTTGATTGCTTTTAAAATAAAAAAATTTGTTACGGAGGTATCAAATAATCAGTGACTTCACAAAACACATCTGAATGTCTCGTTACTGTAAACTGTAAACCGATGACCTTGAAATTTTTGTTTTTTTTTTATATACCAGATAAATTATTAAAGGTAATTTACTCGTGATAATTTTCGTTCAATCTACTCCCCGTAGAGAATATTCTAGAATTTTTTCAAAATTTTTTGATCAGTACTTTTCGAGATAAGGGGGGAAGACAGTGATTTTTTCGCGATTTTTTTAAAATACTGCAAAGAAAAGTGTGCGCAAGTTTTACATTATATATATATATATATATATATATATATATATATATATATATATATATATACATATATATATATATATATATATATATATATATATATATATATATATATATATATATATATATATACATTACATATATATATATATATATATATATATATATATATATATATATATATATATATATATATATATATATATAATTATATATATATATATATATATATATATATATATATATATATATATATATATATATATATATATATATATATGTTTACTCGTGTTTCACAAGCTTTCATATGACTTAAAATTTTTTTTTTTCACTTCCGATTTCACCCCCAAAAACTAACCCCTTAAGTCAAAATTTAACTTTCAAAACTACATAGCTTTAATGAGGCCATCAATTCCTATATTATTACCAAATTTCAACTTTCTATGATAAATAGTTTCAGAGAAAATCGGGTGTGACAGACAAACCGACGGGCAGACAGACTCACAGACAGACACTGAAGTCATCTTATAAGTGTTCCGTACGGAACACTAAAAACTATGTGCTCCAACAATATCGAGGAGGTTTCTCGACAGAATGGCGGAGATAAATATATTCTCAGTCTTGCGAGTCTTGCGACAAAACAATTTTATTTTATTTAATTATACTTAAACAAATATTTACGTAGTAAATGTTTATTTTACACTTGTATTACTAGATTCTAGATTAAGTTAAACTGATTTATTGACTATTAGGTACCTAAGATGCTATAACTATCATACATTATTGACTAATAAAAGAAAACGTAAAAATACATACTGGATCATAAGATATACCATATACATGTCAGGAACTTTTTTGTCTTATTCTGATTGGTCTTGCATAGTCAGTATCTGACTAGACATGTTTGTAAACTGGACTTTTAATTATTTTATTAAAAATCCTTTTGGGGTGTTTTTTTTATGGGCTTAGCACACGTGCTGCAGGGAAGTCCCTAAAGCGCTCCAGGAGCAGCACGTGTGCAGAAAAAACGATTCACGTTGTTCTTGAATTGCTACAAATTGTACTCGGTGGGAAACACAGCGCCGGGTAAATTATTCCAAAGGGATGATGTTCTTTATATAAAAGACTGCTTGAAAAGCATTGTACGCGGAGTAACAAGCTGAACCTCATACGGATGTGATGCACCAGCGCGACGTGTATTTCTAACATGCACCGCTTTGGGGGAAGAATTCGAACACTTTCCATGAAAATACTTGTAGAACAGACTCAAGTCACCAACCGTTCTTCGATTTTCCAGCGAATCAAGGCCGCCGGTCAGTCCGGGTTATCCCATCAGACAAACAGCTCTTCTCTGAACAGAATCCAACAAATGCAGTGTATGTTTCGGAGCGGAGCCGCAAACATGAGAGCAGTATTCCAGAGTTGGTCGAATTTGAGCTTTGTAAAGAATTAACAGTTGTTGTGGAGTGTAAAGCTTTCTGGTTCGAAATAATATTCCTAACTTTTAAAAGCTCTCCTTGCTATGCCTGCAACATGTTCATGCCAGGAATATTTGCTCCCAAAGTAATGCCCAACAAATTGAGCGACGATGCTAGAGGAATGGAGTGCCCCGACAAAACTATGTTGGGTTTAGCAGCATTAACTTTTTTAGAAAAAAATTGGCGCCTGGGTTTTTGTAGCGTTAAATTCCACTTGTTTACTGTCAACCCAAGATAGAATTTCTTCCAGGTCTTTGTTAAGTTGAACGACCTCCTGCTGTCTGCGGATATTCGCCTGAGCATCCGATGTCCGAACGTTCAAAGTGAATGAAGAGACAAGCCTACTGTCATCTGCAAAACTGTAGATCGGATTCCCGGTCTTTTCCAGCAGATCGTTAATGTACATGAGAAAGGGAGTAGGAGACAGTATCGAGCCTTGGGGCACATCGGCGTTGATAGTGAAGGTGTTAGAAAGAAACCCGTCGACCGCCACTCGTAAAGAACGCTCTCTGAGGAAACATGAGAGCCATAAACAGAACTTTTCAGGCATACCACAAGAGCGTAGCTTAGCCAACAGTCCATCGTGCCAAACACGGTCGAATGCCCTAGATATGTCAAGAGCAACTGCTCGAGATTCTCCAAAGTGTTCAATTGCATTGTTCCAAACATGTGTTAGATAAGTCAGAAGATCTCCTGTTGATCTATGTTTACGAAAGCCATATTGGTGATCGCTAATAATATTGATTCGTTCAAGATATTTTAGAAGATGCTAATTGATAACCTTTTCCATGACTTTCGATATTATTGAAAACAGTGCGACTGGTCGGTAGTTATTTGGCAAGGTCTTCTTGCCTTTTTTAGGTATCGGCTGAACCGTGGCACATTTCCAGCAGGAAAATATTCCCTTTCTGTAGGATAGGTTGAAAAGTCTACAGAAAACTGGTGTTAGTTCCCTTGCACAGTTTTTAAGAACTATGGCAGGTATTCCGTCAGCGCCTAGAAGCCTTTTTGGTGTCTAGCTTCATTAAAATACGCTTTATCATACACTGTCTGAAGACAACATCGGGCATCTTTGACTGCAATATGGGAAGAGTAGGTGGTGTTTTTCCTTGGAAATCGACAGTAGAATGTGAAGCAAACGAGTTCAGCCAACAAGTTCGCTCTCTCAACAGGTGTGGTTGCAATGGAATTATCTGGCCGTGTGAGTGGTGGTATGGTGGATTTGGTGAAATTTTGACTATCTGCCTTAGCGACTACCCGAAAGGACCTCGAATTGTTGGGACAAGCGAGAAGTTTGTTTCCAATTCGTTGATTGTGTGCCTCTTTGGTTTCGTCGATAATTCCTTTGCATCTGTTCCGGGCAAGAAACAAAGGTGTTACGATTTATGGTGTTAGGATTTTCACGCCATTATCGGTAGGCAATATGTTTAGAAGCAACAGCTACTTTGCATTTTCGGTCAAACCAAGGCTTGCCGTTGGAGGGGCATTTTTTCGAAAAAGGGATGTCTTGTGAAGTCCCTGATCATTTATACCTCCGTAAAAAAATTTGTATTTAAAAGGCAATTATAATACGGAACAATAATTGCGCAAGTCTAACTTGCTCTTGGCCAGTTTTTTTTTAATAAATAGTTATTAATACGATTTCATTTATTATCGTGTATAACCTGCCATCAATAAAATTTACCACAAATACAAAGATTTATATTTTTTATGTCGACTATTTCTATAGTCTTTCTAGATTTTTGTTCAGGATTGGATATCTTACCCTCTCTACTGCCTCGCTTGCGGAAGTTACTTTCTCAATTGGATCTAAACCAGTTGGTAAGTCTTTATTTATGCTTCTTTTCTGACTGCCGTTGGATATCTTGCTCATAGTTAATATATAAACTCTCTCAATTCGTAGATTGCCGTTGGTCTATCGGAACACTGTAGCTTAGATTATCTATTAATGTAATAAGATAACCACTTTTAAATTTTTGGTAACTAAAGGATTGAATTCTATCTTTACAGTATCTTGATCCAAAATGACGTGAGCGCTTGGTATTACTCATTAGTAGATTTAAAGTTCCATTTGGTAGAAGAGAAATTTGGTTATGGATGTTTAAATTAGTGAAATTGATGGTAACGTGCTGCTTGTTAAGAATGACATTGAGGTTTATGCGCGACAGATGTCAGTGACTACCTGTTAAAGGAAATTCTTAAAAATTTAATACTGGATCTACTATGCACCTTAGCTTTCATTTAAGTCACCAGCTTTTAAGTACATTTGGCTACGCATTGTTGTTGAAATATTTTTGGGTGCAAACTATTGCTACCGGTAATTTGTACTTGTCTTGTAAACGTATTTTATTCGTAAAATAATCACCATCTAAGATTCCTAGATCACAAAAATCATAATTTCTAATTTCTGTCGATTTGTCTTTCAGAAAAGTATCCTAAAAAGAAAATATAGTCCATTTGAAACTCTTCAAAAGATATTAAAATATTGAATAGTTGTGTTAAAAATATTCACTTTTTTTCTATTAATATTTTTTTTTATAGATACCTGATTGTTAACTTCGAGAAGAATATTTGACATTTTACTTTCACACAATTGTGCCGAAACGACGACCCGATTTTTTAGCAATACTCTGAACATTCAATATCAACTAAAATTGAACAAAGTCTATATATCAGCAGTTATTTACTGTTCCTTCATCTGTCAATTCATTTTAGAAAGCGTTTTACCGTATCAAGGTTCAACAGTCGAGCTAGCATCGACAGAAAAGTACTTATCACAGTACTAGCCCAAAGAATAAGTATATAAATAAATAAATATCGTCTTTATTAAGATGTAAATACATGTGATGTGAGTACATATTGCCCACACATATCGTGCGGTAGAAGAGGCGGGATATAACCATTTGTTACTCTTACATCTAATCTCCTCAACACAGAACTCGCTTACAAACAAAAATCAAACAAAAATATAGACTAACATAGTTAAACTTAATTAATAATTATCGATAAGAGACATTAAAATGCAAATAAATTACATCTGAGAATTCTGCTTATTTAACAGCTCTTCCCTATATAATCGACGAAGTTGGCCAATAGTACACATTTTGAGATCTGGATTCATGCTATTGTATATATTTACTGCACTATATGTAAAACTGGGCTGAAACAAGGTAGTGCGATGCTAAGGCATAGTTAATCGATCAGGCCCTCTAATATATCTCCCGCGCACAAAATTTCGGGACACTAGTTTCTCCCTTAAATAAATCAGGACTGAAGTTCCTAAGAGCCTCATTAAAAATATTACGAAATGCAGTTGCACAGTGTTAGCAAAATTTGACCATTTTGACTCATTTATTGTTAGAGATACATGTTCATATGTCCTCAAATGGAATATAAACCTACAGCAAACATTCTTTACATTCTGTAATCGTCTCCTTGGAAGCGCATCCAAGCAAGGATAGTACACAATACTAGAATAAGGAAATGAAGACAAGAACAAAGTTTCATACAATCGTTTTCTCATCTTAAAATTAAGGATAAAACGATTTGCATATAAAACCTTCATTTTTGCATAACTTTTTTGTAGGAACACCCTAATATGTTCCCTGAATCTGAGATGTGTATCAATGCAAAGACTCAAATTCTTGGCACAGTCAGAAAAAAGCAAAGGGTCTAGGCGGTTAAGATGGTGAAAAATGCCCCCAGCGCTTTTGAAAAACAAAAAATATCCTCATGTAGAACATAAAAAGAATATGACTTTCCTGAAATTTTCAACCCTCTAGACTTTCCCATAACCTCAAAAATCTATAACACGTGATTTTCGGTTTTTGGACGATATCTCCGGTTCTATTCATCGTAGAAACCTCTTTTTTTTTTCAAATTGTAGGATTTTTTATTGCCTACAACATGCTAATTTTTAAAAAAAAATTTTGGCGCGAAATTCAAATTGTTTTGAGCGTTTTAAATTTTTAAAATTGAATTAAAAAAAAACTAGGACTTACTCAGACCCAAAAAAAATATATATTGTGTATTTTATGTCAAGCTATGCCTGCGAATTTTTTCAGATTTTTAGAGGTGGGAAGAAAATGGTTACAAACGCGAAAAAACCGCTTTTTTCGTCGTTTTTTTTTCCGCATTTTTACCTACTTTTGGGGCACAGAATTTCGTTGTAGATCCTCAGTTGCTTCAATATTATATATATATATATATATATATATATATATATATATATATATATATATATATATATATATATATATATATATATATATATATATATATATATATACATATATATATATATATATATATATATATATATATATATATATATATATATATATATATATATTATCGAAATACTATTGAATCATTTTATGTAATATAAAGACCATATTGCGCCATTTTTCCCTTTAAAATCACGATTAAGACAAGATTAAGGCAAGATTAACACATTTTTAAGTTATTTTTTTTTGTTTTGAGTAATTAGTCATACTTCATAATTGATCCAAATATATAATTTTATAGAAATTAAAACATTTCTGTTTATAAAAACATCATATAGAAAAAAGATTTTCTATATTTAATTGAATTACCGTTAACTTGGTAAAAATCCATATTCAACAAATTAAATACACATGTAAGTGTGATTTTTACTTAATATTATTAATATAAAGTAAAAAAATATTTATATTATAAAGTAAAAATCACACTTACATGTGTATTTAATTTGTTAAAAGATTTTCTACTTAAAATTAAGTTAGATAAGGTTAAGATACAAAGAAGACCTTTTTAGATTTTCCGCCCCAAGCATTAGCTGTAAACTCAAATTGAAATATATCTCAAGCATTGCACAAGCTACGTAAACTGATAATTGAAATATATCTCATTATTTCAAAATCTTGAGAAATACATTGTGAACATGCACAAGCATACGCATACACAAGTGAAAACCCTCTGCGAAGATTTTTCCAGGCTTAGGGACTGGCGTGATAGCACGAATGCTGCATTACACTCACTCGTATGTCATTCATTATGATGCGCAAGGTATATATTTTGAAACTCAAAATCTTGATGAAAATACATTATTTTAGCTATAGAATCTCAGAGTAATAGGTGGAGTAGAAAAAAAAACGTTGCTTTCAAAAGAGAATGAAGGGAGCAGTAATACTTAACTTTATCTTTCATAAAAAAAAATTATATGTTTTTTCTCGTTTGGGTTCCGAAGATGTTTTAAGATTTTCCTGAACTTACAGAAAACGACTTTTGAAAATATTTTTCATTGGCACCTATCAAATGCGGAAAACAGGGCCATATCAGTATTTAGCAAATAAATGTTGGACTTTATAAAAACATATGATATAGAATCATATAGAAAATCTTTTTTCTATATGATGTTTTTATAAACAGAAATGTTTTAATTTCTATAAAATTATATATTTGGATGAATTATGTAGTATGACTAATTACTCAAAACAAAAAAAAATAACTTAAAGATGTGTTAATCTTGCCTTAATCTTGTCTTAATCGTGATTTTTAAAAAGGGAAAAATGGCTTAAATGGTCTTTTATTACATAAAAATGATTCAAAGTATTTCCTTAATCTATGTCTATATATATATAGATTTTAAATATATATATAATATACGAGTATATATATATATATATCTATATATATATATATAATATATATTAATATATTTACATAATTTATAATATATATATATATATATATATATATATATATATATATATATATATATATATATACATAATTTTGAAGCAACTGAGGATCTACAACGAAATTCTGTGCCCCAAAAGTAGGTAAAAATGCGGAAAAAACGACGAAAAATGCGGTTTTTCATGTTTGTAACCATTTTCCCCCACCTCTAAAAATCTGAAAAAATTCACAGGCATAATTTGACCTAAAATACACAATATATATATTTTTTTGGGCCTGAGTAAGTCCTGTTTTTTTTTAAATTCAATTTTAAAAATTTAAAACGCTCAAAACAATTTGAATTTCGCGCCAAAATTTTTTTAAAAAAATAGCATGTTGTAGGCAATAAAAAAATCCTACAATTTAAAAAAAAGAGGTTTCTACTATGAATAGAACCGGAGATATCGCCAAAAAACCGAAAATCACGTTTTATAGATTTTTGAGGTTATGGGAAGGTCTAGAGGGCTGAAAATTTCAGGACAGTCATATTTTTTTATATTCTACATGAAGATATTTTTTGTTTTTCAAAAGCGCTGGGGGCACGTTTCACCATCTTAACCGCCTAGACCCTTGATCATCAGCCTCAGTTTCAAAGCCATGCTCAAGGTTGGTCGCCGATTTTTCTTGCAAAACAATAGAACTTGTGTCTTGTCTGGATTTAGCTTCAAACTATGTTCATCCGAGTAAGCTGGCAAAGCCATGAAATCCTAATTTAAATTTTCAGCTGCAGACTCAGGATCTGATGGTTCAACTATGTATCATCAACATACGACTGAACCGATGAATATGCAGTAGTTTGAAATATATGAAAAGTAAATATGAGAAAGAGAAGAGACCCCAGTTTTGAACCCTGGGGCACTCACAAGATAATTTTACCACCAGTCGAACAAACATCATTAATTCGCACCCTCTGCCGTCTACCCGACAAATAGCTATAAAAAAATTGTACGGAGTTTAGCACAAATAGGTTATGATCCAGCACACCAAAAGCATTCGAATAATCTAGCCAGACTGATATAACAGCCATATTTTTGTCAATAACTCTGATTTTGCTTTCAGTTAAATTCAATAAAGCCGTTGATGTGCTATGACCCCTCCGAAAGCCAGATTGATACAAGGGCACCAATGCATTAGTCAAGAGATATTCTGAAACCTGTGTATGTGCTGCCCTTTCCAAGACTTTTGACATAACTGGTAACAAGCCAATAGAACGCAAATCTCTGGTGGTCAAAGGATTTTTAACTTTAGCGATAGGGCACACAATAGTCTCTTTCCAGCTCTACGGAAAATATCCATTCTCCAGGCAACAATTAATTATATGGGTTAGATGTTATAAGATAATAAGTAAACTAAATTTAAGTATTAAAAGTGTCAAACCATCATTTACAGCAGCATTAGACTTTATAACACACCTGCCAATTGACTCAGGGGTTTCCATTATAAAATTAAAGTTTCAGATCTAAATTCCTTTTATTGTTACTGTAATAATGTATTTTACCAGCACAGTTATCGGACTTTCGGAAAACGCTCAAAAAGTATTCACTTATATCATTCACATTAGCCAAATGTGCAGGCAGGCGAGTGGTATCTGTTGAACCCGTGTGAACATCGCATTGCTGAAGTCCCCTCCACAATGATTTTGCATTTTTTTGCCTCTCTAATTTTGCAACATATCCCAATTTTTCGCGACGCACATAGTAAAGTGTGAGATTTCCCATTTCTTTAAAATTTTCCTTTCCAGTATGGTATAATGTAGATATTGTAAGAAATTTGAAACAAGGATAATCTTTTTAGGAAGTATAAAAAATCAAATAATGTAAAGTGCTATGAAAAATACAGAGCGTTGAGAGCGGAGACCTGTCAGATGATTAAGACCGCATATAGTTAATGTATCAGAGGCGTAGAGGGAAGTATTAAAGACGATCCTAAAGCTTTCTGGATGTATGTTCAACAGAAGAGGAAAAGTTATGCAATTCCAGGTATAATGACATACCAAAATGCTGATTTTAATAACCCTAAGGACATTGTTAGGGTTTTTGCCAATCATTTCTGGAGTGTTTATAAAACTGCGAATGATATCACCAGTAGTTCTCATTCTGTGAATCAAGGGCAATTGAAACTATCGCGCCGTGTTTTGCTCCAAGTGGCGTTGTGACGGTGTGAAAGCGACTTAAACCAAAGATGTCCAGTGGTCCAGATTCTGTGCCAAGCTTTCTTTTATTAGAGATACTATAGATGTTTTGGCTGCTCCACTTAGTAAAATTTTTGACCTTTCAATATCTAGCCAAAGATATCCTATGAGGTGGAAAACGGCTAAAATATGTCCAGTTTATAAGAGTGGCAATAGAACAGAAGTGGAAAACTACAGGCCGGACTCACTTATTTGTGGTTTTTCGAAGATTTTTGAAATGCTTTTGCATGGACACATTGTGGCCAGTGTGGAACCATTATTGTCGGTGCGTCAGCATGGTTTTATGAGGGGTCGGTCGATGGCCACCAACTTGTCCTTTACACATTTTACTTTTAGGGTTCTTGATTTGGGAAGTCAGGTTGATGTGGTGTTTACTGACTTCTCGAAGGCGTTTGACAGGATAGATCATGGTATGCTTCTGGGAAAGATGGTTGATTTCGGCTTCACGACAAATTTTGTTAGTTTCTTCAGGACATACCTGGTGGAAAGATTCCAGTATGTTCAGTACAATGGTTTTAGGTCGCATTCGTTTCGTGCAGAGTCCGGTGTTCCACAGGGGTCAAATTTGGGACAGCTATTGTTCCTTATGTTCATAAATGACATTCAGGAGGTCATTGATGTGGAATATCAGATGGTTGGGGATGACCTGAAATTGTATGTGTCAGTTAAGTTTGATTGCGACTGTGAACAACTGCAGAGTAGTGTTGAGGCAGTGCGGGCGTGGTGTGACAACAATGGGATATTGCTAAATGTAAACAAATGTTTTACAATGACAGTGAGCCGTAAAGAATCTCCAGTGAACTATAATTACAGTATAGGTAATATAAAGTTGCAAAGAGTGGAGACAGCCAAAGACCTAGGCATTATTCTGAACTTTAGGTTGACCTTCAATCAGCACATTGGCAAGGTGGTTTCAGAAGCGATGAAAATGATGGGGTTCATAATTAGAAATGATGGATCTTTTCAAAATATTGAAACCTTTTCAACATTATTCAATACATTGGTCAGAAGTAGGCTTGAGTATGGGTCTATTATTTGGGCACCATTGTATAATAGGTGGGTTGTGGCTTTGGAAAGGGTTCAGAGGAGGTTTTTAAAGTTCTTGGCTAGGAAAGTTGAGGGGGTGTATCCACCGGTAGGTATAAAAAATGATATTTTGTTAGAGAGATTTACTTATATGGCCTTAGAGAAACGTAGAAATATGGGTATGGTGATGTTTCTGTATAAACTTGTAAATGGTGTGACTCAATGTCCACTGTTAACTCTAGTTATATTTCTAATACGATTCCTTTCTTTATTAAAGTTTACTCTATTCAGAGGGAAAGTGACCAAACGATGAACTAAAAAATGTAATGAGGCTAATTTATGTTGTTGCAATGAAATGAATCATTAGTGGTTACTTGACCGGAACTGATGGCCTTACCTATGCCATTAGTTTCGCCTGAGTAATTCAAGGGTTAGGCTAAGTATAAATAGGGTAGATTTGTAGTTTAGCTTTAGTTAATCATCCTGATGAAGCTAACATGGTTAGCGAAACGCGCGTCGAGTGCAAAAATAAAGTGTTTGGGTAGTGGTGATATATACTGAGTAGTAAATAAATAAATAAATAAATTTTTGATTTTTAGAGTTTTGTTGTAAGATACGATAATTTACATCTCTGGCTACTGTAAGCCTAGTTTTGAAGGTAAACTTGCCCTCTATCGGGGGTTGTTTAAGGCTACAAATCGGTAGAGCAAATGCAACGAATTGTTAATTAATAACTCAACAAGAGATTTATTTCAAAATTTTTCTATTGTAAAAATCAAGTACGTTCTTTTTGGGGAAAAGAAAGCGTATTCCTTTATTCCCTTCATTCTCTATAAAAGCTCTAACATCTGAGGACAGCTTAATGAATTCAAATGATGTTAAGATATTATATGAAACATTTAGCCATTAAAATCTATATTGTATTATTCCATTTCTAACATAATTAAAATAATCTCATTAAATCCCAGTATCGAGCAGCTAGAATTTTCGTAAAACATTTATAACATTTATTTAAATTTTGACGAGGGTTCCACCGCCTATTGTCTTTAAATCCATTATGAAACACTAAATTCAGCATTAATTTAGTGTAGTCAAGCAACATTACCAGGAAGTGTAAAGATTTTACCAATATCTAATTAAAGTTTATTTTAAATGATAAAGCTTGCCATGTACTACACGGAAAATTTCGTTTTGATAAGGCTATCAAGGCTATCAGACTTATGAATAAACAAATATTTTTAATCCAATGACATAGCAGCTTTTAAGCCGACAGAGTGGTCGCGCTGCCGGCTTTTAAGTGTTCATTGGATCCTACTTAAGTGTTCATTGCATCCTACCATCGTGTTGCGTAACTAGTTAGATAAGTACCATTAAATTCTGGTTTCTCGTTTGTCAATCCTAATCCGACTGACGAGCCGTGATATGGCGAAACGCGTCTCGGGATGGATTTGACAAATAAGAGAACAGTGGGTAATTTGCTGATATATGGGCCTTGTCCGTTTTCAGGGATTTTACAATAACCAAATAACTAATTATTTCATACGAATTGCGATTTCATCTTCATCCTCTTTGCTTCCAGTTTGGTAAAACGAAAAGAAAACACTACTTTACTTAATTATTTCAAAATAACGGGACAAAGTATGGCAACAATTTTTTTAATCCAATGACACAGCAGCTTTCAAGCTGACAGGGTGGTTAAGAAGGTCAACACTTAAAAGCTGGCAGCGCTGCCTGTTTTTAAGTGTTCATTGCATCCTACCATCGTGTTGCGTAACTACTTAGATAAGTACCACTAAATTCTGTTTTCTAGTTTATCAATTCTAATCCGACTGACGAGCCGTGATAAGGCGTCTGGGATGGATTTGACGAATAAGAGAATAGTGGGTAATCTGCTGAAATATGGACCTTGTCCGTTTTCAGGGATTTTACATTAACCAAATAACTAATTATTTCATACGAATTGTGGTTTCGTCTTTATCCTCTTTGCTCCCAATTTGGTAAAACGAAAAAAAAATACTTACTTTACTTAGTTATTTCAAAATGACGGGACAAAGTAACAATTCTATAGGTTCCTGTAATATTAATGTACAGGTTAGGTATAGCTGCGGGAACTGAAGGGGCAATTTTTAATATCTAACTATTATATTGTGCTTGAAATTTAAAGTGGACCACGACTGATGTACCTAACTAGTACAGTAATATTATAGCGACTTATAGAACTGCTTTTATGTTTGATTCTTCTTAATTAACTACAAAGGGTGTTTTATCGTAAATACTATTAATTATATTTCACTAATATTATATATTTATAATAGATACTATTTATGTTTTAAAAAATCAAAGTACCTGGTGGCCTTCGGGTGTCCAATCTGGTAATTATGTTTGGAAGGAGCAGAACTACAAACTTGGTAGCGACGGTGGAATTGATTTTTGCATATGGTTATTATATAACTGTTTTGGATGATACAGTTTTCTGAAATGAAATAATAATTCAAGCAACTGAGCTTTTCTTGCTATTCATGCAACGGGATATTGCAAATGCATCTATATATATATATATATATATATATATATATATATATATATATATATATATATATATATATATATATATATATATATATATATATATATATATATATATATATATATATATATATATATATATATATATATATATATGATGGAGTGTTAAGTCTGATAAATTTCCACGAAATGGCAGGGATTTTTGTTAAGACACATGACTGTTGGTAAGTGTGATACTTGTAACAGTTGTGTTCAAAGTTTCAAACAGGTGCAATGCGCAGCTGTTTGTCGGCAGCTATCGTAAGTGATCGGTATTACATGTTTCGTAGAAGTGGGTAAAGCCGATTATCGTGCAGTGGTCCAGATAGAAATAAAACTGAAGAAAGTTCATCGGAACTCTGTACTAGCACGCAAGAGCATTTATTACTAGATAAATGAATTTAAAGGTGGCCGTACAGGTACTGCAGATGCTGCCCGTTTAGGACTCTCAATTGGGGTTCCTTCTGAAGGTCGATAAAATTCATGGTATCGTGCTAAAAGATTGTCGCATTAAGTCCCGTGCGATGGTAGACATCTCATATGAATAGGTCTATAAAATCCTAAATGAAGTTTGAAAATGAACAAGCAGCGTGTCCGATGGGTGCCGCGTTTGTTGACTTCAGACCAAAACCGTACGAGGAAGGTAATTTCAAAATTTCTGACGTCGTTTTGTAATTGTACTTGAAACATGGATCCATTATTACACCTCGGAGGCAGAACGGCAGTCAAAGAGTGCTCTTATGACGCTACGTTATTAGACGCATAGTGAGCTGAAGCAAAAGCGACCAAGATCAGCATGAAAAAAAGTGCCCCTTCACCAATGGCAGAAGTGTACGAGCTTCTTACCCACCCTATTCACTAGATTAGGCCGAAGTGACTTTTTTTTTTATTTTCTAACCTCGAAAATTGGCTGCAAGGAAGAAATTTTCGTTAAATGAAGATATTATCTGTGTCATAAACGAAACAATTTTTTTTTCTGGAATAAAAAAATTGGGGTGTCGCTAGACCAAATGTATTAAGCTTAACGGAGATTATGTTGACAAATTTTTTTTGCAGAAAAATGTTATTTAACTTTTTAATCCGTCTATATATATATATATATATATATATATATATATATATATATATATATATATATATATATATATATATATATATATATATATATATATATATATATATATATATATATATATATATATATATATATATATGTATAACATATAGGCCGAAAGGTTTTTGGTCTAACACATAGAGGTCGCCCATTTTAAAAAATCTATATGATTTTTAGGAAGTACGATTAGGTTACATGTTACAGTAGTTTTAGTGACACTTCTTTTGATATTTTCAAAATAATGGAAAAAATCGAATTTCGTGTGTTGATTAAACACTGTTTTTGATGGAAAAAAAAAATCGTTCAAACAAAGTAATAGCTTGATAAGTGTTACAGGGATTCTGCCTATGGAAAATCATTCATCATTTACTGGTATGCTGAATTTAAAGGCGGTCGGATAGACACAAATGATGCTGAACGCTCTGAACGCCCAAATGAGGTGGTTACACCAGAAAACATCAAAAAAATCCACAAAATTGTTTTGGATGACCGTAAAGTGAAATTGCGTGAGATAGCTGACACCATAACGATATCAAAAGAACGTATTGGTCATATTTTGCATGAACATTTGGGCATGAGAAAGCTCTGTTCGAAATGGGTAACGCGTTTGCTCACAGTGGACCAAAAACAACAACGTGTTGATGATTCTGAGCGCTATTTGGACCTGTTTAAGCTCAATAAAGAGGATTTTTTCATGCGATATGTGACAATGGATGAATCATGGATCCACCACTACCCACCGGGATCAAATCAGCATGCACCGTGTCACAAGTCAATGGTTACGATGGCAAAATTGCATGAATAGAAGATCGAATTTTTTCCTCATCCACCTCAAAAAAATGTTCGCCGGAAAGAGGTTTGGCTCTAATGAAGTAGTTATCGCCGAAATTGAGGCCTATTTTGAAGGCAAAGACAAATCCAAAGGTATAGAAATGCTAGAAAAGCGTTGGACTGATTGTAACGCTCTTGAAGGAGACTATGTTGATGAATAAAGTCGAATTTTGTAAAAAAATGTGTTTTAAATAGCTAGACCAAAAACGCGTGTGCGCGTGTGCGTGCGCGTGGGCGTGTGCGTGTGCGTGTGAGTGTGCGTGTGCGTGTGCGTGTGCGTGTGTGTGTGTGTGTGCGTGGGTGTGTGCGTGTGCGTGTGTGCGTGTGTGCGTGTGTGCGTGTGTGCGTGTGTGCGTGTGTGCGTGTGTGCGTGTGTGCGTGTGTGCGTGCGTGCGTGCGTGCGTGCGTGCGTGCGTGCGTGCGTGCGTGTATGTGTTTTGTATGCATGTAGGCTTCCTGGGGGCCCGTTGTGAACCTGCCCTATTTTAGAATTATTTAAACCTTATAGCCTTAAAAAAGACAGCAGCCCCTCTCGTTTAATCTTACATGGTACATATACTTCGCAGCCGCTGTCGGCGTCATTTTCGAACCTTTTCAATGATTACATAGGAACACAGCCTCGAAGCCCCAAGCATATGTATCACACATGTTCGATAATGTACTATTTAACCATAAATAAGGTTAGAAACAAATCTCTTTCCACAAAGTATTATTTGCAGGGGAACCAAAAAAATGAATTTCTTTTACCGACTACAAATTATAAGTGACACGTTCTTACTTAACCGACTGTCTAGGGTAATTAATTAAAAATGGACAGCCCCTCTAACTAGCTTTGTTAAAGAGTTAGGCAAAAATGTAAGATGCAAAAGTTGTACGTAACTATATAAGCGCTTTAACTTGTAATTATTTTTGCTTAACTCGTTAAATAAGCAAATATTTACAATCGACAAATTTGTACGTTATTATTTTTGTACAATAAAGAGAAATATATATGTGTGTGTGTGTGTGTGTTGTGTTTGTATATATATATAAGATATATATATATATATGTATATATATATATATATATATATATATATATATATATATATATATATATATATATATATATATATATATGTATATATATATATATATATATATATATATATATATATATATATATATATATATATATATATATATATATATATATATATATATAAGTGAAGTAAATGTGATAATGCTCCACTATTCAAAATCCCTAAAAACACTAAATGCCGACGTGTCGGACTTTAAAATAAAGTTTTATTGATTCTAAAAGTTCATGAATAGAATTTGTGCTAACAATATGAAGCATATGTTAGCTTGACAACAGGAAAACTTTTTTTACTACTGCGTTGATGGCACAGGGTATTATTATGTTCGATGTATAAATTGGTATTAGTAAAATTTATGTTAATCTAATAATATCTCACACCACTGAATAAACTAATTAGGACTATGTCCTATAACTACTATTACACGAGCTGATCTAACATAAGTATAATTTGGGCCTTCAAATATTTACATGTCAGTAACCTACTTAACTTAGGCCAGGTAAGGGTAAGATACCTGAGGTTTAAGATATTTCATGGATTATTACTTAATTAATAATTACCCTGGGGGTGAGAATTTAATGGTCTTAGGACGCGGGTCCTCTCATTGGGTGGAGGTCTATAAGCACTACTGACTGTGGGCGTTGGAGTGGTGGCTGGCTTTATCTAGGAATCTAATCTGAACATCTGGAGGTCACGGCGAATTTGGGTATTGCGAGCGAACGATGGGGCGTTGACAGTAATGCGTAGGGGCTTGTTTTGAACACTCTGGAGGTTGGATCTGTGGAAACGTGATATTTAGCACCCACCCTGATGAATTGAAATAGATAAGGTCGGCCTCACTTACTCCAGTCCTCATAAATTGTCAACTAGTTGCAAGTTGATAATTTTCTGGACTTATGAAGGATGGAGTATAACTTGTCTAGTTGCTGGTTGACCTTCGCGGTGGTGGCTGCTACCTGGTCGTTCCATACCACTACGCTTGTCGTAGAATATGCCCAGGTACTTGATGTTGTTGGTCTATTGGAGTGTGGTGCCATGCAGAGTGAGGCTGGCGGGAATAGGTCTGATGGATATGGTAAAAAGATGGCTTTTGGCTTGACTGGGTTCAGTTGGATTCGCTAATGTTCTAACAATGGGACTAACATGTCTAAGTGGAATTAAAGGCGGCTGGTGCTGATTCAGGTGGACTTGTTAGTGGCGTTGGCCTCGGCCTACATAAATATGGAGGTATGGTCCTACCTGAGAATGTCAGGGCTGAAAATGTTGAATAAGAGGGAAGTTTGTGTGAATAAAATGAATATACCTAGTTATTCTAACTGAAATTTTTTTTAACAAAAAGATAATGATTTTTACTCAGCATCGGCAATCATGGGTACACCAAATAGTTACTGAAATAGTCATTCTAATTTCGTCAGTCATAGTTTCTTAGAACCAGACCTATTTCTACATCAACGGAAGAAGAAAAGGGAGCTTCTGTTATGAAGCTTATGATAATAAAATATTTTTACGTCTGCTCTAGTCCTATTTGCTATGCTTGAAAATTACTGATTTCACATAGAATAGTGGAAAATTCCTAATGGTCTATATATATATATATATATATATATATATATATATAACATATATATATATATATATATATATATATATATATATATATATATATATATATATATATATATATATGTATATATATTTGCTTGTCATACACTTTTTATTTGCTGTTATACAAACAAGATAACCAGATATACACAATATTTAATGCAGTTGCAGAAGAAATGTAGTATGACAAGCACTTTTCATGACAGAATGACAGTTTGTCATACTTATTTCTGACATTAATCACACAGTATACTTTTACAGTGTATTAGCTGAAAACACTTTTATTTTAAATTTCACTGAAGCACTTTCAAATTTAAATTCATTGGTATCTTACTCACACCTATTAAATGGAAGCCTTTTTGATGTCAACCTAATGAATATTGATTTAACAACGCCTTGGCTTTAAATAATAGAGATAAAAGTGCACTATAAAAAGTTTTTCTAGATGTCATGTTAATTAAAAATTAAGATGCAGTTTATGACAACACTTTATTTTTAATTAAAATAAATTTCGGTTTCTTAACATTACAACAGATATAGATCATACATAAATGATAAAATATAGTACTACAGTATTAGTGAAATTATTATTAGGTAAAATTTTTCTGGATCTCTCTTTCGTCGATTAAATAAGTCATGCTAACCTTTCGCTGCTCCTGACGGCTTTTTCTGGTTTTGAAAATTTGCTTCTTCGAAATGTACCATGAAACGATTAAACGAGAGGGGCTGCGGTCTTTTTTAAGGCTATAAGCTTTAAATAACTCTAAAATAGGGCAGGTTCACAACGGGCCCCCAGGAATCCTACATGCATACAAAACACACACACACATAAATATATATATATATATATATATATATATATATATATATATATATATATATATATATATATATATATATATATATATATATATATATATATATATATATATATATATATATATATATATATATATATATATATATATATATATATATATATATATATATATATATATATATATATATATATATATATATATATATATATATATATATATATATATATATATATATATATATATATATATATATATATATATATATATATATATATATATATATATATATATATATATATATATATATATATATATATATATATATATGTATATATATATATACACATATATATATATATATATATATATATATATATATATATATATATATGTGTGTGTGTGTGTGTGTGTGTGTGTGTGTGTTTTGTATGCATGTAAGCTTGCTGGGGGCCCGTTGTGAACCTGCTCTATTTTAGAGTTATTTAAAGCTTATAGCCCTAAAAAAGACCGCAGCCCCTCTCGTTTAATCGTTTCGTGGTACATTTCGAAGAAGTAAATTTGCGAAACCAGCTCGGAAAAACCGTCAGGATGAGCAGCGAAACGTCAGCATGACTTATTGAATCGACACAAGAGAGATCCAGAAAAATCTTACCTAATAATAATTTCACTAATACTGTCGTACTATATTTTATCATTTATGTGTGTTCTATATCTGTTGTAATGTTAAGAAGTCGAAATTTATTTTAATTAAAAATAAAGTGTTGTCATAAACTGCATCTTAATTTTTATTTAAGATGACAACTAGGTAAACTTTTTATAGTGCACTTTTATCTCTATTATTAAAATCCAAGGAGTTGTTAAATCAATATTCATTAGGTTGACATCAAAAAGCCTCCCATTTAATAGGTGTGAGTAAGATACCAATGAATTTAAATTTGAAAGTGCTTCAGTGAAATTTAAAATAAAAGTGTTTTCAGCTAATACACTGTAAAAGTATACTGTGTGATTAATGTCAGAAACAAGTATGACAAACTGTCATTCTGTCATAAAAGGTGCTTTTCATACTACACTTCTTCTGCAACTGCATTAAATATTGTGTATATCTGGTTTATGTTGTTTGTATAACAGTAAATAAAAAGTGTATGACAAGCAATATATCCAGTTGCCTAACTTTATTCTATATGTACAAGTCTATGTATATATATATATATATATATATATATATATATATATATATATATATATATATATATATATATATATATATATATATATATATATATATATATATATATATATATATATATATATATATATATATATATATATATATATATATATATATTCCATCAGGAATTTTCCACTATTCTATGTGACATCAGTAATTTTCAAGCATAGTAAATAGGACTTTTATATAGAGTAGACGTAAAAATAGTCTATTATCATAAGCCTCATAACAGAAGCTCCATTTTCTTCTTCCGGTGATGTAGAACTAGGCTGGTTCTAAAGCAACTATGACTGACGAAATTGGAATGACCATTACAGTAACTATTTGCTATACCCATGATTGCGGACGTTAATAATAATTTCAGTTAGAATATATTCATTTTATTCACACAAAACCTCCTCTTATTCAACATTTTCACCCTTGACATTCTCAGGTTGGACCATACCTCCATATTTATGTAAGCCGATGCCAACGCCACTACCAAGTCCACCTGAATCAGCACCAGCCGCCTTTAATTCGACTTAGACATGTTAGTCCCATTGTTAGAATATTAGCGAATCCAACTGAACCCAGTCAAGCCATAAGCCATCTTTTTTACCATTTCAACCAGATCCATTCCGGCCAGCCTCACCCTTCATGGCACCACACTCCAATAGATCAACAACATCAAGTACCTGGGCCTATTCTACGACAAGCGTAGTAGTATGGAAAGACCAGGTAGCAGCCACTACCACGAAGGCCAACCAGCACCTAGACAAGTTATACTTCCTCCTTCATAAGTCCAGAAAATTATCAACTCGCAACTAGTTGACAATTTATGAGGACTGAAGTAAGTGAGGTCGGCCTTACCTATTTCAATCCATCAGGGTGCTAAATGTTACGTTCCCACAGATTCAACCTCCAGAGTGTTCAAAACAAGCCCCTACGCATATACCCAAATTCACCGTGACCTCCAGATTCCAACAATCCGGAAATTCATTATTAATGCTCAGATTAGATTCCTAGATAAAGCCACCCACCACTCCAATGCCCATAGTCAGTAATGCTTACAGACCTCCACCCAATGAGAGGATCCGCTACCTAAGACCATTACATTCTCACCCCCAGGGTAAGTATTAATTTAGTAATAATTCATGAAATATCTTAAATCTCATGTATCTTACCCTTACCTGGGCTAAGTTAAGTAGGTTACTGACATGTAAATATTTGAAGGCCCAAATTATACTTATGCTAGATCAGCTCGTGTAATAGTAGTTATAGGACATAGTCCTAATTAGTTTATTCAGTGGTGTTAGATATTATTAGATTAACATAAATTTTACTAATACCAATTTATACATCGAACATAATAATACTCTGTGCCATCAACGCAGTGGTAAAAAAGTTTTCCTGTTGCCAAGCTAACATATGCTTCATATTGTTAGCACAAATTCTATTCATGAATTTTTAGAATCAATAAAACTTTAAAGTCCGACACGTCGCGTCGGCATCCAGTGTTTTTAGGGATTTTGAATAGTGGAGCATTATCACATTTACTTCATATTATATATATATATATATATATATATATATATATATATATATATATATATATTTCCCTTTATTGTACAAAAATAATAACGTACGTTGTCGATTGTAAATATTTGCTTATTTGATGAGTTAAACAAAAATATTAAATAATTATAAGTTAAAGCGCTTGTAAATATATTTTTTTCAGAGTTACGTACAACTTTTGCATCTTACATTTTTGCCTAACTTTTTAACAAAGCTAGCTAGAGGGGCGGTCCATTTTTAATCAATTACCCTATACAGTCGGTTAAGTAAGAACGTATCGCTTATAACTTGCAGTCGGTAAACGAAATTTCTTTTTTTTGCTACCCCTGCAAATAATACTTTGTGGAAAGAGATTTGTTTCTAACCTTATTTATGGTTAAATAGTACATTATCGAACATGTGTGCTACACATGCTTGGCGCTTCGCGGCTGTGTTCCTATGTAATCATTGAAAAGGTTCGAAAATGACGCCTACAGCGGCTGCTAAGTCTATGGGCAAGTCGAGGGCATTCGTCAGCAAATGGGTGAAACGATACTCTCAGTTAAAAAATGTTGATGATCTATCAGAACGTGGTTCGAGAGGAAAAGTGTAGGATAATCACGAATAAATGATTATTAACATGTTTTCCTGAAATTCTCAATTAACTTTGCTTTAAGAGGTGTAAAAATTAAAGTAGAAAAGTTTGGATATATCATAAGAAACAATTAGCACTTATCCCCGGGCTAACGATTTGAAGTGGCGGAGTACAATCAAGAAACTATTGCTGAGCGAAAAACAGGGAGAAACAATTCACGTGGCCTGAGGAAAACATAGAACGAGACCGATTGGTTCAGCGCACCGTGAGACATCCTGTGATGATCCATGTTTGGGAATGTCTTTCAGAAAAAGGTCTTGGGAGATTCCTCATATTTACCTACAATTTAGATGCTAAAAAAATACCCCAAATTTACAAGAAAGCATTAGTACCGCCTGCCAAATGGTGGTTGTCGATAAAAATGAGGAGCGGATTTATCAAGAGGATAACGATTCCAAATAGCGGAGTAAAACGTGTAGCCTGTGGAAAAGGGGAATCCGGTATCGTCACGCTACATCAAGCAGAAGATTCATAGGAATAAGGTGTAGACATTGAAGCAGCTATTAAGGCAAATTCGGGTATGCCCCGAAGATGCCAGGGGATCATCGGCGTTGATGAGGACCGGACGAACTACTAAATTATTAGTATTTTAATAATCCTTTACTGTCGAATGATATACAAATTTTAAATGAATACATTTTTAATGAAAAATGTGCTACACGTTCTTACTTGACCGACTGTACATTTAAGGACCTACCATTGGTCGTCTTGATAACATTTAAAAATGGTTAATATGGTTATTTCAACTATTAAGTCACTTGATTTTCAATGGTTAAAATGTTCGTTATGTCATGTATTAAGTCGGAAGATATGGAGCACTAACATTAATTCCATTAGATGCCTAGTTATAGCAGCAACAGTACCGGTCCGTTTTGATGGTCGACAAATGAAAGAGGATGAACAAAAAGATGCAATAGTCTTTTGTATTCATGTTTTTAACCGAAAAGAATCAAATGCTTCAAAAAGCATACCTGAGCTGGAATACATACGATTTGTTTTAAGTGGCTTTAAAATGGTCGTAAAACACTTAATGACTACGAATGGTCAAGTCCAAGAGATGTACAGAGTGAAGTTAATAATTCATATGTACCTCGCAACCAGGGTATAGTATAGGAAACTTGTAACTTGGAAAACAAATGAAGAATTCGCAGGCTAAGCCAAGGCCAAATATTTTGCTTTTTGCTATAACATTTTAACAGTTTCTTAACAACATCTTGCTCTGTGTAATATATCTTTATTCTTATTTTTGCATACAAACCGGTCAGAGAATATGTAAAACTTTGAAAATGATCCAATAATAGAAAAAAAAAATGTTTTTAAAAAGTGCATATCTACTTTATTTAATGGCAATTTTAAAATGTTTTGCTCTGGAAAAAATTAAATTACCTTTTTTTATATTTTTACTCTTCTGACAGTACTAAATGTCTATTACGGTGTTATAAACATGTACCTACATCAAAAGTTATGAGATAATTCAGTTAAAAATAAAATCGACCAAGTGCTACACCTCATTTACAAATTTAAAGCATTTCCATTTGTACATATTATCATTTTCTACACAGCAGTTTTAATTGAACACTCCAATTTTAATATTCATGAGAATACCTCGCCATAATGGATAACTTAAAAATAAAAACGTGTTGCGTATGTGTATATATATACTCGTATATATATATATATATATATATATATATATATATATATATATATATATATATATATATATATATATATATATATATACATACAGTAAGTCCAAAAAGTCTCCCTACACCACCTGCGTTCTATACTATTTTTCTGTTTAACTAATTAATTGAAACTGTAAGAAAACATGTTTAAATTAATATTTGAAACTTAATCAAAGAGGATTAGTATTAAAAACAACCACGGAAGATTTTATTTATAAGTGACATAATTGTTATAAAAATGTAATGTCAGAAATGTCTCCATACACTTAACAATTACCAGTAATAGTTTGTTGGAGTTTAACGGAAAATAACAACTTCGCTTAAACTAATATTTCGTGGGACCGTTAAAGTTCCTCCCGTAAATGTTTAACATCGGGTGATTGCGGAGGTGTATGAAGCTGCTGTCGCACAATTATGGACCATCCATTCTCGCACCAAGTTTGCGGTATATTTCGGATCATTGTCCTATTTGAAAATGTATCTTTTTTCTAGTGCTAATTTTTGGACACTTTCTCCTAAACTGTTTCTCAAAATGTTCAGATAAACATGCTGATCCATGGTACCATTAATAAAATGTAAATTTCCAACCCCTCCAACAGACATGAATTCCCAAACCAGAACACTGCCGCCGTCTCACCGTGAAATAAATGTTTTTAATATCGAATGCGCTATTCTTCTTTCTCCAAACTTTAGTTCTACCATCAGACCCAAAAAGGTTAATTTTAGTTTCATCACTAAAGATGCCGGATTCCCAAAATTCAGGACGTTTAGGTTCCCTAGCAAAAGCTAACCATTTTTTGCGATTAGCTTCCGAAAATAACAGTTTCTTCCTGGCTGCACACCCCTTATAGCCTGCCCTGTGTAAACAATTTCTCACTATGTAAACAAACATTTTTCGAAAATAGTTCCCGTACTTCTTAAATTTTGGTGCACTTTTCTTGAGATCTATAATTATTTGTCTAACAATACTGGCCTCTTCACTTGGAGTCAATTTCTTGGGACGACCGGAGCGTAGTCGAACTTTATAGGAACCCGTTGATTTATATTGGCTTACAATCTATTGAACAGTAGCATGAGACTTTTTAATAATTTTTCCTATATTTCTGTACGATTTTCCATCCTTTTACAAATCAATTATGATCTTTCGAACTTGAAATGGAATTTCACAATTTCTCTCGCTTATTTTTAATACTACTTTAAAAACTCACTGCAAAATTACTAGCAATAAGTGACAGGCCGAAAATGATTCATTTGTTTTCAGTTTAGCGAGCAATAGATAGCTTGATAAAATGCGGTTGATTGTAATATGTTTTTTCAATGCAGTTCTTGAGTGTATGGAGACTTTTTTGACATTAAATTTGTTTACATTGTTATAACAATGATGTAACTTCTAAATAAAATGTTCCGTAGTTGTTTTTAATACTAATTCTCATTGGTTAAGTTTCAAATATTAATTTAAACATGGTTTCTCATAATTCCAATTAATTAGTTAAACATATAGTATAGAAAGCAGTTGGTGTATGGAAACTTTTTGGACCGATATATATATATATATATATATATATATATATATATATATATATATATATATATATATATATATACACGCTCATAGAAAATAAATAATTATGTAAATATGATGCTATATGTAACAATTACTTTTGACTATTCCAACACTTACGGGATCACTTCGGTGTCTAAGGTTTTGTCGAATTATAGCTTGTGAAAACACGAATTCAAAAATATATACGATGTAACACCCCCACAAACTTTTCTTATATTACTTTTAAATAAAGGACCAAAAATCGCTGCCCCCCTTATCTCAAAAAGCAAAAAATTTTTGAAAAAATTCTAGAATATCCTCCATAAAGTGTAGATTGAGCGAAAATTATCACGCGTGCATTACGTTTGATAATTGATCTGGTATAAAAAAAACTATGTGTCTTGACAATATGGTGAAGATTTTTCTCGTGGAAAGATGTGAATTTAAACGGGACTAAGAGCTATGAATTATCAATACTTATTCGGTGCGGTCATATACTCATATACTTTTCAGTACATTACTGCATTTGGCCAATCACAGATAAAATCAATTTCCACAATGACTGGTGACTAATGCATATGTACCGAGACAAAATAATTTTGTTTTATTTGTTTATAATAAGCATTTAGGTAGTAAAAATTTTCTTTTAAACTTTTACTACTAAATTCTAGATTGAGCTATATTCATTTATTGGCTATTAGGTAGCTAAGAAGCTATAACTCTTATACATTGTTAACTAATAAAAAACTTGAAGATGCCTATTGGATCTTATATGTACATGTCAGAGTCTTAATTAGCTAATCTAGTTGAGGATTTTATTTTATTTTATTTTAAAAGCAATTACCGTAGAGAAGATAATTGGGCAAGTCCGACTTGCACTTGGCCGGTTTTTTTTATTGTCTAAATTCTTTTTAGTAACTTATTAAATCTATAATCTAATCTTATAAAAATAAGTCTTGGTTTAAATTCTACCTATCTCATATAATAAATTTCCTAAGAAAATACTTCACGGTAACTAGTGCACGTTTTAGATTTTACTTCAGCGTCAGATGTGAGTAGAAATAAAAGATTTACATTTAAAATGTAATTTGATAGAGTCAGTGGGAAATATTAAACCTGTAGCTTCAAAACAACGATATATAAAATATTCAAAATGGAAAGAATCATTTTTGTTTGCAACCTAGAATTAGTTTTAAATATTTAATTAAATTGATTACATGGATTTCCACTCGAGATATTTACTCTGGGGGTGTGACTTGTGGCTTACTGTGCTCATCTCTCTTGGTTTTTTAATTTTCTTCCAGTCTATTCGATATAGATCTCCGAACAGTTTATGTCTGTTCTGAGACGCACATTAACATAGGATGTGCATAGAGGTTTCTTCCTCTTCACCACGTAGTCTATATGTCCTGAGAGCATTGTGACTGTGGCAGCCGCCGGTGATCAGTCCCTTCACTAGTTTGGTCTGGGCCATTGTTAGACAAACAACGTCAGTTCTTCGTTTCTTGAGGGGCCGCCAATTAGTGCCCTCGCAAATCTTTGGCCAGATGTTGAGAGCCAACGATCCAGTTGTAGCTAATTTGATCATATGTTAATAGTCGTTTTTAAAGGGTGTAAATTACCAGAGGACTACACTCCTATTAATTACAGGTCTTTTTATAAAATTTTCCGTAACCAAAAATAACTTGAAAAGAAGTTTATTCTCGAACGTCCTTCGTTTTGATTTAATTTTACTTCGCTTATTACGTGTTTTTCATCGTTATCAACTTTGTGTGTACATTTAACATTAATGGCAATATTAATAATACTTTTGTATTTTTATCTATATTTTTTTACTAGTCGTGCCCGCGGCTCCGCTCGCGTGGACTTGATTAACTATTATCGCCACTGCTTATTCCTTATCTTACCTAACGTAATAAAATATATCCTATAACCTGGCCAGAGAACACACGTATGTTTTAAAAAAAGAAGCACGTAAATCGGATAAGTGGTTCTCAAGTGATAAGCACGCTAACGGACAGACAGACACACGTTGCATTTTATATATATTATAGAAGATTATAGATAACCTGGCCAGAGAACAAAGGTATGAATAAAAAAAAAAAATGTAAATCGGATAAGTGGTTCGGGAGTGATAAGCGCACTAACGGACAAACAGACAGACAGAGAGTCGTTGCATATATATATATATATATATATATATATATATATATATATATATATACATATATATATATATATATATATATATATATATATATATATATATATATATATATATATATATATATATATATATATATATATATATATATATATATATATATATATATATATATATATATATATATATATATATATATATATATATACATATATATTATAGAAGATTATAGATAATCTGTCCAGAGAACAAATGTATGAATTAAAAAAGAAAACATGTAAATCGGTTCTAAAGTCATAAGCGCACTAACCGACGGAGAGCCAGACAGAGAGACGTACGTTACGTATTTAATGGTTTAGGCAGTGTATTGCTAAAGAACGCGCTAGGGGCAAGCTTTTTTCCGACTTGATTCACTATTATCGTCACGGCTTAATCCATATGTTACCTAACGTAATAAAATATATCCTATAACCTGGCCAAAGAACATATTTATGTTTTAAAAAAGAAGCACATAAATCCGATAAGTGGCACTCGAGTAATAAGCGCATGTATGAATTTTTTAAAAAAAAAAGTAAATCGGATAAGCGGTTCTCGAGTGATAAGCACACTAACGGACAAACAGACAGACAGAGAAAAGTTGTATTTTATATATATTATAGATATGGATTTATATTATTATTATTATTATATAACCTGGCCAAAGAACATATGTATGAATTAAAAAAAAAACACGTAAATCGAATAAGTGGTTCTCGCGTGATAAACGCATTAACAGACAGACAGACAGACAGACAGAAAGATGTTGCATTTTATATATAATTATTTACCACATGATATTGTTCCATATTTAACGGTTTAGGCAGCGTATTGCAAGAGAGCGCGTTAGCGGCAAACTTTTTTCCGACTTGATTCACAATTATCGTCACTACTTATTCCTTATGTTACCTAACGTAATAAAATATAACCTATGTATAACCTGACCAGAGAACATATGTATGTTTTAAAAAAAAACACGTAAATCGGATAAGTGGTTCTCCAGTGATAAGCGCACTAACGGACAGACAGACAGACAAACAGACAGACAGACAGATAGACAGACATACAGACAGAGAGACGTTGTATTTTATATATATTATAGATGGTTTCAAGACAAAGCATAATAGTGAAAAATTCCGAGACTTTCCGAGAAATAGTAGCATAAACAAAAGAAGCATATGATTTTCAGTTAGTGTGAACTGTTAGAAGATTTCTGTAAAGTTTTCATGACATTTTGTATATTAGTTTGGGAGTTACAGCTGTTTGAGTGACGCTACTTTTGATTTTTACAAAACGATGGAACAAAAAGAATTTCGTATGCTGAATAAACATTACTTCTTGATAAGATAAAACACAGCCAGAATCCAAAAATGGCATAAGACGTGTTATAACACATCTATTTCGTCAAGAGCAACTATATGTCGATGGTTTAGTGAACTTAAATGAGGAAATACAGGCACAGATGGTGCACCATGCTCTGGACGTTCAAGTGAGGAGAGTCACTCCAAAACATCCACCATTTGGTTCTGAAAAAACGCAAAGTGAAAGTGAGAGAGATAGCTGGCATCTTGAAGACATATAAATAAGTTAGGTGATGCGTGCCGCATACTCTCACTATTGATCAAAAACAGCAACATGTCGAAGATTCCGAATGCTGTTTGGCACTGTTTCGGCGTAATCCACAGGAGCTTTTGCATCGATTCATGTACAATGTACGAAATATGGATCGATCCACTACTATAAGCCTAAGTCCAACAAGCAATCCGCAAAGTGACTACAACTATTATACGTTGTTAACTAAGAAACAACGTGAAAATATATATTGGATCTTAGGATATATACATGTCAGGGTCTAAATTAACTAGTCTAGGTGAAGATTTTATTTTATTTTATTTTAAAAATAAATACCGTACAGAAAATAATTGGGCAAGTCTTACTTGCATTTGGCCGCTTTTTTTTATTGTTTAAATTCTTTCTAGTAACTTATTAAATCTATAATCTAATTTTTTTTTCGTTAAGTCTTGGTTTAAAGTCTGCTTATCCCATGCAATAAATTTCCTAAGAAAATACCTCACGGTAATTACTGCACGTTTTAGATTTTACTTCAGCGTCAGGTGTGAGTAGAAATAAAAGATTTACGTTTAAAGGTTTTTAACTAGGTTTAACTACTCCCAAGAAAAAGAAACAAATACTTACGTGAAGTTTGAATTTAAGGGAAAGGTAAGAAAAAATGAAATTTTTTTTTTTCCATAGAAAAAGCGAAAATATATTGACGTCTTAAATCATTTTGATAAAAATTTACTTAATAATGGCTATAAAATATACCAGCAGTTAGTAATGAAATAAATTTTCTCTTCCGTTATTTATGAATTCAGTGGCATAGTCAGTTAAAAAGAGCGGCGGGACTAAATAGATATAAATGGCAAAAAAAAGGAACAACTTCAAAGACGAGCTACTTTTCAAGAGACAGAAAAAAACTCTTTTGCACTGGACCCTTAAGCCTCAGTCTTCTACCAACACAATAAACTAAAAATCAGTGACTGGATGGGGAGAGATATTTTACAAAATAAAAAACTCTACTTACAGCGGAGAGGAACATCTAATTTAAACATCGATATGACAGAGGTTGAACATTTTTCACAAAAGAGAATCAACATTAAAAAAAGTTTTGTTTCTTATAAGTAAGGACATCAATGAATATCCGCAGATTTTCTTCGAATAGAGATTTTTCTGTAGTTTTCTGGCATAGAGATTTAGCTATTACAATCATTTTTTCTTAATACAAGCTTAAAGAGTGGTTCCATCCACTCGAGATGGGGTGTAAAATCTATATTTTTATAGATTTTCTTATATGAAGGGGCAATAGAATTTTAGAGTAGTAGAAATCTATTGTATATTAAAATAAATAACTACTTTTTCAATAGGGGCCGTTTTCCTCATCTATGAGATTGCACTGCCCACACAACAAAACTGAACATCATCAGTTTTTTTTGCGAAAAATCGACAATTTTTTCGAGAAGAAACAAGTTATTTCTAAAAAATTTCCGGAGAGAGCAGAGGAGATGTTTGTCTCGTTTTCAATTATTACTGATTTTTTTTATTTTGACTGTAACTGTTGTTTAACAAAGAAGTTACTAAAAACTTCAAATTCAGTTCAATAAAATAAAATGCATCTACTTACAACAGAGTATTCAAAATATGCTAATAGAAAAATTGAAATGGAGAAAATTTTGCATATTTCAATATCTTAACTTTATACGTTACTTTAAAATTATTTAAAATTTTCTGATTTTCACCTTGTCACCTTATATTTTTTTTATGATACCATCTTTTAGTCAAATTAAAAAATCAAAGAAGGATGTCAATCACACAATTATTTCATCTCCCACCCCCCGAAAATTTTTATATTAAAGGATTTTTATTCGCTCTTTTCTCAAACGAATTGTCGTTTTTTTGTAAAAAAAATTGAACGTTCAGTTTTGCTGGGGATATTTTTAGAATTCAACATCATGAATAAGGGTAGTTCACCCATATAAAAACCTGATGTGAAATTTATGCCTCATGTATGCAAGCTTTTTCGATAAAATAGCAATGCTTTTGATAATTTTGGCGGAATCGTTGTATAAAATTTTAAAAAAAATCGAGTTTTTAAAGATTGTAACCACCCGTGACAAATTTGTGTGATGCGAAAAGCACATTGACTTTTGTTTTGATTTGAAAAAGTATTAAAAAAGGAATAGCTCACCCCCACTGGTGAGCCAAACATCATTTATTGGAAAAGTACTTATTTATCTTACTATAAAATAGATTTCTACAATAGTTTAAATTACTGTTGCCGCTTTATCTAATTTTTGCATATTGACAAAATATATGCATATAATGAACGATTCGTGAAATTCACAAAATAAATTATTTTGTGATATTTTCTTATATATTACTATTTTATGGTTATCATTTTCTTTTTTCTTTTTTCTCTTTTCTGTCAATATATATGCATATAATGAACAATTCGTGAAATTCACATAATAAATTATTTTATAGTAAATTTCTTATATATTACTACATTATATTATGATTATTTTTTCCTTTTTTGTCTTCTTTGACAATATATGTATATGCATATACGAAACGATTCGTGAAATTCGCATAATAAATTATTTTATGGAAATTGTCTTTTATATTATTATATTACGTTATGATTATTGTTTTCTTTTTCTCTCTCTTTGTTTCTTTTTATCTTGAAGCGAAATGCATACTTGAAACTAAATGTGCGCAAAAAATTTGCATTGACTAACTAAACAATTTTTTGCAATATAATTTCAAATAATAATTAGAAATTCAGTAGTAACTGAAAAGAAAATCTAATATATATATATATATATATATATATATATATATATATATATATGTATATATATATATATATATATATATATATATATATATATATATATATATATATATATATATATATATATATATATATATATATATATATATATATATATATATATATATACATATATATATATATACATATATGTATATATACATATATGTATATATATATATATATATATATATATATATATATATATATATATATATATATATATATATATATATATGTATATACGGATCGTATTCCTAACATCGAGATACGAAGATCAAAAGTGAAAGATGTAATACAACGAATATGTATACTAAGGTGGAATTGGGCGGGGCATATCGCAAGGATGAATGATAACAGATGGACACACTGTATAGTTGAATGGAGGCCTAGAGAACACAAAAAAGACACACATACAAGATGGACGGACGACATAAAAAATTAGCGAGACACAATTGAATGCAAAAAGCAAATAACAAAGCTTATTGGAGACAACTTGGAAGGCTTAGATTCGACTGTAGATAAAATAAGCTAATGATGATGATATGATGTATGATGTATACATATATATATATATATATATATATATATATATATATATATATATATATATATATATACATATGTATATATACATATATGTATATATATATATATATATATATATATATATATATATATATATATATATATATATATATATATATATATATATATGTATATATGTATATACGGATCGTATTCCTAACATCGAGATACGAAGATCATCAAAAGTGAAAGATGTAATACAACGAATATGTATACTAAAGTGGAATTGGGCGGGGCATATCACAAGGATGAATGATAACAGATGGACACACTGTATAGTTGAATGGAGGCCTAGAGAACACAAAAAAGACACACATACAAGATGGACGGACGACATAAAAAATTAGCGAGACATAATTGAATGCAAAAAGCAAATAACAAAGCTTATTGGAGACAACTTGGAAGGCTTAGATTCGACTATAGATGAAATAAGCTAATGATGATGTAATGTCCGGCACGTTGAGGCGTAATTTTATAACGTCCCAACTTTCTTTATTCTTAATAAATATTTTATTTATTAAATAGAAGCCGTTATTTGCCCCTTATGTATATCTTAATTTCTGAGAATGGATTGAGTGGATATTAATACTGAAGGAACTAAAGAAATTAGATATAAGCTAACCCATTTTTTTTTTTGTAGAGAATATGGATAAGAGATCATTTTTGTACGTCTTTTGAAAATAGTCTCTATGGTTGTTAAAACTTGGCTGTACCGGTTTGGGCACCATTCATTTTGGGATAAAAAGAATCTAAGTTCAGCTCAAAAAATTGAAAAATACTGAAGAGTTATTTAGTTGTTGAAATAAAATTAATTTACGTACAACTGTTGCGTCCTAAAAGAAAGAGTAGGAGTTTAGTGAGGCACTACACATTCAAATAAAAAAGGTATATTTATAATTGGATCCCCAGTAAGGAAAACAACATCAGAAGTTAAAGAAGTATGTAAAACGCTAAAAAATGGTAAAGCTCCAGGACCAGGAAACATCCCAGGAGAGATAGTAAAATATGGAACTGAAAAGCTATTTGGCGCTTTGAGGAACTTATTCCAAAGATGCATTAACACATCAGAAGTACCTGAGGAATGGGAAATATCATACATATCAACAATTCATAAGATAGGAGACAAAAATAATTGCGATAACTATAGAGGAATAACGGTTACAGGATCTATTAGCAGAATATACGGAAAAATACTTAAAAATAGAATAGAAATGGAATACGTGGACGTAGAAGCTGAAGAACAGGCAGGCCTTAGAGCAGGAAGATCCACAATATACCATCTCCTCTCGCTGACACAAATCCTAGAAAAGAAAACCGCATTTGATCAGGAAATCCATGTCTTGTTTGTTGATTTAAAAAAGGCCTACGACAGCGTGCCCCTAATGAGATTGTGGGAAACACTACAACAGAGTAATGTAAACACCGAAATAATTAAAGCCGTAAAATCCTTATACCAAGACGCAAGAAGTAGTGTGAAAACCAAATATGGTATAACAACAGGGTTCCCGGTCACAAAGGGTCTCAAACAGGGCTGCTGTATATCCCCAACGCTATTTAAAATCTATTTGGAGAATGCACTGAAGAACTGGAAAAGGAAATGCAGCAGTATGGGATTACCACTGGATGACGATACTACATTGTACACGCTATCATTCGCAGATGACCAGGTAGTAGTCGCTCAGGACATCGATGATATGGAATACATGACACGAAAACTTATGGAGGAATATGAAAAATGGGGCCTAGAAGTCAATATTAAAAAGACCGAGTACATGTGCGTCGGAGGACAACAGCAGGACTTGAAACTGGCCACAGGACACACCATCAAACACTGTGCTAGTTATAAGTATTTGGGAACGAGAATATCTAGGGACGGAACACTGGAAGAAGCAATATTCGAGAGGAATATCCAAGGAAGAAAAGCGATTGCAATGCTTAACAGTATACTATGGAACAAAAACATAACCATTGAAAATAAGAAGAGAATTTACAAGTCAATAGTGAAAAGTATAATAACAGCTCCCAGGTGTGGCCATTGAAGGAAAGAACAGAAAAAATAGTAAAAGCTACAGAAATGGATTTCTGGAGACGAGCAGCAGGAAAATCCAGAAAAAAAGACCGCATACCAAATGACACGATAAGACGAGCTTTAGAAATAAAGCACGATATAGTGGACGAAATCAGAACCCAACAGTTGGTATGGTACGGACATGTACAGAGAAGGTCACAAGACCGACTACCTAAAAAGATTTTAAATTGAAACCCTCATGGAAAAAGAAAGCGAGGAAGACCACGCCAAAGCTGGAGAGCAGGAATCAACAAGGAAGTACTAGAGAGAGATCTGGAGGAGGAGGGATGGAGAAACCGGGAGGAGTGGAAATTAGGCATCGGAAGACGGAAGACGTTATAAAACCGATTGATATATATATATATATATATATATATATATATATATATATATATATATATATATATATATATATATATATATATATATATATATATTAACAAAATAAAAATTCCTAACTTTATTACACTCTTAAAATTACTTCTACTAAATAAAAACCCCTTAAGCTAGAAGAGTGTACATTATTACATAGAGTCTTTAAATCAGGATTACTAAGTTTTTAATAAAAGGCACAATATTAAAAGTTTGTGAATTTAACTCCGCGAGTTACACGTGTTGAGTAGTCGATGGAAACGCACTTGTAGACAGAAAGTGAGATTTTTAGACTGGTGTGCTTATGACTTACGGATTGGCTTCTCCTCGTGGGTTTTCCATAAGTTACTCGGACCCTCCTGGTGAGATCTTCATAAAAATATTGTCTCAACTATTACCATCCTAGTTTCATTTGGGTTGCTAGACACTTTTTGACCCGAAATGCCTGAGGATGAGCAGGATATTTCAAAAAAAGAAAAAGGCCTTAAACTTGAGAACTAGAAACCGTTATTGTAGTACTACATTACTGAGAAAAAAACACTCTGGCGTGCTGGAGAATAAAGCCACTACGGCCTACTGGCGGAACAAAGCCGTTACTGCTTCATGGTGGAAAAAGCCCTTAAAAATTCCATCTGGCCGCTTAAATATCTTTGTCCCTTCCCTGGGTATCATTTCCCAGCATGCAAATCTTGACGCGTTCAATGCGAATTAAACCGGCGTTACACACTATCGGTTTAAATTAAACTGCTCAAAAATTTAAAACATTGTTTTAAGCTACACTGCTCAAAAATTGACTGATACTGCAATAAATATAAAAATGTAATAAAATATAAATTATTGGAAGAAAAACAGTGTCGTAACATGATCTTAAAATATATTTATAAGTGGACGAAAACTACATGAAAATTGGATTCTATTATCTGGATCTACATATATATGTACATACAGGCATATGTTCAGTTTCATATGTAACGGTGTGTCTCAAAGTAAACAATACTTTTAATATCTATATCTTTCTTACCCATCTTTTCTTCCAAACTGTGTATATACAGAAGATACAGGGTAATATAAGTATTCAGTTCAAAACTTACAAGGTGTATTACACTACTGGACTAATATTGGAAAAAACTAACTATGTAGAAAGATACATCTTTCCAATGCATCTTTTCCGTCACACTGTGTATATACAGAAGATACACAATAATATAGTTATTCAATTCAAAACATACAAGGTGTGCTACAATACTGGACTATATGTATATGTATTATTGCCATTATTAGAAGTCATCTATAAGATGTGCACAATATTGGACAGTAAAGCAACTAAATGGATTTCAAAATACTCTTACTAGCCGAAAGTCTTGATCTAAAAGAGAAAAAAATACACACACACACACACACACTTTGCGGATTTTAAAACAATTCGTTTGATGAATTCGATATTATAAACTTGTTTTTCTTGATAAATAATAAATGTCAGCTACCATGTGTGAAATTCCCGGTAGATACGAATTATGTATGATACTCTGAAAGGGGCAAGTACAGGCTAGTTTATAATAAAAATATAAATGTGAAAATTTAATTTATAATCGCTAGATAACCTAATTTTTTTATATGTTATTTGAAAGAGTCACTGGGAAATATGAAACCTATAATTTCGAAACAACGATGTATAAAATATTCAAAATGGATAAAATCATTTTTGTTTGCAACCTAGAACTAGTTCTCAATATATAATTAAGATGATTATATGGATTTCCACTTGAGATATTTACCCTGTGGGTGTGACTTGTTTGGTTGATCGTAGGCAGGCTAGGCGATTGTGCCCGTTTGTGCACTGCAGTCGTGGCTTATTGTACTCATCTCTCTTAGTTTTTCAGTGTTCTTTGACTCTCTTCATGTGGTTATTATCGCCACGATATAGATCTCTGAACAGTTTATGTTTGCTCTGAGCCGTACATTCACATAGGATATGCATAGAGGTTTCTTCCTCTTCACCACGTAGTCTACATGTCCTGAGACCATTGTGGATATTCATTTTCTGTAAATGTTTTCTCAGGTGACAGCTGTCGGTGATCACCACTAGTTTTGTCTGGGACCTTATTAAACAAAGGATGTCAGTTCTTAGTTTCTTTGAGTGGCCGCCAATTACTAGCCTTGTAGCCCAAACAAAAGAACCGTTTGATTTTCAGTTAGTGACAACTCTCAGAAGATTTGCGTAAAATTTTTGTGAAATTTTTTTTATTAATTAGCGATTACAGCTGTTTGAGTGATGTTACTTCTGATTTCTGGAAGAAACATAATTTCATGTGTTGCTTAAACATTACTTCTGGATGGGAAAAAACACTGTCAAATCCAAAAATGGCATGAGGAGTGTTACAACATATTTCCTTCGTCAAAAGCAATTATATGTCAATGGTTTAGTGAACTTAAATCCGGTTGTACAAGCACCGATGGTGCACCCGTTCCGGACGTTCAAATGAGGAGTCACTCCAAAAAAAAAAACAAAAAATCGACTATATTGTTCTGAAAGAAAAGTGCGCGAGGCATCTTTTGCATACATATTTGCATATGAAAATGCTATGTGCCCGATGTCACGATTGATCAGCAACGTGTCGAAGATTCAGAACGCTGTTTGGTGCATGTTTCGGCGTAATTCAAAGGAGCTTTTGCAATAATTCGTAACAATGAACGAAACACCACTACATGCCTAAGTCCAACAAGCAGTCCTCAGGGTGGCTTGGTCCAAAAACACAAATATCACCTGGAAAGGTTATGGCAAGTATTTTTGGGGAAACGCATGGAATAGTACTGATCGACTATTTTAAGAAGAGACGAACAGTCACCGCAGACTATTACGTTGGTTTATTGAACCGTGATTCTCAAAAGAAACCATACGAAATGGGCAACTCCGGGGGATGTAGATTCTTATAGAACAGAGATCGCAAGCTCCTTGGAACACAATGAAGATGCAGCAGTTGATGCCATATTTGAAAATATCAAAAATAATATAGAAAATGCCATTAACAAAACAACAAAAAGAACAAAAATTAAATCAAAGAGTAAAAAAGCTAGTAATGCAAAAGAGAGAAACAGTAATTAAGACTACGGATGAATACAGAACTATAAATAGAGAGATATCGAGGGAAATTAGAAGAGACAAAAGATAAAAAAAATGCAGAGGAAATTAAAAACGTTGTAGAAAAGCTTAAAAGGTTTGAGAAGGAAGAACATAATGGAAGGAAAGACATATACAAGATAAAGGACATGCATGGTAATGTAATAACAAACAAAAGAGATATTTTACAGATCATCGAATTATTTTATCAACAATTATATGCCTTACAAGATAAAAGAACCGAAATTAACATACCAAAAGTACTAAGTCCGGAGTTGGAGGATATCTAAGACATCACAGAAGAAGAAATCACATCAGCCTTGAAAGACATGAAAAATACCAAAGCTCCGAGTGAAGACAATATTGTAGTAGAGGCGATTAAACAAGGAAGACAACAAATTATTAATTCTCTTAAAATGTTATTCAATAAATGCCTATAATGGAATAACGCCAGCGCAATAGAATAATGCAACTATGGTCATCATGAATATAGAATATAATAAGCCTCTTGTGCTCATATTTGTGGCCTTCAAAAAGGTTTTTGATTCTGTAAATCAGCAGGGACTTCTGGAAGCGCTTGTCGAGTATCATATTGATCATCGATATTCTAATGTAATTAAATACATGTATGAAAATTCCACCGCTCATGTTAAAACACAAACTAACCAGTCCACCAGCAATTTTCGAATCGAAAGAAGAGTACGGTAGAGTGATACGCCCTCTCCCAAGCTTTTCGTAACACTCCTAGAAAGTACTCTAAAGTCAACATTCTGAGAAAGAATGGGACTTAATATTGACGATGAAAAGTTAAATCACCTCTGTTTCGCCGACCACATTGTCTTAATAACAGACAAAATACAAGAAGCTTCAGGAAAAGTTGGTCTAAAAATCAATCTATTCAAGACCCAATTTATGACAAATCTTATATTAAGTGACATTATAAAACTGAATAACGTAGAGATCGAGCAATTGCATAAATATATATAACCCCAGGAGTTACCTATTTCAATATGTTAAAATGTATGTATATATATATATATATATATATATATATATATATATATATATATATATATATATATATATATATACATATACATTATGTATGTATATATATATATATATATATATATATATATATATATATATATATATATATATATATATATATATATATAAATTGTTTTTAAAACGTACGACGACGTGGTCTGATGTTTAGATTCCATTGTCTTCGATTTTTCCATTGTCCTTCTTCTAGATTTCGATCCCTTATAGCTTTTCTAATTTTTTCTGTCAAATTCGGTACCTATTCTATTGTTACTTTTGGTAGTTGCGTTTGTTCCATTCGTTCAACATCACCATACCAGGTTAATTACTTCCTTTCAATATTCTTCATAACTGTGTCCACAAGTCCCATTTGCTGGCAAATCTGTTCGTTTCTTATTCTTTGCTTTCTCGATATTCTGACCGGTCTTCTTAAAGCATCCATTTTGGTAGCTTCTATTCTTTTCTTGTTTTTTTTTTTTTCAGTAATTCTCCAGGTCTCAGATCCATATGTCAAATTGCTCATGAAATTCAGTGGGAAAATAGATTGCTCCTGGGCTGCATACGGTAAACTGGCCTATGTATTCAAATCTAACCTTCCTATGTGTTTAAAATGAAAAGTATTTGACATATGCATCTCCCTGTTCTTACGTACGAAGCCGATACTGTTACAATGGCGAAGAGAAATATCAATAAATTATGTGTCATGCAACGAAAGATGGAGAGGTCAATGTTAGGTGTTACTCTTAGAGATCACATCGTAAATCACATTATCAGGGAGAGAACAGGGGTACAACATGCAGTCAAATTTATTCTACACCTGAAATGGAACTGGGCTCGGCATGCTACTAGGTTTAGGGATAAAGGACAAAGAGAATTATAGAATGGCGACCAAGATCCGAAGCCTAGAGGAGTAGAGGTAGATGACTAAGTCGGTGGATTGAAGATTTGAAAAGTGTGACTGGAAATTGTGCCCCGAACAGAAAAAGGTGGCAAGACTTGAGGGAGGCTTCCGTCGAGCAGTGGATAGTATAAGCTGATTATGATGATTGAATCGTTTGAATGGTGAAATCATGAAACAAAAACCACATTTAGCTAAGAAAAAAGTATTGTTTGATCAACATAATGCACCAGCTCACAACTTTATAAAATCGATGGTGAAATTGGACCAATTGGGCTATGAATTGCTTACTGATCCACCGTATCCAATAGATCTGGCCCCCAGCTATTATTACCTCTTTCTCAATTTGAAAAGGTATCTCCAGGGAAAAGGATTTTGTCTCAAATAAACAAGTCAAATGGGAAATTGAGGTTTATTTTATAGAGCTCGACAAATCGTATTATGCGATAATCTTGGAAGATCTCTGAAATAAGTGTAACTCTCTTGAAGGACACTCTGTTAAAGAATAAAATCGCTAAAAACCGATTTTTTTAACTCAAAAGGCAAAAACATTGTTTTTTCTTCAAAAGTCTCTGGACTTTTCATCCCATGTAGGCCGTTTAACCTAAGTCCATCTATTCTAGCACGTTTCTAGGTTAATTTATTTTAACCAAAACAGTTTTTTTTTGTTTTGCCAATATATGGTCCACCATACTCAACTTAATAGATATAAAGCAATCTGCAATATTTTCCGCAATTTCTGAAAAGACGGAATTACTCAGAATTTGTTCGACTTCGGACCAATTATGTGTGTAGGTTTTCTGTATACCAACGTTATAAAGCTTTGTATTTGAATTAACATGACAATTAGGGCTTAAAACAAAGCAAACTGTGTAGCGAACAAAGAGTTAAAACGTTTATTTAAATAAATAAACGAAAATCCAATGCTTTTAGATTTAATCCGTGCTATTTAAATATTCATCCTAGCTATAACCAACAACAAGGAAATAATTTATTCTAAAGGACCGCGATAATTTTAACAAAAGTAAGAAAATGTGAGCCTATTTCGTTTAATGGAAAATAAGAATGAAATTTCTCTTTATTTTTGCCTTCCACTATTTCCATTTCCACGCAAGTATAACTGATATTAAAACGACTGTGCGTCGTATTGGATATTAGCGACATATAGCATACTATGAACGGCTGGAAAAATCCGTTTTAATAATTAAGTTTTTAAATAATGACGTTATTTATTTATTTATTTATACATTCAATTCCAACAGGCCAGGGCCCAATTACAGGAATAACGTTTATACTAATGAGCTACATATAAAAGAAGAACATTATACAATTAAAATAAAATTAAAATGTTTTAACAATCTCCAAATTAAAAAAATAATGAAAGTAGTAATAATAAAAAACTACAAATTTGAGCAACCTCTAAACACTGAGCAGAGAACCAATAAGTACCGACAGCCTACTGCAATGGAAATCACCGGAGATTCCAATGATATTGCCGTTCTTGCACATTATATAAATAGGGCTGTGGAATAATATATTTGATATAGCCCGGCCGAGGCTAAAAATAGGTGAGCGCCTTGCCCCAAGGCGTGGTACATGGAAAGATACATTACTTAATAGGAAAGGGCAATCAATATGGTGATTTAACAGCTTATATAAGAATTTGATGGAGTGAATGTCCCTTCTCTTTGCAAGAGGCACCTCATTAAACCTTGAGATTAGTCCGTGATCGACACCGCGGTCCGGATAGACACCATCCCTCTTGAAAATAAAACTTTTAATGAAGCGCCTCTGTATCGAGTCGATTGAGTTACTATGGCAATTGTAGGTTGGATACCAAACAATAGACGCATAATCAAACTTAGACCCAACGAAGGAATAATAGAGAAGCTTAATTGCAGATATGTTAGTAAAGTCTTTACAATTTCTAATCAGGAAACTCAGCATCCTTGATGCACCAGAAACCATTTGTTCAATATGGTCAGAAAAAGAGAATTTCTCGTCAAAGATGATACCCAATTCTCTAACTGAACGAAGATTCTGTAGAACAGTATCACCTACGGAATAATTGAAAAATATACGGTTGTTACGATAGGAATATCGGACCACATTGCATTTGGAAGCGTTTAAGGTGAGCCTGTTAGTAGAGCACCAGTTGGTGAGAGCATTAATGCTGCACTGTAATTCGTGGCAATCAGAAACCGAGTCTATGCGTTTAAAAATCTTGAGGTCATCGGCATAAGCAAGCTTCCGGCAACCTATCTCACTCAGCAAGTCGTCAACAAACATATTGAAAAAAAGAGGTCCCAGATTGGAACCCTGGGAAACACCTGAAGTGGGAACATGGAGAGGCGATTTAAACCCATTGATTTCTACAAAAAACCTGCGATCCAGGAGGTATCAATTTAAAAGATCAATCAGGTTATTTGAGAGCCCGAAACGAGATCCGACCTTATCCAACAGTAAGTAGTGATCAAGTCGATCAAAGGCTTTGCGAAAATCCGTATAGACCACGTCAATTTGGCTCCCATCATTGATACCGTCGCACATAAACTGCGAGAATGAGGCAAGATTTGTGGGGGTGGATCTGCCAGGCATAAAACCGTGTTGGTCAGTAGAAAGCGTATTTATCACTTTTGAGAAAATAAATTTATGCAAAATAATTTTAAGAATTTTAGAGAAATTACATAAAATAGATATGGGTCGATAATTATCAACCACACCTGGATCCCCAGACTTCAAGATAGGTCGGACTTTGGCCACTTTCCAAGTAGCAGGAAACGTATGAGTCGTCGACACTAGATTAAAGATATGGAGTAAAGGACCAGATAGAGCGGACACGCAATCCTTGATAACAAAACTGGGAATGCCGTCGGAACCGGAGGTCAGTTTATTCTTGAGAGACCTAGCCGCAGTTACAATATCCCTCTTGGAAATTTCAGAAACGTCAACAAAGAAAGGGGGAGCTCCCCAATAACCATACTCCTCAGGCCTAGCCGGCTTAATAAATACGCTGTGAAAGCAATCACCAAAGGTAGTGACTATGCTAGGTGGGTCGTTATAGACATGATCATTATTTCTCATATTATTAGGAATGCCAGATTGAGAGCATTTACTCTGAATAAACGCCCAGAAGCTGTAGGGATCGTTAGAGATGTTATTCTCAGTACTGCGGATATATTCTCTATAGGCAACACTAGATTGCTGCTTGATTAACCTACGAAGAGAAGTGAATTTCTGTTAGTAAAACTTATATTACGAATATGGATAAATTTAATAAAAACCTACAAAAAATTTGGTGAATAATTTTTGTTTTGTTTATTAATAAAGCACTTGATATATCCCAGGCATTTGACCGTGTTTGGCATGATGGTTCCATACTATCTATTACCCTTTTTCTCATTTAAATTAATGATCTACTACTGGAAATTACTAGAGTCCATTTTACAGCTTTGCAGATGACAATATGCTTATTTTCTCATTCACTTAAAACGCTCGAACATCGGCTACTTATGCAAATATCCGCAGATAATAAGAAGTCGTTCAACTTAACAAAGATCTGTAAGAAATTTGATCTTGAAATGAAGATTCCAGGAGGCAGCTTTTTCTAAAAAAGTAAACGTTGCTGAAATCGATATAGTTATCGCGGGACGATTCATTCCCCTAGCATCGGCACTGCTGCGCATTAATTTGTGAGCAAATATGTCTTGACGTGAACATGCTGCACGCATAGCAGAGAGCTTCTCAAAAGCTGCGAATATTTTTTGGAAGTGGAAAGCTTTACACTTCACAACAACTTAATTCTGTACAAAGCTCAAATTGGACTAACGATGGAATACTGCTCCCATGTCTGGGGCTCTGCTCCCAAACATACACTGCATTTGTTTGATTCTATGCAGAAGAGAGCTCTTCACCTGATTGGAGATCCAGAACTCACTAGCAACCTTGATTCCTTGAAACATCGAAGAACGGTTGGCGACTCGACTCTATTCTACAAGTATTTTCATTGAAAGTGTTCTAGGATATAGTCCGCTTAAATCCTCCGAAAGCGGTATATGCTAGAAATATGTGTTGCGCTAATACCTCATATCCGTATGAGATTCAGCTTGTCATTTCTCGTCCAATCCTTTTAAAGCAATCTTTTATATGGAGACCCCTAATCCTTTGGAACGTTTTGTCTTGGACTGTTTCCCACCGGTTACAGCGATTCAAGATCAACGTGAATCGCTTTTTCTGCACAGGCGTCGCTTCTGTAGCGCCTTAGGTTGTTGCCTGCAGCATTATGACCATAATCAGGTCTTTTGTCCCTGCTTTTTGCTTCAATGAAAGTATACAACAGTTGTCACGTCTTCATCAGTGATGTAGTGGTGATAACTGTTGTGTACTGTGTTGATCTAATTCAAATAGACGAACTAATTTAAGATCTGTACAACTTTTTAGTAGCAAAGCACTCACACGGCCAGATTGCAACGACACCTGTTGAGAAAGCAAACTTGTTGGCCGAACTGTTTGCTTCATATTCTACTGCCGATTTCCAAGGAAAAACGCCACCTACTACTCCCATAGTACAGTCAAGGATGCCCGATGTTGTCTTCAGACAGCGTATCATAAAACGTATTTTAATGAAGCTAGACACCAAAAAGGCTTCTGGCGCTGACGGAATACCTGCCATAGCTCTCAAAAACTGTGCAAAGGAACTAACACCAGTTTTCGGTAGACTTTTCAACTTATCCTACAGAAAGGGAATATTTCCTTCTTACTGGAAATGTGCTACAGTTCAGCCGATACCTAAAAAAGGTAAGAAGACCTTGTCAAACTACTACCGACCAGTCGCACTACTTTCAATAATATCGAAAGTCATGGAAAAGGCTGTCAATCAGCATCTTCTAAAATATCTTGAAGAATTCAACATTATTAGCGATCACCAATATGGCTTTCGTAAACATAGATCAACAGGAGATCTTCTGACTTATGTAACACATGTTTGGAACAACGCAAATTGGGAGAATTTCGAGCGGCTGCTCTTGACATATCCAATGCCTTCGGTCGTGTTTGGCACGATGGACTGTTGGCTAAGCTACGCTCTTATGGTATGTCTGAATAGTTCTGTTTGTGGCTCTCATGTTTCCTCAGAAAGCGTTCTTTACGAGTCGCAGTCGACGGATTTCTTTCTAACACCTTTACTGTTAACGCCGATGTGCCCCAAGGCTCCATACTATCTCCTACTCCCCTTCTCATTTAAATTAACGATCTGCTGGAAAAGACTGGGAATCCAATCTACAGCTTTGCAGATGACGGTACGCCTATCTCTTTATTCACTTTGAACGCTCGGACATCGGCTGCTCAGGCGAATATTCGCAGACAGTAGGAAGTCATTCAACTTAAAAAAGACCTGGAAGAGGTTCTACACTCCACAACAACTGTTAATTCTTTACAAAGCTCAAACTCTACCAACTATGGAATACTGCTCTCATGTTTGGGGCTCCGCTCCCAAACATACACTGCATTTGTTGGATTCTGTTCAGGGAAGGACTGTTCGTCTGATTGGAGACCCAGAACGTACCGGCGGCCTTGATTCGCTGGAACATCGAAGAACGGTTGGCGACTTGAGTCTATTCTACAAGTATTTTCATGGAGAGTGTTCGAAAGATATAGCCGGCTTAATTCCTCCCAGAGCGGTGCATGTTAGAAGTACACGTCGCGCTGATACTTCACAGCCGTATGAGGTTCGGCTTGTTACTCCTCGTACAACGCTTTTCAAGCAGTCTTTTATATTGAGTACATTATCCCTTTGGAATGGCTTACCCAGGACTGTGTTTTCCACCGAGTATAATTTACAGTGATTCAAGAACAACGTGAATGGCTTTTTCCGCACACGTGTCGCTCCTATAGCGCTTTAGGGACTTCCCTGCAGCACGTGTGCTAGACCCATAAAAAAAATATATGCGCTGTATAACAAATTATCGGTACTATCGGAATTATTGATGGAAGGTACGAATGAAAATGCAAATCAAAAATATTGTTCGATGGTATGGAACAATTGAATCTACGATGTAATTAGTAATAAACAATATAACTTATACTATACAATAAGTATTGTAAGGTCTTATCATAGCAATAAATCAGGATGAAAAATTAATTGAGGGATAGGGAAACGATCCAAGTAATCCTAATGTCAACAGTAATCATCTATATAGGCCTCGTTAAATAACCTGGTGAGAATGTGTATTCTACTATAATACCTGGAATTTCATCTAAGACACTTAGGTTTTTTTGTTACCATATTTTTAATGATATTATTAACTTTTAACGATTGAGTGCTAGCAGGGGGAACTTTATACTTGTCGGCTACCCTCAAAGCATAATATTAATAGGGGTAACAATAATAATTACCAAGACATAGAGGGACCACCCATAAAGTGCAACTGAGTGAAGAATTTTCCCTCGAAATCAAGGAAGAAAAGGGCTAATAAATATAAGTAGGGAAGTGGGCCGACAACTAATAAACCTACACGCATATTTCCAAAGATGTGGCGAATCTATACTACACTTTACAATATGCGAAGAAGTTGACTCGACACCATCGTGGTTAGCTAAATATGTAATGCACTGTCACCGCCAAATTGACCAAGAGAAGTTATAAGCCGGGTTAGCAAAACTTCTACATGGACGATATCCAAATGAGGTTACCCGAAGAAAACTAGACAAAACTGCATTGAACTCTGGTTGCCATCGAGGAAGTTCTTTTTAGAGGTCGTAGACGTAGTGGTAGGTGTCTGCTTTCTACGCCAGCGACACAAGTTCGTAACTTGGCTCGGGAAATAATAATAAAAAAGGATTAAATAAATAAAAATAAAATTTACAACGTGACGGCCTCCTCTCTTGGGAATGCAATGGCAAACGACCCGTAGTAACATGCCACTAACGCCCTATTTCTTTGACTGTTTTGAACCGGCAATAAACTGTAGGTCCCCTCTGTCTGTGGAAATACTTTAAAAAAGCACCAACCAAAGGCAAATGCGAAAGGGTGGCCTAAGTCCGTATCGGATATGGCAATTCAAGTAGAAGACTTCTAACTATCTATCCAGGACTAAGTTATACCAATTCAAAACTGTCATCCTGAGAGTGCATTTTGTAATAAAATAGTTTTTTTTAACAATATTTAATCTAATTTTAATAGAATAAATTTTATTAAAATTAAAAAAATAATATATAATCCCAAATTTGCAGATTATTACATTGCCTTGTTAATATGCAAAAATTGGATGAGCGGTATATTTTGCTTAAGACCACCGTTAGTAGCTTTGTATCTATTATTTCCTTTATCGCTTATCTTTTTGTAATCTGCTAAACTTTCCCAATAAAGAACATTGTACCTTCCGAAATGCGACTATATAATATTATCTGGCTTGTTCTAACCTAAATTTTTATACAAATATGGGAGAAATGAATAAAAAGGAGCGAAATGAAGACGAAATTATAAAACGAAAAGGCGATTTAAGTGGTAAGAGAAATAAAAGTATTATTTCGGTAACTGTAGGCAGTGACAAAAATAAATTAAATTCTTTTTCCGTGGAAAGAAAAAATTGGAACAGGTATTCCAAAAGATTTATAGAGGGTTTAAAAATAAAGGAATTATAATAATCTGATTATATCTTCTTTTCACAGACAATTTGTATTTTTGGTCGATTGAATTTTGATTATTTTTTAAAGCATAAAAAATAAATATTTTCTTTATATTCTTCAAATTTAGTAATAAGATATTGTCTTATCTATAAATGCCTTTAGCTACACCTTCAACATATTGTACGTAAGGAACCTTTTAGGCTACTTAATAAAAAGTTTACCGATATAATAATAATAATACCTTATACCAACAACATTCACACCACATTTACTACAATTAGGACTCAACATAAACATACATAAACTGTTTAGAAGTCAGTGATTTTGAAAACATGTAACACTGACAGGTCGTTCCTTAATACACAATGGTAATAGCATTTGTGCTGACTTGGCTTAAGCCCGTCAGCAAAAAATCGACCCACATTGACCAAATGTGAGAAAGAATAATGTGGCAATAATAATAATATTAACCCATTTATGCCCAGAATTATTTTTTCTTTAAATCTTTATAAATCTCACTTATTTTAGTTAAATGACATATAAATAGACTAAGTAACTGTAAAATAATAAGTTTGAATCAGGAGATTTGATGTTTTGATGTGGGTCGTTTTTGACCCACTTGGGCAAATGGGGTACTATGGTCAAATGTATAGTGAAAAACATAAATACTTGTAGGGTGTTGTTATTTTTATCTCCATAAAATCATAAGCCTTTAAATAATAACAAATTTGGTTATAATATTCAAATAGTTTTTTTTTTATGAAAATCTACAAAACATTTGTCATGTAAAGCAACTTCACACCGGTCACAAGCTTTAGTGGTTTTGTTCTTGCAATGAGCACACCTTCGTCGTGTCTGACTACTCAAAATCAGATGCAGGCCATGTCTACGAGCGGCCGGACTAACAAGTGTAAGCTTTGGGCCAGTAGCTAAGGGGGGTTTTCCATATTTTTGAAGTACTGATAATACAACTAATCTGCGAAATTCCAAATTGTCAATTTTTTTTTCCAAATTTTCGAGCCAGTATCCAAGCATTATTCATACATACATCAAACGTCCAAAACAAAATAGGAATATACCATTTCTTTCCACGAAAGCCTATTCGATAGTTTGCCACATTGTTGTCCATTTGGCCAACACCACCCATGAACTTGTTGTAACAATGTATCACGTTTGGCTGGGGGATTTCAACTTTTTTTTTCTCTTTTGCAGAATATCTAGCAGCTTGGCGGATAGGTTCTAAGCCAAATTCATTTGGTAAAATTGTGACCACACTGTTATCCTTCCAACGGACACAAAAAATATTATTTTCTTTGTCAATGGCATTATCAAATACGCCCCTTTCCCTTTTTTTTTCATTTGGAAAGATTGTTGAAGTGGACATTTATCGGTACGGTTTTCTCGCACTGTACCCGTTGCACCAAAACCCATTTCTCCCAACTTACTGATAAGAGTAGTGCTTGTAAAGAAATTGTCGAAGAATAATGAACACTCAAAATCAGGAAAATTAGTTTGTAATAATTTCGCAAAATTCGTTACTACAGGTTCGCCTAGTCCAAGTTTTTCGTCAGTCTGTTGAGATTTGCGTCCTTGATACACGTCGAAATTGACACAATAGCCTGACGGAGTTGCTAAAACCCATGCTTTGTAACCGAAACGGATTGGCTTTCCTCTGATAAACTCTTTACATCCGTTTCGGCCAAAATACGGAATCATGGATTCGTCGATAGACACACAAGAAGTTAGAGGGGTATATCTGATGAAATTTTCGTTCATTTTTTCAATCAAAGGTCGTAGCTTTGCCATTTTATCATTCTGTGCTAAGTTGTTGTTATCAGCTGCGTGCAAAAATCTAAATATTTCTTCAAACCGATTTCTTCTCATAGAGTTATAAACCAAAACATTTCGGGCGTCATCTCGTCCTTCCGAAAACATGCGACGTCTGGAAACGGGAACGTATCCACTCACATAAAGAATAGCAATAAAAACCAGCATGTCGTCATTGCCAATTTCTAATCTACAATTTTTACTGCCAGCATATAAGACGGTATGTTTTACAAGAAGTTCCAATATTTCCGGATTCAGGAGGAGCTTTATAAAATCCAGAGGTTCGCATTCATCGCCTAATGTCAACACAGGTAAAAGTTCGATATTTGACTGTTTTGTTTTACCTCTATTCAAATCACCTATTACCCATTGTCGATTCTTCCGTGACTTGTTTTGCCTTCCAGCAGATTATGTTATGTTACTGTCATCATCGTAATTGCTGGCTTCTTCTGTATTGGTTTCCGCTGGCGCTTGAAGCTGCTTTGAGTTTAATCTGTTGGGATCATTACAGTCTTCATCCCCTGAGTCTTCATTACTTTCAAACCCATTATCATCTGGGGGAGTTATATAGATTGCGTCTGGAATAGGATCATCATCGGTTAGTTTTTCTATTTCGTCTAACAACTCAGCCGTCGTCAATGGTTTCGTCCTAAAAATAAGAAAATGTATAGAACATATCTGCCCAACGGGTCAAAAACGACCCAAGCAACTTTTCATGCATTTATTTTACAAATAAAAAAACCTAACCTCCAAAGAAATATTACTTCGCATAATCTGAAATCAGTACAATAACTAATTTGAAAAACAACACAATAAGTAGTCAAATAAGCCACTTACCAGTACGATTTTCTTGCCATGTCACGCTGCAATAATTTATCATTTATTTTTTTCACGAATACTAAAAAAACGAATTCTTAGCACGTTCTGCAATATAGTGCTAATGATGTTTATTCTTTCATCAACTGAATGCAACGATAGGTAACACTTTACACATGCACGTGTATAGGTAGTTGTATAATTAAAGTAGTGGGTCGTTTTTGACCCGTTGGGCATAAATGGGTTAAACGCCTTTACTGAAATTAAATGATGATACAATTATTTAAAATATACAAATTAAAAATAAACCAAGGTAGTATTATTGAACCGGTTAATAATTTTAAATACCTAAGAACAACGATAACAAGCTACGGAGACCTAAACAAAGAAGTAAAACAGCAATCTATGAAGGCATCACTAATATCAGTTTGTTTGACGGAAATAGTCTGGAAAAATAAGTACCTCACAATGGAAAGAAAAACAAGGATACACAAGACAACAGTGAGACTGGCAAAAAGGGCCAAACTCAATAAACCTTATGGTAAAGAACTAAGTACAGACCTCCGAACAGATGGAAAGATGTCCTCATCGGAAGAGACCTAATGGAGACAAAATAGGCAGTATGCCTACTTATATGATACACCATATAAGAAAGAAGAAGAAGATGAGGAATTATAAAAAATTGTAAAAGAAAGAAGAATTAATCTTTCAAAGTAAGGCAATATCACTAGGGTTACTCTAACATACAATCTTACCTAGATGCCAAATTGAAAAAAAGAATAATAACTAACGTTTAATATTTAAGAAATACAAAAATAATCAACTACATAGTCAAATTCAATATCTATTTTGGAACTACATGTTTGCAAAAGTTAAGTCACTTTACTGATTTTTATATATTAATAAGGTATTAGAGAGGCTCCATTCTATGTGGATGTTTCTGTCAGACTTTAAAATATGCTTGTACAGGGTGAGTCAACGATAGAGTAAAGTTTATTCACTCATTTGTTTCGGGAATGACGAAAAAATGTTAAATACAATAGTTTTAGGGAATGTTAAGGTGCATAGTGTAAAATTATTTTTGAGTATACAGGGTATTTCAAAAAAGTGTGGCCGATAAAAAATATGTTTTTTTTAAATGGAACAGCCTATTTTTTAATTTATTATTAAATGCTGCGTAAAATTTTGCAACTTTTTTATTAATAATGTTATATACCTAAACCTTGTAGTTTTTCTAATATTTCAATTTTTTAAAAAAAATACTAGTTTTCAGTTTTGTAAAAAATTGCCAGTAGCGCCAATGTTTCTGAAGGTGGAATACTCATAATTGGCAAGAGCGTTCTATAGAGATGAAAAAAAAAGATATATGTAAATAAATTTGAGTTAGATACTACAGGGTTTTCAAAATAAATTTATATATTTCGACTATTGAAAAATCCCAAATATTATTATCTTTTCTGATAGATTTCACAAAACCCTTCAACTCTCGTTAAGTATGTCATATACCTATTTCTAATAGTTTTCGATTTATTTTGAATTTTTCAATTTTTACCCTTGTTTTTAATACACTTACGCTATAACAGCATAGTTGCCAAGACAAAACAAAAATGTAGGCATTGTCAAATTTTGACATGTCTATTAAGCAAGTAAAAATAGTTTAATTTCTTGTAGTAAGTGACGTATAAAGGTAATGGTTATGCATTTTCCTAAAAATGAATTAATCGACATGGTTTATATACTGGATGAGGCGGGAAAAAATTGTCTTTTGGCAGTAAGGCTTTACGGAGCGAAGTACCCTAATAGACGTATACCATCTAGAAAATCTTTTCAGTGCTTAATGGGACAGTTTGATGGTAGTGGTAGCGTTGAGTATACGAAACTGAAAGTAGTAAACCAGAATGCTACCAATGAGGAAGAAGAAATGGAGATTTTACTTTTTGTTGAAGATAATCCCCAGGTCAGCAGCCGTCAACTAGCTAACTTATCTGACACATCCTAATATACGGCTAATCGCACCACGAGAAAATACAAGTATCATCTCTTTCATATGGAACTACACTAAGAACTTCAAGATCGTGATTTTGAACGACGAGTAAACCTTTGTACTACCATGATTGGAGCAATAGAGGCCGATCCAAATTTTTTATCCAAAATAATATTTTCTGATGAAGCTACCTTTCTCAGTAATGGAGCAATTAATAGCCATAATATGTATTATTATTGAACATTTAATCCATTTTGAGTCCGGTTCAAAACCAATGGATGGTGTGGAATATTAAATTTTCGAATTATTGGTCCATATTTTTTCCGCGAACCGCTTAACGGGTCTAGATATCTAAATTTTTTGCAAAATGAACTACCTCAGCTTCCTGAAGAAGTTGATAACTTTGAAAGGGAACAAATGTGGATTCAACAAGACGGAGCTCCTGCTCATTACATCCGGGAAGTTCGGGAATTTTTAAACGATCGTTACCCACAAAAATGGGTCGGTAGGGATGGATTCATTCAGTGGCCCCCTCGATCATGTCACTTAACACCTTTAGACTTTCTTTTATGGGACTACATTAAAGATAGTGTTTATGTGAATCCCCCTGCAACACCATTAAATATGGAAAATAGGATACGGGATGCGTGCAGGGCAATAACGCCCTTATGTTAAGAAAAGTGAAGGAAAATATAGTAAAACGACTAAACATGTGTATTCAAGTAGACGGGCATAGTTTTGAACATTATTACGTCAAAATAATTAATCTTTAGATAAGTTAAACTATATTAAAATTATTATTAATTATTGGCTTATGTTTTCACAATAGCTTAAGTGTATTAAAAACAAGGGTAAAAATTAAAAATGCAATATAAATCGAAAACTATTAGAAATAGGTATATGACATACTTAATAAAAGTTGGAGGGTTTTGTAAAATCTATCAGAAAAAATAATAATATACAGGGAGTGCCATTTAAAAAATTTGACATTTTTCAATATAAAATAGTCGAAATGTATAAATTTATTTTGAACACCCTGTAGCATCTAACTCAAATTTCTTTACATATATATATTTTTTTTTTCATCTTTATAGAGCGCTCGTACCAATTATGAGTATTCCATCCTCAGAAACAATGGCGCTACTGGCAATTTCTTACAAAAGTGAAAACTAATATTTAAAAAAAAAAAATTGAAATATTCGAAAAACTACTAGGTTTAGGTATATAACATTATTAATAAAAAAGTTATAAAATTTTACGCAGAATTTAAAAATAAATTAGAAAATAGGCTGTTCCATTTAAAAAAACAAATGTTATATCGGCCACACTTTTTTGAAGTACCCTGTATACTAAAAAATAATTTTAAACTGTGCACCTTAAGATTCCCTAAAACTATGTATTTAACATTTTTTCGTCATTTCCGAAAGATAACGAACTTTACCCTATCGTTGACCCCCTGTACAGTTTTCTAAGAATGGTCAAACTTAGAAAATCGGTAAAGTGCAAATTGGACTTGCGCAATTTGTGTTCCGGACCGTCTTTGCTTTTAAAATAAAAAACAATCCTTACCTAGGCTAAGTTAATTATGTCCATGACATCTTAAGATCCAATATGTATTTCCACATTTTTTCTTAGTCAATAAAGTATAATAGTTACAGCATCTTAGCTACCTAATAGCGAATAAATTAATCTAGCAGAATCTAAAGTCTAATGTAAAATAAATATTTACTACCTAAATATCTGTTTAATTATAAACAAATAAAATAAAATTATATCTCAGTACAAGAGCTACTCGCCACTCGGTTACAGTAATGTATTTAAAAGTATATTACAAAAAGCTCCACCATTCGTCAAGAAACATAGTTTTGATAGTTTTTTCTTATACTAGATAAATTATCAAACGTAATGCCCGCGTGACAATTTTGGCTGAATTTACACTTTATGGAGCATATGTTTTGACCATTTGATGACCTGTTAAAAAGTGCACACGTGCTGCAGGGAGGTCCCTAAAGCGTTACAGGGGCGACACGTGTGCGAGAAAAGCGATTCACGTTGTTCTTGAATCGCTGTAAATTGTACTTGGTGGGAAACACAGTCCTCGGCAAATTATCCCAAAGAGATGATGTTCTCCATATAAAAGACTGTCTGAAAAGCGTTGTACGCGGAGTAACAAGCTGAACCTCATAAGGATGTGAAGTATCAGCGCGATGTGTATTTCTAACACACAACGCTCTGGGAGGAATTAAACGGGCTACATCCTCCGAACACTTTCAATGAAAATACTTGTAGAATAGAGTCGAGTCGCCAACCGTTCTTCGATGTTTCAAGGAATCAAGGTTGCTAGTGAGTTCTGGATCTCCAATCAGGTGAAGAGCTCTCTTCTGCATAGAATCAAACAAATGCAGTGTATGTTTGGGAGCAGAGCCCCAGACATGGGAGCAGTATTCCATCGTTAGTCCAATTTGAGCTTTGTACAGAATTAAGTTGTTGTGAAGTGTAAAGCTTTCCACTTCGAAAAAATATTCGCAGCTTTTGAGAAGCTCTCTGCTATGCGTGCAGCATGTTCACGTCAAGACATATTTGCTCACAAATTAATGCGCAGCAGTGCCGATGCTAGGGGAATGAATCGTCCCGCGATAACTATATCGATTTCAGCAACGTTTACTTTTTTAGAAAAAGCTGCCTCCTGGAATCTTTTAGCGGTAAAATTCTACTGGATAACTGTCATTTCAAGATCAAATTTCTTACAGATCTTTGTTAAGTTGAACGACTTCTTATTATCTGCGGATATTTGCATCGATGTTCCAGCTGCGTTCTTCGATGTTCCAGCGAATCAAGGCCGCCGGTCAGTTCCGGGTCTCCAGTCAGACGAACAGTTCTTCTCTGAATAGGATCCAACAAATGCAGTGTGTGTTTGGGAGCGGAGCCCCAAACATGGGGAGCAGTATTCCATAGTTGGTCGAATTTGAGCTTAGTAAAGAATTAACAGTTGTTGTGGAGTGTATAGCTTTCTGGCTCGAAATAATATTCCCAACTTTTGAGAAGCTCTCCTTGCTATGCCTGCAACATGCTTTTGCCAGGACATATTTGCTCCCAAATTAACGCCCAACAAATTGAGTGACGATGTTAGAGGAATCGAGTGCCCCGCCATAACTATGTCGGGTTCAGCAACGTTTACTTTTTTTGAAAAAACTGCCGCCTGGGTTTTTGTAGCGTTAAATTCCACTTGGTTACTGTCACCCCAAGATGGAATTTCTTCTAGGTCTTTGTTAAGTTGAACAACTTCCCGTTGCCTGTGGACACTCGTCTGAGCAGCCGATGTCCGAGCGTTCAAAGTGAATGAAGAGATAAGCGTACTGTCATCTGCGAAGCTGTAGATTGGATTTCCGGTCTTTTCCAGCAGATCGTTAACGTAAATGAGAAAGAGAGGAGGAGATAGTATCGAGCCTTGGGGCACACCTGCGTTGATAGTGTGAATAGAATGACCGATACTAGATGGCCAAAAAGAGTATTTGAATATATTTCACCAATTGACCAAAAATTACAAATATCCTGACAGTATTAATAGAGACTCGGATTATGATCTGCACTACATGTAGAGAACAAGTATTACACTAGGTCACAGTTAGCGAACTCCGGTTATAATTGACTTTCTTTTTCGAGCCTGTTCAGTGTCCTAATCTCGAAGAGTGAAGATGCCTCATACAATCGTAGGTGAGACGTCGGAGAGTTACTTCAACTTGATATGATAGATTTCTCAGTTGTCCTAGACGAAGCAACTGGTAACTAGCACAGTAGATATAGAAATTAAAAAGCGTTTTTAAAAGTATTGGAATATATATGGGCGTTGCTTATATGGGTGATGAGTGTTAGAAAGAAATCCGTCGACCCCCACTCGTAAAGAACTCTCACTGAGGAAACATGAGAGCCACAAACAGAACTTTTCAGACATACCATAAGAGCGCAGCTTAGCCAACAGTCAATCTTGCCAGACAAGGTCGAATGCCTTAGATATGTCTAGAGCAACCGCTCGAGACTCTCCAAAGTGTTCAATTGCGTTGTTCCAAACATGTGTTACTAAGTCAGAAGATCTCCTGTTGATCTATGTTTACGAAAGCCATATTGGTGATCGCTAATAATTTTGAATCCTTCAAGATATTTTAGAAGATGCTGATTGATAGCCTTTTCCATGACTTTCCATATTATCGAAAGCAGTGCGACTGGTCGGTAGTTACTTGGCAAGGTCTTCTTGCCTTTTTTAGGTATCGGCTGAACTGTGGCACATTTCCAGCAGGAAGGAAATATTCCCTTTCTGTAGGATAGGTTGAAAAGTCTACAGAAAACTGGTGTTAGTTCCCTCGCACAGTTTTTGAGAACTATAGCAGGTGTTCCGTCAGCGCCAGAAGCCTTTTTGGTGTCTAGCTTCATTTAGTTGAAAATTACGCGTTTTTTTTTTTCTTCAGGTTTTGTATGTGTTCTAAGTTTGAAATCGGTATCCAATTTCGTTCGAGATATACCGACGAAAATGAGTGACGATATTTTTCGTGACTTAGAGATCCTGAAGAAATGCAAAATCTCTGAATGTGTTTTGCTTACAAGTACGGTATGACTTGTTAGAAAAGGAAGTAAAAACAAACAAACTTTTAGTAGAAGATAAAACCCAAGCAAATCATAATTATTTAAGTTAATTATTTTAATTGATATACTCTCTTTCAGCTTTAATATAGCCCTAGCATGATAACTTAAGCCGCTATGGATTTTTTATGTTTAGGTTTTTGGGTACTATTGAAGAGTCGTAGTTACTGCCGTTTGAATATTTTCAATGTATTACATTCTTTTCATCGGTAAATGAAGTTGGTGGAAGAGAAAGCAGAGGTAGAGTACTAAATAATTAGAAGATGTTGATTAGGTCAAAATTAAACTTTCAAAACTACACGACTCTGATTGGAGCATCATTCCTATATTTGTGCCAAATTTCAACTTTATATGTCAAATAGTTTCGGAGAAAATCGGGTGTGACAGACGGACAGACACTGAGTGATCTCATAAGTGTTCCGTACGGAACACTTAAAATAAGGATTTAACTGTTTGTTAAGCAGAGGTAATCAACTAATTAATTATTAGACACAAAAAAACAAGATATTAATTGTCCATGATATATTTTGTTAATAGTCCTAACACCATGTATCATCTGGATAACATTGGATACTTTTCATTATTTTTAAATCTAGACAAACAGTGACATGTTAATTAGAGGCTGCTTAAATACGTCGTAAATCACAAAACAGATAAGTTTCGGTTCTCTAATAAGATGGCGCAATGGTCAGGTGGAAAGCATGGAAAGCCGCGCGAAAAGCGATATGCTCTCATTCGCTAGCGTCGCAGTTGAACGTGCTTTTCCGTGGAAAACTCGCAGCTGAAAATCGCCGTGTTAGCCGGGCGCGAAATTTTCATTTTATGAAATTATCAATGAAAATTGTTGACATTGTCGAATTTTGTGATGTCAAAAGTTTGTGCAGTTTGTAATGAACGTACTGGTACAGCTTTTTCCATAAAAAATGGAAAAAATTTGAATTTTTTAAAGTGAAGAAGGTAAATAATTGTTTCTTTACGAATTTTTTTGTATAAACTGAATGGTTGGATAGTTTATAAGTTTTAATGAAAGGATAGGTAAATTTTCATATATCAAAAATGGAGAAAATAGACGTTTCCTAATATATATATATATATATATTATATATATATATATATATATATATATATATATATATATATATACATATACATATATATATATATATATATATATATATATATATATATATATATATATATATATATATATGTATATATATATATATATATATATATATATATATATATATATATATATATATATATATATATATACATATATATATATATATATATATATATATATATATATATATATATATATATATAATATATATATATATATCGTTTATAAATTAATCCAGCGTTCATAGTTGATGGATATGCTTTCTTAATTTCTCTTCACCTGTATCTGTCCGCTGCTACGTTCGTCTATCTCTTCCTTCTTTCTGGCCATTGCAAATATGAATCACTCGAAACTAATTTTTTATTAGGATCTTTTATTTGCCTTTTTAAGGGAGGCATTCGTATAAACATTATCTATAGATATTTTTTGCATTTCTTTACGTTTTAGGATCCCTATATCGCGAAAAACACGCGCCTACTGTTTATGTCGGTTCATCGGTTTGTCTGTTTGTCTGTCGGTTTATCTTTAGTTGCCTGTTAGCACGATAACCTTTTGATCTAAATAAGATATCGATTTCAAGCTATAACGCTTCAGGGTAATAAATTGAAAAGGGAAGGGTCGATAAATTTTATATATTTTTATTACTTGTTAATACGAAAATTTGCTCTGATTTTTGCTTGTTATAATCGATCAATTCTAAGCAAAATATTTATAATTCAGAATTTCGATACAATAAGTGAAAAAACGAAATAAAGGGCATTCAAAGGGTTGCTGTGTTTATATGGTGGTTTGTCATTTTCAGGGTCCTTGAAGTCTGGACAACTTACTTAAGCAATTTTTCTACATTAAAATTACCACAATAATTAAAAGTAAAGTTTTCCTTGTAAAAAAGTAAATAAAACTCATTTAATAAACTTGGAGTGAAAAAGAAGTTGAAATATTGAAAATATTCTCAAGTAGTTTAAATAAAATTGGTGCCGTAATTTTACGAAAAGCTTTTAAATTACGAATACACTTTTGTGAAAGTTATTTAACGTAAATCAAAAATTAGACTAGTAGTTTTTTTTTCAATAAAACATCCTGTCGATTTTTATTTCATTAAATAAGGATATTTAATAATAATTCAATGACTAATTCCTCTTCGCAAAAAAAAAGGAAACACCCGATCATATATTAGATGATAAATTATTTCCAAGTCAGAGCAACAAATAAGCTTGTGACACTGAACTTATCTGGATACAGGTTAGTCGATTTTCAATTTAAAAGTTATTCGTCTGTTATTTTTTTGTATATAGCCGCTTGTTATTTAATTGAATATTTTTTTATGTGACGTCATCGTTCCATATTTTACGAGATCGGCCTCTGCCTCTTCTGCCTGTAGTGATTTATCTCTGACAGTCTTAAGTATTCCGTTAACGACCATCCTACTTATGTGACTATTATATCTAGTTTTTCTGTTAAAATTTATTGCTTTTTTTCATCATTATCAATCCGGTTTTTTTTATAGCGTTCTTCACCTTCCGGTTCTCAGTTTCCATCCCCGTCAGTCTTCCTAATCTCCGGGTCTTAGATTTCTCTCTTTTTTCTACATTGCATATTTGTTCAATATCTTCCCATCTCTGGTATTTTTAGACATCGTTGTATCTTAGATATGCTTGGTCTTGTTTCCACTGTATAGGTCATTAATGCTCTCAAACTGTCTTGTAACCAAGCGGTGGAGGCGGTTTGTGAAAAATATTCACGCCCCGTTATCGATTTTTACATTGGGTCTAAGCTTTTATAGTTCCACTGTAGGAAGGCGTTCTCTTTGGTGAAAAATTTTCTCTCCCTCTTAATCACCTAGTTTTAAAGAAGTCCTAGTTTTCCTTAAAGAAATGTCCTTAAAAATATGTCCCTTCTCGCCCCTTGAACCTGGTTACGGTACTAATTCTAAAGTATATCTATATATTCTGACTTTTATTTCTATTATAATGGGCCCATTTCTCCATATTGTAGTGCTTAAACTTCGTGCCACTTTCCAAGTATCTTGACATGGTCGTCAATTTCTGTTTCATCAACGCCGTAGCTAGACGTGGTAATTCCCAATAACGTCATTTCCATAATCTGTTCGATATCTGCACCTTCGATTATCAATTTACATCTACTTTCCTTAATTCAGAGATCGTATGCTTTTCTAATGTTTAACACGTAGAGTTTCTAGTTCAAAATTTAAATGCTTTTATGGAATTTTTATCTCCTTTTTTCATACTAGTTTGGATAAAAAGATAATGTATGCTTTTTATAACATAACGAAATATGTCCCACACATTAATAAGAGCTCTAAACTTCAAATATTATCCAAAAAAAAAACTAAATTCTTATATCCTAGGAGCATGCATGTAAATAATGAGTGGTGTCCCTGCTCGTTAAAAATTTTTCTTGTAAGAAAAATATGATATCTTGACGAAATATAAAGCTTACAAAAGAAATAATATATCCTATACATAAATGTATTTGTTTATTTTTAGAGAAAAAAGACTTTAAATGAAGCTACTAATGCAACAAAAAAATTCAGGGAAATATTTGATGTACATATATACATATATATATATATATATATATATATATAATATATATATATATATATATATATATATATATATTTACAGATATCGAATAACTAAAAAGAACACATTATTTTCGCAAAAGTTTGCTTGAATAGAAACTTCTTGTCAAATTAATCTTTATTAAAATAAAAACGAATTTATTTCGTTAATAACAAAGAGCCTTCTTGTTAGTGTAAATTAAAAATCACTATGACTACTTTTCTTTAATGTCTTAGATATAACGTAGAAATATTTTGCAATAACTGGTATACGCATTTGAAAAAAATTAAAAACAAAAACTGTCGAGACAACATTAGCTTTGGACTTTGATTTATACAAGCCCTTGTCCCTATCATCAAACAAAGAAGATCGACTAATTCGTCCAAATGCTTCTCTGGTTCTAGAAAGTTACCATTCTGAACTAATCTAAGGACTGTCGGTAAAAGATGCTTATGCAGTTTCAGGAGAGTTAATCAAACAAAATGAAAAAGAATCAAACAATTAACCTCAGTGAAAGTTGATGCAAAGTTATATCGCAGACACTACAACATAATTCAAAGCACATGCAAAAAAACTTCAGTCTGTTTACTCGTTACTGCAGGAAGCCTAAACGAAATGCTTTGTAAAACCGGAATTATATTATATAATAGACACAGGCACTGAAATAAGGCTACTAGAACGTGGATCTAATAAATAGATTACTACTACTGATCTCAGACCCACCATTAGTTTGTTTAAGTCTAGCATTTAAGACAAACTGAGTGCCATTATTTTAGAAAACTTTTTAAAATTTCTTTTATTGACCTGAAACACTACGCGACAGAAAAAATTTTGAGCACTGAATTTCAAGTTAGGATATGCTCCTCCAATTATAAATTTTTAAATGTAATTACTATATATATATATATATATATATATATATATATATATATATATATTAATACATTTAGTCCAGGTGTTTTATACTCTTATTATATCATCATTTATCCAACTCTACAAAATAAGCATTCGTCTCAGCTTTAACTTCAGTATTCGAGGTGAATCTGCCTTCAGCCAGCCATTTAGTTTGGAACCAAGAAGTAATTGCTGTGAGCCAAATTTGGTGAATACGATGGGTGTGGAAGTACTTCGAAGGGGAGGTCATGCAGTTTTGCAGCAACAATCCGTCACCTGTGTGAAGGCGTATTATCGTGATGAAAAAGTTCTTTTTTTTTGAGATGTGGACGCTTAACTTGAATAAGAACTTTCAATTGATCCAGTAGTGAAATATGATATTCTAGGTGATGATTCTACCTTTCTCTAGGTAGTCTACGAGTATAACACCATGAGAATCCCTAAAGACAGTAGCTCTGATTTTTCCTGCAGATGGTGTTGCTTTCTTGGGAGCCGTTGCACCTGCTCCCACCCACTATTTCGACTGCTCCTTTGTCTACAGCATCTAATAATTAATCCATGTTTCATCTACTGTGGCGAAACGTAGTGGAAACTCACTGGTATTATGTTTAAAGACATCCATGACATCCATAATATCCATAATTAAAGCGGCCTCCGCTGCAGTAGCCACAAAAACTGGAAAACAAGAAGACAAAATAAATGACAACACGAAATAACTCATGGAAAGAAGAAGAAATGTGAACAGAGATGAGCACAAAATAGAGTGGACGGAGCCTAACAAGTTAATCAGGAAAGATATAAGAACGTACAAGCATAAAATGATTTTGGAAATGTAGATGTAGGAAATAAAGGCCCGGAAGAACTGCCAGAAGTTACTGTAGAAAAGGTCAATAATGCACTGAAGGAAGTGAAGCGTAACAAAGCATCAGGGCCTGATGGTATTTTATCGGAAATGCTATTGGAGGCGGAGAGGACTTAAAACAAGGATTGGTCAAACTTTTTAACATATGTCTAGAAACTGGCAAAATACCAGCATTGTGGCATACATCAGAAAGTAATACTTCTAGACAAAAATGGAGATATCAAAAAGTTAGACAATTACCTCCCAGTGAGTTTACTATCTCATATTTATAAACTTTTGACTAAAATCATCTACAATAGATTAAGGAATAAGTTAGATTCGTACCAGCCATGCGAACAGGCTGGTTTTAGATCCGGCTACAGCACATGCGATTACTTACAGACAATGAGTAATATCCTAGAGAAGAGCAATGAATACAATTTCGAACTCTACATAGCCTTCATTACTATGGGAAGGCTTTTGATTCTGTGGAAATATAGGACAATCATCAACGGCTTGAACAAACTGTAGAATTGATTCTACTACTACACTACTCTACTCAAAGATA